>QUSF01000002.1:448376-556874 GCA_003676055.1 Chloebia gouldiae | reverse complement strand
ATTCTGGTCTGTGAAGGTCAACAGGAACTGTGTAACTGTATATAAAGTGTTCATAATTTTACTCAAGTGTTCAATTCTCTCAAATTTTGCTATTTAGGGAATCCTGATACCATTCAATATTTTTGCCTTATTTTTTTAGCTTCAAGTGATTTAATGCTCCTTCACCCTCACAATAGAACAGCTACAGTGCAAAATGATGAATATTCAAGTTCCAGATCAGAACTTGTTATGAATACCAAGATGGATATACACTTTGCAGTATGTATCAAGGTTGGGTAGCAGCACGATAGCTTAAGACACTTAAAATAACGTGACACCAATTTATTATCATTAGAAATGAAGCCTTTGGAAAAGACCCTAAGCATTATGTTAGCATTGATATGTCAATCCTGTATTTGAAGGATGGCAAGTCTGAATCCCAGCACAGCCTTAATTAACAGAAAATAATTAGCATCATTTTCCCAGCTGTGAATTTGAGAATTTTTTTTCCAACAGAATCCATTGATTGATAATTAAGGAGGAGTTAGTTGTAATAAAACTCCCAGTATTGCAATTTCTAATTGGCCTTTAAGGACATTTTACAGTTACAGTTACTTTGTTCCAGGCATTTTCTGGCTTTTTTTTTTTTAACCAGCTTTAATAAGAAATCCTTTCTCAGCAAGGTAAAAAAGATGCAGATGAATAGAAAAAAACCACTGTACTGTTACATTTATGAATTTAAAACCTCTCATATAAAACAGTCCATTTGGTTTGTTTGGGTAATAATTGGTGCTAAGTGAACATAAAAAGCTTTGAAGTTTACTTTGAATAACCTAAGATTTATCCAAGCGCTTGAGTCTTTGATTAAACTGCATTATCCCAAAGATTTATGTAAATGCTTAACTTGATGAAGAGTGAATGCTCCTGTTGGCTTCAGTGGGATGGAGCATCATATGTATAGTTAAGCAGATATATGTATATCCTTCAAGGAATGCTGCCCTAGGCTGGAAATCTTATAGGAATGGATTCAGCTCAGGACATGTCTGCTTGTTTCATATTTCCAGCCAGTCCACAAATACTGCTCATACAGTGTCCCCCAAGGCACTCAGATTTTAATCCTACATGTAGAATTGATTTAAAAGCATCCATTTAATGATTTTTGTAATATCTGTACATTGACATAATTTTGAATTATTTTCCTGAGCTATAAAAAAATTTCAAATGTTGGATGAAAGCAATCTGAAGTCTTTCAGTGTTTTCTCTATTTCTTTCCTCTCCCTCATTTCTGTTTATTCTCCCACTTGCAAAGAAATCTTAAACAACTGACAAAAAAAAGAGAAAAAAATCGTCTTGTATATCTAAATACAATAATGGAAAAACATTTTACTTAAATTTCTTTATACACAAAGGGGATTTTTTAGGAACAATCTTTGTAAAGAAG
Source organism: Chloebia gouldiae (assembly GCA_003676055.1). NCBI lineage: Eukaryota > Metazoa > Chordata > Aves > Passeriformes > Passeridae > Chloebia > Chloebia gouldiae. Next base: position 555,454 of record QUSF01000002.1, on the reverse strand, counting down.
TGTCAGATATTAACATAGCAGAAAAGCAAGGTAATCTGAACATACAAACACAATGTTTCCTAAAAAGTAACTTTCATATGTGAAACCATAGTGGAAATCCAAACTGGTCCCTAATGTTGTGAAAGTGCATCTGAATAATCAGACTTGGACCTGCATTGATGTAATTTGTAGCCAGTACACAATGACTTAAGCTTGAGTAATTCAGACAAATAATTAATGCTTCATTAATGGGTGTTACTACTGGCAGAAGAAGATCCATATGATAAGGTCTTTTGGTGCTGTTTCCACTGGTAATTCCTGCCTCTTCCGTGCCGTGTAATTTTTTTTTAATATGTCTATACCCATGAAAAAACATTTCTGTATGATCAGAGTGTTCTGACTATTTTTAGAATCCAGATCAGCTCAGTTTCTCCATCTTGGGAATGCAACCAGGCTGCCTTTCTCCCTCTCTGAGGAGGATGTCAGATCGTTTTGCTGTGACTGCCTTACATCTTGGCTGGACTAATGCAGCTTTCTCTCTTTGGAGATCATCCAGTGAAGATTTACAGTGCTTACAAATTTATTCCAAGTGCATCCGCTGCATTTTGTTAACATGGGCTGGAATGTCCTCCTTCATTTAAGTCACAGAGATCACTGGGATGGCTTGAAGTAACCAGCAGAGCTGGGCATTCTTAATGCTTCTGTTCAAGAACCCTTGGTTCTTCCTCTCTGACAGTATATAAGCATCACTTCAACCACCAGAAGCACAAGAATTACGGAAAATTCACATGATATTCATGGTATTGAGCTGCTGGAGTGGTTGACATCAGATCAGAGAGGCAAGAATGAATTGGATCAGAAGGGACCTTAAAGACCATCTGCAAACCCCTTGCCATGAACAGGGACACGTTCAACTAGATCAAATTGCTCCAAGATCCACTCAACCTGGCCTTGAAGGCTGCCAGAGATGGGACAGCCAAAGCTTCTCTGGGAAATCTGTACCAAGGCCTTACCACCTATTCAGGGAAAATATTTTTCCTAATATTCAATCTAAACCCGTGTATGTATGAAGACATTCCTCCTGTCAAAACTGCATCCCCTTGTCAAAAATCCCTCTCAAATAATTCAAAGTGACACCATACAGAAATGTAAAAGCCCCAACCTAGGTTTACAGATTATCTACACATAAAGAATAGGGACAATTATTCCCACGGCCTCTATTATTCCTTAAAACTAGAAGGATCATACCTGTTTGGTTTTGTCTCTTATTGACAGGAATATGCTGTACTTGCATAGGCCAGCAGGCTGCTGGAAACAGCAAACCCCAGACTCCACATCCCTCTTTGGCCAGCCTGGAAAGCTGCTGCCACCACAGAGGGAGGGACGAGGGAGGAGAAGGTTGCAGCTCCTGCTTATAGGGTGGGCTGACACTGGGACAGCAGTCCCCACCTTCCTGTCCCACCTCCCTGGAGGCAAGAGGGGCATCAGCAGAAGGAATGCGTGGTCTGCATCCACAGGGATGCCTGGTCTGGGCACACAGCTGGGACAGCCCCGCGAATCCCGGGCCGTGCTAACAGAGCGTGGCTGTCCTTCGCTCTAAAGAGAGGGATCTGCAAACATCACACAGGCATTTCTCATGGCTGTTTCAGGAGAGAAGTTATCCCAGCTGACCTCAGCCTTCTCAGAGAGGGCTGCCAGGTCCAAGTTAGCCAGAGGGGGCTGAGCATGCTGGAGAGCTATTTGTTGTACTTATTTTAAAGCTATTTTAAGACCAAATCAATACAGACTGTCTTAACAACTTGAATGACATGGTTTGAAACATTATCATAATTTTCAGATCTTATTTAACCCCCCCCCATATTTGAAAATAATATGAAAATAATTCCAATCCTGACTCAGAATTACTTTCTTCAGTAGATTTAGCATTCTATTAGAGAACTTACTGTTTCCTAAACACGTTTATCCTTTTGGAAACCTTAGCCAAAACACCATTAACCTCCCATTAAATCCTTCTTCAACTAAAAGGTCATATTAAATCCTGGGGTGTGGGAAGGTTAGACCTGCTTGCCAACAGCACTAAGAATCACTTTTATCAGCCTGTCAGTGATTCCTTTCTAGTGGAGAAAGTCTTTCTTCTTAAAATATGTAATTTCAGAGAAATCAAGGTAGGAGGAAATTTCAGCACCTTGCTTAGATCATTCTCTTGCCCCCAAACAGGATCAGCTACAGTTAAGTGATTCCTGTTAGATGCTTATCTGACTTGTTCTTAAAAACTTGTTAAGCTTCAACAACCCCTCAGGACAATCTGTTTCAGGTCTGCAGTCAGCATATTTCATCTGAGACCTCTCATGAATCTCCCTGATTTGGCTTTAAGTATCTTAATTTTCCACTCCTCAGAAAATATCATAGACTCATGGAATGGTTTGAGTTGGAATGGATGTTAAAGATCTGGTTCCAATCATGTGCTATATAAAGAACAGTTCATCTCTGTCCTTTGCAGCAATCCTTTTACCTCTTCAAAGACAGTTGTCGTGTCTCTGCATAAATATTTAGCCCATTTTAGACTAAATAAATCCAATTAAAGACTTATCCTTAAAGAACAGCACTGTTTGAGATGGAGATATTGCTAAGGATTGAACAAGCAGCTGCATGTTCAAGGTGCTGCATACAAACCCAGAAGAGACATTTAGGATCCAGAACACACACTGGCTGGGATGACCTTACTGATTTAGAACAGCAGCTTCAGCTTTCACAGGAAGCGGCTCAGAAAAGAGGAGTAAAAACTTGGATACTTTGGATACAGTGTTTGGAAAATGTCCATATAAATATATTGCATTTTCACACTCTATAAATTCCAATAGGTTTTACATTGAAGTGAACAGAGGGAGGAAATTATAAAAATATGCAACAGGGAAACAGGCATATTACCATGGGGTATAATTAAATGCTGAATTTGTAATCTAAAGAACATTGCACAAAACGTGGATCAAGGTTTTCAAGTACAGGTGCCAAAAATCTAGCTCCAATAATAATATTTAGTCAATAAATATTACTAATATAATGGATATCTGACTTCTGAAAGAGGCTAAATTTTTGTCAGTTCCATGTAAGTTGGGTAGGCATAATTTCTAAAACTGTCCATAGGTTGGGGAAGACAAATATGGATGGAAATGCTAAATTCTGCTTTTGAGAATCTCACCCTAGAGCAGTAGAACATTTGCTGCCTAGATGGAAGTGTGAGATCTGTGCTGCCAGCACCCCTACAAGGGATTTCAGTACCAGGTTTTAATAAGCATCAAGGTTTTTTTTTTTATTACCTAAATTGTACTAGAAAAAATGGTGTGTAAGTAGGTATATCAAGGAATTCCTTATTTTTATTTCCATATAGTATTTTCCCCATTTTCCAATGGAAATGTCAGGGTCTCACAGGTATGTGCAGTGTCCCATTCCTCCAACATGTTGTTCAATTTTCATGCCATTGGTGGTGAACCCAGGACAAGACGTCAGAGCGTGAGCTCAGAGCCATTTCACTTCACCATGAAGAGATGGAACACAAACATTTCTACAGAAGCTGGAATTGGAAATCTACAGGGATCTGCAAATAAGGAACTTCAGCTCTGTAGGATGAGGGAGCAATAACTCTGTCCTCAGATTATTGCTCTGCAGGAATCCAGAACAAGTTCAAGGCAAGACCGACCAGCATGAACCAAAGGACAGCACAGACAAAGGAAAGAGAAAGGTTCACATGAGCAACGGGGTTTTGCCAGTGATGACTTTCTCACACGATCAGTTGGAAACTCAAAGCTTGATTAAAAGTGGTCCATTTTCTTATTCTATGATTTTTGGTTTGTGGAGGAAAATTTACTAACTAAACCACTAAAATGAGGGATGGGCTACAAATTTCTCATCTCTTTTCCATCCATGCCTGGATAGTTTAAAATCTTTGTCACAACCCTGATTGCAAAAATTAAAGTTTCTCTTGACCTCACTTTCTGAGTTTTTAAAGTATTTTTTTTCCCTTAGAGAAAACACTTACTGTGTACTGCCCAGACATACAGGAGACCAGGATTTAAAATCCTACTTGGCCACAGGATCCTTTTGTAAGTCAAGGTACTTTTATCTTTCGGATAATTTCTTCCCCTTTTAAAAGTTAATCATGAAGAGATGCAGCTTCTTAACCCGTCAGCTGCTGCCAAGATGAGGTCCATGCAGGAAGATCAAGCTCTTTTGACCAAGAAAAATGTTGCTGAGGAGAAAATATGTTGATTTATTTATCTTTATCGCTGCATGGTGGCTCTGGTGTAGAAATGATGCTGTGGAATGCAAAGATGGGAAGCGAAGGTTAATGGATTGTGAAAATCTGTAAGAACTAAAGCACAAAATTTTGTCTTCTACAAATAGGGTGTTTTATAACCACCAAGCAATCTTTTTACTAAAAGAAGTATATTCACCATGTGAACCCACATAAATAATATTTATTAAAAAAAGGCAATAAACTAAACATGCTGGACTCATGGGCACTGATTGAATATAATGATTAAATCTGAAGGTATTGCCAAAGTAAAAGTGTCTAGATGTGATTTTAGAGGAGTTTAGAAGATTTTTATTAATGGTCCCCTCACTGCTTACCCTTTTGGTTTCCAACAGCAATTTCTTTTAATCACTGGACTTAATATACTCCAAGGTGCTGAATTCCGTGTCAGCTGTAAACAGGCAGCAAAACATTTACATGTTGGTTTCCTTCAGTGCCTCATATTCAATTCAAGGAGTGAACAATGAAGCAGCACTGCTGTGCAAGATCCAAATTGTGCTGCTGGCAAGAAGATTCTCAAATAACTGTGGATCTCTTGGGAGAAGGAATATTATACTATGGAATAGAGTATTTGCCATACAGCAAGCTGGTCTATAGGCTTTTTTTTTTTTTCTCTTCTTTCATTGTGTTTATTTATTTGTTTGTACTGTCATGGATGTCATGTGAAACCAAGAAATGCAATAAGGTTAAATCTATCTCAGGGAATTATTTTGATCTGCTGATTAAATGAACCACTTCACCTTGCCTATGGTATGCCATCATACATTGGTATGAACATTTGGTGCAATCAATCTATTACACTTCAATTTTATGGCTGTATAATGAGGTTTAATTGCTGCTTTATTAGTCTGACTAATATTAAGTGCTGGTAATTGCTTTGCATTCAACTTGACTCTTTCATTTAAATTACACATCCAATATTTAACCATGAACGTAGACCACCTTTTTATCTAATGATTTTTTGCTTTCTTCCTCGTGCTACAAGAAAAGCCCATTGGGGTGATTTTCCTCCTTTGTACAAGTTTTCTGGCCCTGAGGAGCAGAGACTGGAAAAGCTAAATGTTGTTCTTGGTAAATGCACAGGCCTTTGGCATTCGAAAAGTGAACTTCAAATTGCCTTTTGACAGAAATATAATACGGTTTTTGTGCACTAATGAGGGAACTGCTAAGGTGTGTAAACACATTTGCAGTCCCACTGAAATCCATGGGACTACTCACACATTTTAAGTTATGCATGGCCTTGGGGGAATGGTAGAGCCAGGGCTTGCTGCCCTGGGGCACACATGGAAAACAAGTCCAGCAGGATGCAGGATGCATTTTGACTGACAAGCCACAGACCCAACGTTCCTGCCAGCCAGGATGTTACTGCACTGCTGCAGTCACAGGCTCAGATACCCAGACCTGGGTCTTTGCAAGGCAAGGACTGAGCTTCAATAAATTCCTTGGTACAAGAGACAAGAAAACCTTTTGCAGACCCAGCCTTGTTCTGTGGCTTCCTCACATTCACAAGGACCTCATTGAGGTGATGAATTGCTGGATTGTTCAAGTCAGCAGCAGTTTTGTTATTTCACTTGGCTTCTCCTGATTTCCTTTTTTTGTTTGAAATAAACTCCATCTGATTTTGCAGGGATGAGCTCAGCTCACTGAATAGACATGCCAGTTGCCATTAATATCATCTGATCCTCCAGTGACAGCTGGCTGATACCACCCTGCAAGCACCTTATGAGATAAAAATCAGTCTGTATTTTGGGAAAAGAAGCTTAGCGCTGTGCAGTGCTGCAAAATTTTACATAGTTCTGGGGTGAGTCACGTGTCTGGTTCGTAAGTCTTTGAACCTGAAAGTGCAGCAATTGAATCAGTAATAATTTATTGCATTTTATTGCAATTCTCTTCTTGGATCCATTAAATAGTTAATATAGGTAGAGACCCTGTGAGAGTCCAATATCCACCACTGGATAGCTATAAGGTTAAATACACCAAATTGCTGAAAAAACCAAACCAGTTGCTGAAAAAAATCTAAGAATAACAGAACAGTTTGGGTTGGAAAGGACCTTTAAGATCATCAGCAAACACCTGGAGTTTTCACCTCCAGCCCAGACACTGTTTCTGTTTCTTTATCTAAGAATTGATCTAAGATAAAACATTTCAGAGAGCAGGTAGTACCTTGTGTATGAGATCTGGTAGTTGAAACAACTTCAGGCTCAGATGGACCCAGCACTTTGGTCTTTTGCCAAGAAGAGTTTACCAAGTGCCAGGTTGTGGTGCTAAAGTGACAATTTTAACACAATCTTTTTTCTTTTCCTTAGTTTGTTTTAAGTAACCAGTTCTTTCATATTAAACATGTTTCCAAGAAGTCAGTACTGACAGCCAGGCTGGATGGGGCTTGGAGTGCCCTGATGTAGAGGAAGGTGTCCATGACAGGGTGAGATGAACTCTAAGGTCCAAATCCTTCTATGGTTTCACAATTCGGGGATCCTGAGCAGACATTGGCACCTCCTCACTTCTACTGGCTTCCTGTGGAGTCACCCCAGACTGTCTTGAGTCACCATGGCTAGCTTGAGAAGCCTTGAAGTTTTCCAAGTTTTCAGTGGCATTGTTCTTTTCTCCACTGATTAACAAGAAAGCACAGACACTTAGGCCTGTATTCCCTTCCTTCCCCTCCCACCCATGAGTATGAGTTGTAACCACTGCACCCTGGATTTCATATTGTGGTCCCTGACACCAACTGCATTGACAGCAGCACCTGAGAAGCCAGGTGGGAGCATCTGCTCCTTTTTGGGCTCCCCTACCTGCATTGAAAACCTTCACCGTAGTAATGAGGAACTTCAGTACATCCTCGACCCAAAAATAGAAGAATGGTATTTCAATGGGGCTGGCACAAATAAATCTCCCTCCTGGGAGCTTCTTATTGCTTCTGAATTCTGGGGCAGCAATAAGGCCCAAGGAGCTGCTACGCTGAGTGAGAAAATGCCATTTTTACATATTGGGTCTGAACTGCTTTGTACCCAGGGCTCTCAGTCATCCACTGTCACGTTAGATACTCACCCGTGATGATTCCTGATCACCCACACTGACTGTCAGTGTGGAGGTCAGGAGTGAGCTCGCCCCTCCCCATAGCAAATTTGCCAAGGCCTTTCCATGTGATGAATTAACCCACCTTCCTTTGGAGCAGTGAACTGAGGTTCTCAGTCAGGAGCAAGAGGCCAGAACAAAGGTCTGACATTACAGATGGACCAACATTTGCAGCCCTCTGTTGCTTCCTGTGGCTGTTTTAATTTTCTTTGACAGTCATTGCCAGACTGTTGCTACTCAGCCCAGCCCAGGTCTGCTTCTGACAGGCAGGAGAGGAGCAGCAGGAGTCTCTTGAGAGCAGGTAGGAACCACCATCCACCTCAGCTGCACCTTGAACCTCAATAATATTAATCAGGGCTAAGCTCTGCTCACAAATCCTCCCCAAATTACACAGAATGATTTTTCTCTTTCCCAAATACAGATGATTATCTGTTCAGAAATCCCCAGACTTCAGTAAGCAAACCCTTGATTAAGAAGAATCCATCAGCTCCCCTGGAAAGATCCCTCCTATTACAATCCTCTGCAATGAGCAACAAAAAATTTAAAAACTTGGAAAAAAGTTATGTTAGGGGCAGCCTTCCGGATCTTGCTGGAGGCCATGTCAAAACCTGAATTTTTCAGAGACTAAGGGAAATGTCTCTCAAGTCTAAAACCATTCAATTTTACTTTGATTTTGATTTTATGATTCTATTATTCTGTTGTTTCTAAAGGCTAAACTAAAGAAAACAAAACATTTTATGTTTCCATAATTTAGTAGAGTTAAAGGTCCTGGTCTACTTAAACATGAAGGACCCATGATGTCAGTATATAAATTTTTATTTCTATAGTTTAGGCAACACCTAAATTTGGGAATTCCTAGAGCCACAATCAGGGCACAGAACTTGTCTTTGGAGCTCATTCTCCCAAATTTCTCTGTTCATAGCCAAGCCTTTAGCCCAGACAAAGTAGTTCCCAGACATGATCTGCAAGGTAGTAAGAGCCAGGGACCATTCTCATGTATGAATTTGGATGTGAACAGCTTATTTTGGGATCTAGGAGAACTATTTAAGTGGTAAACCAAGTCAGGTTGATTTAGTGTCAGACAACAGGCCCCTGTAGTGATGCGTCTGACAATAAAACAAGGTTGTTGGATAGAGGATTTATTAATTATTTTTGAAATCCAGAAAGGAAAATCTTCCCAGGTCCAGATATCAGGTGGTATAAATCAGTATCAGAGTTGTGCTGGTTTACACAAACTGAGCAGTTACCTTGCACCCTTAAAAACAAACAACTGGACAAGCAGAGCTGCCTATTGTTTTCTTCAAGAGTCATTTCACCCCTCCCTATCTTCCTTCCCTTCATGTCTGAAACTCTTTACTGCTGCACAGTGAAAGCAAATAAACATGGAAGGTTAAAATCTAAAAGCACTCATCCAAGTTAATTAAGTTCAGCCAGCCTCAACTACATCATCTGGTAAGATCTGGCAAGTGTGTGTGTGTGTGTACATGCTTGCCTGTGTATCTGTTCCTCTCTTCAGGAAGAATCCTCCAAAAGTGCACCCACTTTAAAATACATTATTTCCATGCCTGGCTGTGAGGGATTTTGATTCTTTTTTCTATTTGGTTTTTTTTTTTCTTTTTCCCTTGTCTGTTTCAGTTCTTACAGCTGCTTTCATATTTTTCTCCAACTACCCATTATTACATTTTTTCTCCTTTTATTTATGATGCCCGATTCCCAGCGTACATTATTGCTGCTCTGTTGGTACTTTATTAAATACGATACAGATACTGGAGTGAGAGTGAGGTTTTATGTCCCGCACATGGTGTGTTGTAATTGTGGCATTTTTACTTTCCATTAAGAAGTATCTCCAGGAGGGGAGGATGGGGGACTCGCTTCATTACTTCTATAAACCAAAGAAGAAACCCCAGACAAGCTTGATGAGTTGTTAAGTAGTCTTTAAAGAAGTCTTTAAATCAGGATTAGATGTCTTTCCTAAAGAGACTCCCTAGTTCAGCCACGAGTTAGAGGCCTGACAGGGGGATCACTGCTTAAATTCTGTCTCTTGCAGGAGGGGAAAACCCAAAGTATACTGAAATAATGGTTCTTCTGGCCTTCATATTTATGAGAGTGTGATAAAAAGACAGTAGTTTTAGCTAAGGAGGCAAAGACAGTGTAAAGCTGTTAATATATTCACGATGAAAATATAAATTGTTTATTTGAATCTTGTTCTGAAGGAAAGAACAATGAACTAAGGAGAAAGTGAGCACTGGCTGAGCATTAAAAATACGGCCCTGTAGTGCCTTTCTTCCTGGAATCTATCTCAGAGATTTCCAAGAGTCCTTTTATCTATGTCACTTTTGAATATTTTGAAATTTATTTTTTTTTAATGTGATCATTCCGCTGTCAGTGAAGGATTGTTCCTACCCACATCTAAACTTCATTATGACCATTTCTGTGCCGAATTGCTCTGTTCAGCCTCTCAGAGTTTAAACACTGAGCAGGGCTTTCAGCTGCATCAAAGCTGGAATCCTGGCATTGCCAGAGAACAGGGAATGATAATAAATTGGGGTGAATTTTGTGTATTCATTTTCCTGTGATGAGCACCAGCCCTGATCCAAGGAAGATGTGGGCCAGGAGAGCAGACTGCTTCAGGCCATGGAATGGCCAGAGCCACGATTGTCTCACTGCCAGGGCCCTGGCAAGGCAGAACCTCTGCTGGGAGCCAGGTCCTCACTGCATTTTGGCCACTGCCCCTGCTTGCCTTTGCTCAGGACCAGTTTGCATCTGAGGACTTCTCCATGGTCTCTCCCAACTCTGTATTTCCCTCCAGCTTTGGCCTGACCTCAGTTCCTGTCTTTTCTGCTTAAAATTCTGGGAAGGCTTCACTGCTGATGGCATTCACAGAGGAATCATTACCATCCTCTTGCCATGGTGGGACAAATTCCTTCCACAAGTCCAAACCACAACTCCAGAGACATATTAAATGTTAATACAAAGCTTGGCATGCATACATAAAACCAAAATTAAACAGGTAATAAAAACACTAACTAAGAAATCGGAAGGGACTGAATACAGTGACTTGAAGTGAAGCTGCAATGAGAAAAGTAGTGGTACTAGTTGAACAATTTGCTTCATTTCTCTATTTTTCTTTTGCATTTATAAACTTTTCCTGGTAGAATTGTTGTCTGTGTGATCCAAAAAAGGCAGAAAAGACAAAGTAATGACAATCCTATATTTATATGTTGCCCCTTTTGTTCACACTTTGCTTTGTTGCACCTCTTTACTTAGAGAAGGATAAGTGTACATGTAAGGAATATAATACTGGAGGAAAAAATAGCAAGAACACGTCAAAAACATCAGAAATAAGGACGCAAAACATGGATCTCTGAGATCAGCTTAGGCTTTTGTGGAGTACCCACAAAACAGTTAAGGTAGGTTGATGGGAATCTGTGCTTGTGGGTGTTGATTTGTCTGAAACAACTGAGCAGTGTTGAAATTCTTAATCATTACTGTTGAACAGAGTGACTTTGAACCTTCATTTCATGATGGATCAACAAGGGTGTGTTTTCTACTTTCTTGTAAGAAATGGTAATTTTGATTAGTTTATAGGTGTCCTCAAATTCTACCCACCTGGATAGACTATCCATCAAATTCTTTCCTTTCAAAGGAAAGAATGAAGGAGATATAACCTTGGTATTCCCAAAAAATTCCCAAACTTTAGAGTGATAGAGGGATGTCCACATTGAATTGACAAGGATGAGAAACTACAAACCAATATGCAATTGTTAAGTCAAATTGATTTCAGACTCCAAAAGCCTTTGAAAATCTCCACTGGCTCCCAATTCTATGGGTAGAATGCAATTTCAAACATATTTTCAACCATAATTAGCCTATAAAATTCAGTCATTTCCTTCTGAATCATTTCAGTCATCCTTGTGTAATATTGTTCAACTGACTGGAGAATCTATCTTCTCTACTTCCTTTCCTTTTTATCTCTTTCAATCTCCCCTCTCCCCACACATTCATTCACCTCACATGGGATTCAGCATTTAAACACTTCAAGCATCTGAGAAGGTCTATTTCTAAAAGCTGTATCCTAACAAAAGACCTCTGGGAATCAGCAGAGGGTAACTGGAGCAGACAAGGCCAACACCACTACAATTCCAGCGAAAAAAAAAAAACTCCACTACTTGATAGCTCTTATCTTCTTGCATCCTGCGTGCTTTCAAGAGAGAAGCTTCTGTGTTTGATGCATCCCCAAAGTGTGGGTCTCGCAACTCACTCTTTTTACCAAAGATGTGAGCAGCTGTTTGCTCAAATAAGACAAAATCATAAAATAATAGATTAACCTGATTTGGAAGGGTCCCACAAGGATCATCCAGTCCGAAGCCTGGCCCTACACAGAACAACCTCAAGCATCCCACCATGTGCCTGAAATGTTCCAGAAATCCCTCTGGAAATCTGTTATGCTTTGTGCTGTGACCCCTTCCTGGGGAGTTCCAGTGCCCAACCACCCTCTGGGCGAAGAACTTTTCTCCTAATATTCAACCTAATACAAGAACTTTTCTCCTAATATTCAACCCTGATACAATTCCAGGCCACTCCCCCGGGTCCTGTCAGTGGGAACCAGAGAGTAGATCAGATCCTGCCACTCCTCTCCCCCTGGTGAAGAAGCTGTAGATCATGAAAATAAAGGAATTTTTACAATGCTCAAGAGTTAAGTTTTTGGTTTGTGCAAAAATCCACTGAGGAACCCAAAGCAGACAGCAGTAAGAGCTCCAGATCCCACTGAAATGATGGAGAATGAATCCCAACAAACTGTACAAACTACTTAGAGGTGGAGGTAATATTCTCTGTGTCACTGTCAGCCCCTTTCCCAGTTATCAGCAGCAGAACCGACGCTGTCTGCTGAATAACACATTTGTTTATACAGTAGATTGAGAATGTTTGTGTGCGCAGCAAACTCCTCGGGGGTATGAACAATGTGTTTCTGAAGAGTTCCAGTGCCATTAGAATAATCAAGACTTGTAGTATGATAAACAGAGCCACAGACACAAAGCACTACACAGGCTCTCGAGCGCGGTGCCGCGTTCGGTGTCAAGTCCCCAGGACGATCTGTTCAAACAGCTTTTCCTGTGGTGCAGACACAGGTTGCTACACGTGTTACAGAGGAACAGAGGGCGAGACATGGTCATGGTGCATTTTGGATGAGCCCTCATCAGCAGCATGCTGGCGTGCAGCAGAAATCTCCTTTTCATTTCAAAAGGCCCAAACCCTTTCATTTATGCAAACCGTGTGAAATCTATCAAAGTGGAAAGATGTCCATGTGGTTTATCAAGGAGGCCAGACCAAAGCCAAAGTCTTATTTTTATATTTTTATATTTTCCTCATAGTCTGTATCAAGGATATTCTCCTCTCTCATATAAATTACTTCAGAGTCAGGGAATATTCTAAGTTGGAAGGATCACAAGGATCATCGACATCCAGCTCCTGGCCCTGCACAGGATGTCCCAACAATCCCACCATGTGCCCGAGAGCTTTGTCCAAACATTTCTTAATCTCTGGCAGGCTTGAGTCTGTGACAATTCCCCTGTTCAATGCCCAAACACTCTCGGGGTTAAGAAAATCTTCCTAACACCCACCCTAAACCTCCCCTGACACAGCTTCATTGTGTCCACAACACTCTAAACATTTATTGTGGACCAGCATTTGGCCTGGAAATTTCAGCATCCCAAATGCTGTTTCTGCAGTCCTGTGACAATTTTAATTTTGTGTGGCAGCACAAAGGGTGACAAACAGCAAGAGGGGATGTGCACATCTCTGGTAGTGTTTAAGGCCAGGCTGGACAGGGCTTGGAGCACCCTTGGATAGTGGGAGGTGTCCCTGCTAATGGCAGAGTTTGGAACAAGATGAGCTTTAAGAGTCTTTCCAGCTCAAACATTCTGTGATCCTGTGATTCTATGAAATAAGGTTTACTCCAGGGATGGCTAAATGTGATTTAATCCTGGCTTCCCTGTCTCATGAAAAGTAGAAAATGTATAAAAATACAAATGAAAAAATTGACTACTTTAAAGAAAGTGCATAGAATCTGAAGGTGGCTCCTGAGTAAAAAGAGAGAAACAATGGGACAAGGGAAGTTATACTGATGAGGAGTTAACAAAGTTCTGGTAGGAGAACAGAGACAAACAGAATCTGTGCTTTAGTGACAGCCACAAAGATATGGAATTCACCAATCTGAGTCCTATTCCTTCAATAACACAAAACAAATATTGCCTCCTACTTCACAAGTTATATCAAGTGAAATTAATTGTTCCCATACTGTCATGAAGTAGTTGCTCTGCAAAGAATGAACAGAAGAAGTTCATTATGACATTGTCATTTCAATAACATAACCAAAATTTTCCTTTTACACGTACATTTCTTTGGTGCCAATAACTTGTTGAGCTGATTCATGCAGCCATAATGAGCTGGTCAAGAAAGAAGAAAGGAAGATAAGGAGACATAAAATTAGTAAACACCTGCCTAAGGCTTTTGACTTCTTGACTTCAGTCTCCTTCTCACAGCACCATGATGAGTGGCAGAAGTCCTCTGAAGCCTGTTAATTCAGTTTTCTTCCTTCTGTCCTGTTTTTCCACTTCACTTAATGCAGGTTCTTGCTATGAAGGTTAAAGATCTCTCTTTAACTATATTGCATCTGTTCACTTGTAGAAACACCATGTTCTCAAAATTCATGTGCAGCTAATGAAGATTTCTCAGTCTCCTGCTCCTAGTCTCTCATTCTTTTCCTTTGACCCTCTCCCATCCTTCCCATTGTCCATCTAGAAAACAACCAAAAGGCAGCTGTCAAAGAAATTTTGTCAGGAAGGAATTCAGGTGAATGGGATAATTGTTCTGCTGTCTTCAGGAAATGTATCCCTAAAAAAAAAAATGAAAACTTAATCTAATCCAAGGTTCTTTCTCCAACACCTGCCATGAGTTAACAACTGCATAAAAGTCACAAAATCTAGAGTAATTGTTCAGTTTGGTTTGGGACCTTTTTTTTGTTTGTTTATTGTTCTTTTTGGTTTTGGTTGTTGTTGTTGTTGTTACCTCCAAACCTATATTGCCCAAATTGCATTTGATTTCTCTTCTACTTCTCTAATACTCAACATACTTCAGACCTGTTCTCCCTTGATATCATTTAGAATCACAGAATGGTTTGGGTTGGAAAGGACTTCAAAGATAATTTAATCTTTATACTCCTTAGATCTGTACCATATAACCCTTGCGATTCAAACTCTTCCCAAAAGTTCACTTCCCTGAGCCTTCCCATTTCACATTTCAGGAAAGTGCTTCTGCCTTCTCTGTAGCTGAAATATTGTGAGAGATGTTGTCTCTCCCAGCCTTTTCATAGTGTGTGTCTGCAAGAGCAGAGGCCAACAGGCAAAAATAATCTTTCAATTCTGAGACGTTGTCCCACTGATCTCCCTCTTCACCTGTTTGCGTTTGCCTGTGTCAGCTTTGAGCCCACACCAGCTGCATCTGGAAGCTGAGCAGAAAGGAACCAGATCCTTTCTCAATTTTGACTACAGCTGGATGCCAATATAACTCTTTAGGATGCTCTGGCTGTCATTAAACTGAAATAAACAAGTCCAGGGTACATTTCTGACTCTCAGTCATAGGCACTGCTAAACTGCTAACACATTTCCTGCTGTGATTTTGACTTTTGCTAATTTAGATTTATGAAATTGTTTCCTGCTCTTCAAATCTGCAGGCACATGCAACAAACAGTAGCCACATAATTTGACTTTCCCAAATATGTAGCCTGTGGGATTTCACCCAGAAGAATTCATCTTGTCAGAAGATGTTTAATTTGAATCTTTGCACTGCCTGGCTGACACTGTTGTTCAAAATAATGGATAAAATAAGAGTTAATGTGGAGGCATGAGAGGTTTGGGAGTTTTTTTCCATATTATGTATATCAGCAAGTTTTGCTCTGGACAAAATATACCATCCTGTGTCTTAGATTCCACTTCTCTTAGAAAGGTACAAAATTCATCTGGTCTAAAATGCATCATATCCTTCTCATATTCCTGCTATTTATATACAGAGTAGGAAACACAAGTGAGCAAACTCCTGTAAGAAATAACAAAACAGAGAAAGAGTTTCAGTGTGAGAATGGGGAAAAGGGGGAAAGTTTGACTCCCTGATATTCACTTTGGTGAGTGGAAAAATGGCTGCACATTTCAATTAGACAGCTGCTGCACCAGCTCCTGTGCACAAAAGTTGTAGAGACAAAGAAGTTTGTGCTGACCTAAATTCCCCCTGTGCCACCAGTTCCCTGCATTATTGACACAAGAGGGTTCTTTATGCTTTCCCTGACTTCTGCCTTTCCATCCCTCCACTACTGGTAGCATGGCATTTGCTGCACAGATGTTTCTCCCAAGCCATTGCAAGGTTATTTTTCAAATGACTTCTTCCAGCAGATGTTCCCCAGTCCCCAGGTGTGTGTGTGAGTTGTCCTCTCCACTGAGCCGAAACTCAGCGGTGCCCTCGACATCTTGTGGTGCTGCTGCCCCTTGGAGCTGCGGGGTCCATGGCAAGGCACAGCACTGACAGCTCTGCTCCTGCCAGGCTGCTTGGTGACACTTCCCCTCAGCAACAGGCCTCCCTGCTCCCCTCCTGGCTGGTTACAAGCCCACTGCCTGGGCTGCACAAAGCAGCTTTCTCTGCTGCCTGAAACGAACTTGTATAATTGCTGTGGAGCGTGTGCCCAAAAAGAGGAATTAATTTCACCTATTATTCAGGCAGCCAGGTTCTATTTCCCTGTAGAACCAGTGAGGAAAGCCAGATGCAATAGCTAAAGGACATTTATAAACAATGTTTTGAATACAAGACCTTCTTCTTTCTGTTACTTAGGGAGTCAGGGTTATAACCAGGTACTGTAGGAAATTACGGAGCTCTTTCCCTCAGAGCCCAAAATCCAAGCCCACTTTAGCAGATGACTAAATACAAGTACTTGTCCCTGTCTTCCTCTGTAATTCCTGTTTTCCTGTATAGTTCAGATGCTTTCCTAGTATTCATCTCTTGGCATTAATTTAACTTCTTTTTTTTTTGAACATCGCAGGGGTGCAGACTGGCTTGCAATGACAGCCCTGTTTGGTTCAGCTAATATCTGGGCTAGCTTTAGCCTCAGGCTATAGAACAACTCCTTGTGAGCCTTCTGTGAGATAAAATAAGTAGAATCTTTAATTATTATTATTTTTAAATGGATGCTGTATCTTGAACTTGAAGAAACAGAAGTCTGTATTTAATTAGAGAGAGAAGAAAACCTGAAAGGAAATTTCTTCCCTCCACCCCTTTCCATAATTTCTCCCATCTGAAATCAGTCTCTCATTCAAGTGACCATGGGCAGAAAAAAGATGAAGCCAAATCCTCAAGAAAACCTCTCTGCAGATAGACAATCTTGGGCCATATTAGGAACAGGACTATAGTTAGTGGATGCTAGTGGGTTTTTTTTTCCAAGCTCTGTCTCACATTGACCCCTTCATTTAATTTCTTCCCATCATGATGGTGGTACAAACCTCTCCTCATCCTTGAATCAACAAAATTCAGGATTTTTGTTCCTCACAGCAGAGGAGAAAGGAACTTGTGTCTTTACTGCCAGGTGAGCTCGCAGAAGCGAGACCAACACAAATCTCCTGCCAGACATTTTGGCTACATCTCTGCTCGTCAGCTAAGGAAGTGTCAGGATCAGCTCTCCATCCCTGAGGCCAGCTGGCACAATCCAGGCATTTCCTTAGTATTAAACAACCTCCCCTCCAAAATAAAATAGCCATTCCAACCTGCCTACCAGGGACAGTGCCTGGTGCATGCTGGCTCCTGAGCTGTGCCTGGGAATTGTCTGGGACAGCACAAGCGGCCATGGATTGGCAACGTGCCACAGACCATCTGACTAGTCCCAAAGTCTGCCAGATTCCAGCATTTACCTCTGTGCCACGGTGCTGGTTTGTTTATTGGCACTCAGCCCGTGCAGATATGCACAAATCCATGGCTGGACCTGATGATCTTAAAGCTTTTTTCCATACTTAAGGATTTTGTGCTGCTAAACACAGGCACACACACACGTGTCAAGCATGTGACATTTCCTAAGCAATTCCAGCCACAGCCTCTTCCCCTTCCCACCAGCTTTTGGAAGTCACACTGCTTGAACATGGGTGAGCAGTTGCTTTCACAGGCAAAATTTATATGTTGTTGACTACTTCACTTATTTTTTGAGATTTTTTTTTCCCTTGTAATTCACAATATTGGTGCCCACTCTTTTAAAATTCCATTCTACATCTTTATGAATCCTTAGATTTGCAGCTTTCCAGTACCTGACAGAAACCTACAGGAAGGATGGAGACACTATTTACAGAGCCCTGGCGTGACAAGACAAGGGGAATGGCTTCAAAATGACATAGCAGGCTTAAATTAGATATTAGGAAGAAATTCTTCTCTGTGAGGGTAAGGAGGTCCTGTCATGGGCTTCCAGAGAAGCTGCGGCTGCCCCATCCCTGGAAGTGTCCAAGGCCAGATTGGACAGGGCTTGGAACAACCTGGGATAGTGGAAGGTGTTCCTGCCCATGGCAGGGGGTTGGAACTGGGTGATCTTTAAGGTCCATGATTCCATGATTATGACATCTGGAGCTGAATGTTTGGAAGTTGAGCCAGCAGGAACCAGGAGAGCCTGAACACCAGTGCTCCACCACGAACTATGACTTGAGCTCCCTCAGGCACATGCAGGTGGGGAAAGGTATGACACCTGTATGGAAAGGTGCAGACAGCTGCAAACTTGCATTTTAGTCTGTCCTTACATGAGCCAGCTGCTGCCTGCAGTCTGAAGGACAAAAGCATGAGCTGAGCCTGCATCTCCATGGCAGCCTAAGCCACCCTGGTTATATCTGTGCCAAAGAATTCCACCATCAGCTGAGTACAGGCATCAGCCTCTGCCCCTTTTCACCTCTACTGATCCACTTAGCTCCTATAGTTTTGATCCAAGTCAACCAACACCCTCTGTGCCTGGTCGTAGTCCAAGGTTAACAGGAAAGAGGGATTTGCAACAGTAAACTTTTTCTTTTTTGGTGTGGTAAGACGTCAGTACAAGCAATGTTTTGTCATCTGTCTTCAGAATTACTGTGGAATGGAATGGTTCTACCTCTTAATGAGTGTAGCTAATCCTGAAACATGGGCTTGTATGGTTCTGTTTGGATCTGCCAGTCACATTTTCCACCTTGACTCAGGTAATCCAAATGTGGGACTGAGTGGTCTGACTGAAAACTAATCCAAGACAAGAAACATATGAACTTTTAACAACATTTATTCAACATTTTTTTGGTTGAAGATGAGAACAGGTCTGTACACAATGGAGTAGGGGAGAGAACACCATGGAATCATGAAATTATTTTGGTTGGAAGGGACTTTAAAATTATTCTATTTCCAACACTTCTGCCATGGGCAGGGACACCTTCCACTAGAGGTTTCTCCAAGCCCCATCCAACCTGGCCTTGAAGATTTCCAGGATGGCATCACTCTGGACTTGGATTAATTTAACCTTTCCTATATTTGGGCCCTGACTAGAAGAACTTAATAGCCACAATGATGCTATAATGTTCACTGCATCAGCCAGTGGCTTTATAAAGAATAATGCTTCCTTTGGACATCTTCCATCAGCCTAAATAAAATCACACATATTTTTATGGCTAAATAAGCACAACTCTAGGTTCTGGCTAAACTGCTTTGCTCTTTAACAGGGCTTTGTAATCATAAGGTTTAACATTGCTTCAAGTGCTCAAGACCTTGAAGTGTCTGTCTTCCAAATCTGTACATATAGAGAGACAGAATGAAAGAGTAATTTTAAGAAATTCAAGTTCTGCTCTCACATACAAATGCATCCAAATATGCAACAATTTTAAAAGATTTTTGAAGCATATTTACAAATGTAAATATATATCACAAGTATTTAAACACCAGGACTGAAATATTTCCTTAAGCAAACTGCCTCCCACTAAAGGGATGCTTAAGAGAATGATAGGAAAATGGGCAGCATTTAAAATGGAAGGTTTGAGTCCCCTGGTTTTTCATATTTGACTGGACAACATTAAAACACAGCCAAATTAAAAGATCCAGGTGTTACAAGAAACTCTTGTACTCACAGGAGAAGTAGGAGAAGAGAATAAAACAGATAGCTATTAGAAGCAAAATATGTTATCATTATTATTTTACTGTTACTATTAATAATAAATGTTACTACTCCCCACTGCTAACTTATAGCAATCACATACAAGTAAAGAATTAAATCAGTACAGCTCTATTTTTAAGCCATTACACAAATATATCTTTGGTGTCTTCACTTTTCCCTGCCCCTAGGTGTTCTGGAAATAAATAAATAAATAGTTTCATATATTCTTAGATTTCTAAGGCCAGAAGGGACCATTACAATCATCTTTCCAAAAGATATTATAATTTTATTCTTATTCCTGGCCCATAACTTTTCTGAGTTACACCGTATTTTTCAATCTGCAAATTGTTTTGATTTAAGCACTTCAAGCAATACTCAGTGCCCTCTCTTCCTGGGTGAGTTGATTTGATAACTAATTATGATCATTGATGTGTATTTTGTTGTTGTTTACAGTCTGAAATCACCTAGACCCCACTCCAGGGATTTTGGGTATCATTTTCTGCTAAATCACAGAGCCCTCAGCCCTCTATAAATAAGTCATGTCCATCTGCAAAATTTTTGGCCTTTTTTCCTAGTTCCTAAAATTGCAGTAATTTTGTCACTCTATTTAATCAGGCTTTTAATTTTACAAGTCTCTTTATGGCACTCTTTGAGCAATAAAGGAGTCAGTTTTGTCCAGAGATATTGTGGAGTCTCCTGGAAGTGTCCAAGGCCAGGCTGGACAGGGCTTGGGATAGTGGAAGATGTCCCTGCCCAAGGCAGGGGGTTGGAATTGGGTGATCTTTAAGGTCCCATCCAACCCAAATCATTCTATGATTCTATGTTCCAAAAGATCTACAAATCCTTGAAAATTCACCAGGCTGCCTATGGAAGTAGTGGAGTCACCATCTCTGGAATTGTTCCAAAAACCCCATGCATGTGGCATTTTCTGAATCTTTGCCCATCATACACAGACCACAGAAAGAAAATGCCTGAATAATTTAAAAATAATTATTTTTGAAGGGTTGTATAATGTGAGAAAGTCCCTTAATCATCAGTTCTTTCTCATGCTTCCCCTAAAATAGAGGGAAAGGAAAGGGTATATAGTAAGCTTGAACTCAGGATTTGAAGATTTCATGGGGAAAGTGTCTAGTTTTGTGTTTTTTTGAGATCCACTGAGAAGAATTTAGCTTTGGAAGGATCATTAACACCACATGGGTTAAAAGCCACATATAAGGTTTTGCAGAATGACAACTGTTGATACAAATTTCTAAATATCCATAAAATCCATATACAAGTATAAGTAGTGCATGAAAACTGGAGGTACTAATTGCCACAGAAAGCATTAATCCTTTCTAACTTTAGCAATTAAAATTTTAGGAATTTCACTGGAGTCAGTCTTTTGGAGATGAGCTGAACACCCTCACAAGGGTGTTTGCCCATCCTAAAATAAATTTATGAAAGGGATAAGGTAAAAAAGTCTCTAGAGAAACATTTCTTTTACCTTTTCAATAACAGGATCCTAATTAGAGAGTCTAATTTAGCCTGAATGGCTCAACTAACAGAAATTAATATCATATCTAGCTCTGCACATTCAGTGGTGACTTAAACCTTGTATTTAACCTCAAATCTGGCTGCAGAACAGGCTGAAGTCATCCACTCTATGGTATCAGTAGTATTAATAATAATTAGTATTATTATGTGTTACATAATAACAACAATAATATTTATAAGTAAATATTTGGGATATTGTCACTTGGAAAAAGAGCTGAATAGCAGGAAAACTACAAGAATTATTTAACAGAAGGGAAACCCAGCTGAAAAACAACTCAGTGCAGCTGAACAAAGAACACTTACAAGATTGAGGCTGGCCCCAGTGCAAATTCTATGATAGCATCTTCTGATTACTGTGTGTCTGACACAGTTTTAGCCTAGGATACAATCTGTCATGCTGGATTGCCACTGTGTGTTCTACACCAGGGAAAAATATATATCAGTAAAATTTACCATCTGTGTCATTATATGACTACATCAATTTCAATCTGAACATATTTGTTAGCTTTAATTCCCAGATATCTATATATATTTTGTCACTAAAGATGTTATTCGTATTAGCTTTCATTGTATGAATCATACAAATTCTTTAGTGGTCTTCTTCAGATGTCAGAAAAAAAAATCTGAAATATGTATTATTTGTAAACCTGGGGTCAGGGAGTGCAGTACTTTAACCTATGACTCTTTTTCTTTTTTTAAGTCCATCCCTGCAATTAAAACTGACACCAAAAGGTCAAAGATCAGGGCATTTATTGTGGGTTAAAGCTTAGCTAATCACTCCCTCCTACTCTCCCTCTCATTATGTCACGCTTTCTGATGGGTTTCCATGCCAGAAACGCCATTTGATTAACCTTCCCCATGCTCTAACACCTACCTGGGAAGAGACAGGGGCTGCAGCATCAGGAATGTGGAAAAGTCAGTGGAGGTTTAATCGGATTAATCTCTGTGCTCTGCATGCGTACCGGTAACTCTGGTGACAGCTCAGCGAGCACGGTAATGTGCAACAAAGGGATCTGGTATTCAGCAGGGTCCCACACCTTAGCTGGGGGGGATGCACCTGGGGATGCAGCCTCGCTGTGCAGGAGAGTTACAGGCAGCTGATAACAGCCCTGCTCTGATATTGTCACAAACTGCTGGGACTGGAGAGCGCTTTTTGATGAAACTCATGCTCCAGTTTGGTGGTTCAAAGGGATGGCTTTCAGCTACAAGCTCCTGCCAGGCATGAGCTCTGCCCAGCGCCTCATCTCCATCCCTGGGAAAAGCAGAGCCCTGCTGAGAGGTGATCTGGAGGTGTTGGCACAGTTTCTGTGAGAGGAAGAGGTGGTGTAGATCAGGAGCAATGCCCAACATGCCAGCATCATTCAGGGAAAATCCCCTGCCCAGGCAGCAGCATGGATGTGGCCACACTGAATGGAGAAGGCAATGCCACCCTGGATTCCAGCCGGCCCTTTGTCCCACACCCTCAGGCAGCAGGAAGAGCCCAGAACATATAAATAGGGTAGACCAGTCTTCCTACAGACATGAGCCAGGCGGTGGGAAACCCTTGCCACAAGAGCAGCCGTGTCCCATGGGGTGACAAGGAATGCATCTTACCCTGTATGGACCTCTTAATCCCAGACCTTTCTCTCCTTAAAGCTGACCCTTAATGAAGATACATCTCTGCTGGTCTTCTTGACCTTTGTGAAATCCCATGACAGCAATCCTACACAGCACAGGTTTTCTGAAGTCCTCTTCTTTCCTGAGGGCATAGGACTCAACTCCAGATTAAGTCTGCCACTTCCCTGACTTTACTGGTCTGCCTCTGATCCATCTAAATGGATTGGCTTGTTTTACTTCAAAAAGTGCTGGCTCCACCTAAACACAGTGTCCAGTTTTATTCCAGTCCATTGCAGACCTACCTGAAGAGCTTGATAAAAGCAAAGCAG
Source organism: Chloebia gouldiae (assembly GCA_003676055.1). Taxonomy (NCBI): domain Eukaryota; kingdom Metazoa; phylum Chordata; class Aves; order Passeriformes; family Passeridae; genus Chloebia; species Chloebia gouldiae. The sequence goes on along the minus strand of QUSF01000002.1, from coordinate 532,455 downwards.
ACTAATTCAAATGACCTGATTTCACTGTCCCAGATGTTTTATAGGTTTCAGCTTCCCAGATTCTGCTGAAGTTCATATTCCTGAGAGCTGAAAAGATTCCCTACATGGTTGTCTTCTACTGGTACCCATGAAGAGCTAAAATGAAGCCCACTCATCAAATCCAGAGAGTGTGAGATTCATTAATCTCACTTTTGGAAATGGAAATAATACATATATAGAGTAATGATGGTCTTTATATCGGTCAACACCTGTCTGAATGGCATTAGACACTTGCTGACAGCCATAGGATGGGACAATGGAGAGTTCATACTTCTGGACCAGGAACTGAAGTCCAGAAGAGGCATCACCTCTGGAGGCACTCCTCTTCCTCCCTGGTTTATAGTCTAAGATTAATTCATCTAAGTCATAGATTAATTACTTGGACCAGTTGTTAACTTTTCTTCTCTTCCTTTACGTTTTACACCCAAATAAAGAAATTTCCCCTTGATGTCAGTTCCTACAACCCAGAAATATTCCCTCTGGTCACTGCAATGAAGTGTTCTACTTGAGCTCCCCAACTCATCCATTCTGAGGATCAGTGATCCAGGTAGCAGCTGAAAAAGGAGTAAAAAATTATTCCTATTGGGGCACAACTGTGTCTTGATGCTATTGCATAAGTACTTTCTAAAAGATGGAAAAAGCAGGCACTGAAATCAGATCCCTTCTCCCTTTCTGGATTTCAGTCCATGATCCTCTGTGAGACTCAGTTAAACTTACTGGGTGCTTTAATGACAAGTTGAATGCAAGTTAACCAGTGCCAGGACAGGTTTGTTGCTTTTTACCCACATAATTTATTAGTTTCTTTTAACCTCCAAAAGAAGATGATCACATACATGTACCCACTGAAAAAAAAGGCCCTTTATTTTGTTAATTCCCAAATGGAATGGTTTAGAAGAAGGCCAGTTGTATGTGCCAAAACTAGAACAGGCAACAAACTACATTTTAACAGGAATAACCAAGATAATCTCCCCATGTTCATAGATTAGCACTTTTTACCTTCCCAGGGTAGATGTAACTGTATATGCATTATGATATTATGATCCATTCATGTCTCCACAGCATCACTGCATGGAATTCCCAGCCCACACAGGTCCCAACCCCATCTGAGCAGCCATTCCTATTGTTAAGATGCTACCTCAGAGCAGGCTGTTATGTTCTGTAAGACATTCCAAATCCTCCAGCCTAGAAAAGACATCAAGCTCCTTTCAGCTCTGTGCCCCTGCTGCTTTCTTAGCTTTAGTGAACCTCTCATGGTTTCTGGTCTCATGTCCTTTGGGACTTTCTTAATCTTTTCTCTAACAGTTCTCCAGTTCCTGCCTCAGAGCTTTTTCTAATAACTTCCTACAGGAGAAAAAGTTTTGCTGTTGAACAAAAAAATCACCCCAGCATGCTAAAACGTAAATGTGTGCTACCAGCTTAATGTTAGCCATAGAATATCAACCATAAATCCATAAAATAATTCAGATTGGAAGTAACTTCTGGATACTGCATGGTGCAATCAATCATCAACACAAGCCCAGCTATTAGGCTGGTTTGGGTTATGCCCAGTTCTTGTGTCTCAGTGAGTTCATTACCCAGACTAACTCTGATGGGTATCCCCTCATGGACATGAAGTCATGTGAGGGATTTGCTCCATGACTGGAATTTATTAAAGTTATGGGATTAGTAACAGATCAACACTGAGACAGGAGGCAGCTCTTGCTGAGCAAAGAATTATAACCATTTTGAGACTGCACGTTAGCCTTACACATGAATTTGATTACATGTAAACTTCAAGACTGTTTACTGCACAGTGAATTGAGACTGGATGCTCAGTGGAAAAAAAGGGGCAGTGGTGGGTAGAAGGTGCTGGCAATGGGGTTCAGTACATGTGAAACAACATATTTCAGCACCTGCACTCTCAGGCTTGGATCTCAATGGTTTTGATCTTCAGACCATGGCAGAAGGTGTCCATTTTCACTCCCACCCCAAAGAAAAGTGACTTGAAAGCACTGGTTTTATAGGGTTAAACAGGGCTTGTATTTTGCTGGCTAATTTTTTTGATTAACCTTTTAACCTGTACATTAATTGCAAGAGGTGAGAGGGAGGGAGATTTCACAAAACATGGATTTGGATAGAAGCCCTGAACCAAACTAGAGCAGTAGTAACAACTCATGAGTTTACAGATATCCAGAAATTATGGGCACATTGCACTTTTGGAAAATATATTAGGTGAGGGATAGCTTTATCCCTCAGGTGAATGTTCAGCTTCTTTAGTGACCCATAACTCAGGAGTGTGGCAGGCATTAGCTCTTTACAAAACATCTTCATCCTTTATGGCCAAGAGAGAACCCATAGCATGCCGAGCATCTTACTTATTCAGCAGTGATTTGAGTAATTTTATTTTAAACACTGACTTGATGTGGTCAGTATAATGGATGAAGGGGGAAAAAAAAAGAAAAGTGAGGCAGTAGAAGTGTATCTAATTTTTTATTAAATATATCACTGTTGCAATCTGGCTTGTACTGTAAGGGAAAATTACACACCATAAAACAGTACAGAGAATGGATCTAATGCATAATAGAGGAGCCTGCCTGCAGAAGAAGCCGTGTTACATAAAACTGTAAATACATCCATACAAATTCAGACACATTGGGAAAACAGACAGATTCTTGCACCGTGTGTCTTGAATCAAGAAAAGGGAAATGCACTGGTGTGTCTTTTTTACCTGCCCTAATCCCTGTTTGTCAATATCCGAGGCCATCCCCTCTGATCAGTCACTGAAACATTACAACAGAAAATAAGTGGCTTTTGTTGATACACAGGAACACCTGAAACTGCTCCTGTTCCCCAAAAACAAGTCAGTTGTTTTTTAGCTTCTAAGGCTCCTTTCCTGACCTTTTTTGTTTTAGGCCAAGGTGCCAGGAAAACAACAGGGTTTTGAAGAAACTCCAGTAATAGTTTAAGTTCTGAGGGAAGGTAAGTAATTTTTTTGGTTAACACATCAAACAGTCATAGAAAGATCTCTCTTTATAAAAAATATAATAATGGATTATGCATATTATAATATATTTATGATATAATAATTCTCAGGATTTTCTGAATTGGATCTTTGAAAGGAAGTTTTGAATCAAAGCTTCTTAGAAAAACCTTAATATATCAGTGAATAATGAAATTTCTCATACTTTTATTTTTTGGGAAGGTGCACATATGTAAGGAAAACCTATAAACTGAAAATATATTACTATATTAATTTTTTTTTTCTACTTAGAAGACTCTTTCATTCAAAATAATATAGAAATAATTTTATAAGTTTAAAATTAATATAATTTGTCAGAAGTGAAATTGTAGTTTCTTTATTTAGGTGAAACAGTTCAATTTGTTCAACTCAATATAAAAAGCACATTTACATTTTATTTTCTTGATATATTATTTTCCTCAGACATTTTCCTTTATACATATGTCATTAAACTCTAAAAAGCCACTGCTTGGCCAGCCCTAGTTTTGTGGCCAGGTCACTTTTTTCTGACTTTAAACTTTACATAGTTCTCTCACTTTTTAATATTTTTCACTTATTGAATTATTTTAATTATCGACTTGTTGAATTCTGGTTAGCTATTGAATTTAATCCTGAACACTTAAAAATCATGCAACTTCATTACAGGATTGGGAAATACATTTGGTGTTTTAGGAACTAAAGTGGTCCTCATGCATGGATGCATGTAATTCATCTATCAAATTAAGGCATGAAAGATTGGTATCAGTAGTTAACACAAGGATTTCAGCAATTAGCAAAAATTTTTTTTTTCCTGTAAAACTTTTTTAAAGCATTTTTACCTCTAAAAGTACTCTCAAGAGTTGTCTGTTTTGAGACAGAAAACAAACCGAAGCAAAGCAAAAACAACAAAACAAGCTTGTTTTGACAGTGGAAAACAACATTTTTTTATTATTATTCAATGAGATGAGAATTTTCCATAAACATTCTCGCTCTGAACAAAGAGCCAATTTCCATTCAAAGCTGTTTAAAGGAAAATGTTCAGAGCAGTCTAAGCAGCCTTAGGTGACTGCCTTTCACTGATGGGTGAAGCGAATGCTTAAGAGATGTCACTTTCAGAAAGCTTTATAGGATCCTTGGGAATGGCAGCCATTTGCTAAATATTAGGCTATAGTGTTTAATATTATTTTATCTTTGCTTTCTTCCTTTCCTTTTTATGAGCCGGAGCTGTATAGAAGGAATGTGCACATACATGTGAAATCTGCTGGATTCAGATCATGCTGGCACTGCGTAGAAATGGAATATCTCAATTTATCTTTTAAGAGATAAACATGAGCTGGATAGATCAGTTATGACACTGTCATATCAACAAAATTCAAGGGGCAGCAGAAGATAGGAGATCTTTAATTTTAAGTGATTAATTTTAATGGCATGCAGACTCACATTAATCTTCCTTGCACTGCCTGTCTTCCCTGGCCTTAATCTCACAAGCACTAAAGTTCATCTCGAGTTTACTCACAAAGGCAGGAGAGCTGGAACTGGGTGCAGAGAGCACAGACTTCTGTTCAGGAAAGTTTTGCACCTGAAGAAAACTCAACCAGCCTTATCACTTTCAAAAAAATCCACTTTTTAATTTTTTTTTTTCCTGACACAATAAAGATGAAGAATTCCAGATTTATGTGATCTGCCCAGCAATAATTTTCTATCCTGGCAGAACAAGATTTGCTGGGATATAGAATTTTCAGAATAATTCCCTAGTCATAATGTCAGTGTCTTATGTGTTCTACAATGGTATTACTAATCATAGAGATAATTTTCTTGCAGTGAAATTAACTGTATAAAATTGTAAAATAACAAGTCACAACAAGCCATATATAAAGTGCAAATACAGTGAAAGAAGTATGGTCTCAGACATTCTTCTCACCAGTACCTAGGATGTATTTTGCTAAGCCCTATTAAAAGCCTAGTTCTTAAAACCTGAATTGAGAGAGTAAATGCACATTTTTTTTCTCCTGTACTATTCTTTAGCACCAGTTCCTGGAACTGGCTTGTTTTACCAATGAACTGTTCTGTCTGTCAGCTTATATTAGGTCAAATTAGTTCTTATTTCAATAACTGACAAGGATCATCTTTGACAACATCAGTGACCTCACATGTCCTGACAAGGGCACATAGTCAATGTCTATAGAAAAGGAAGGGAAGTTTTATAAATTGTATGCCAGAGGAATGTTAGTATTAGGAGAACACTTAGGTTCCTTGGATATGTGAAACCCTGAAATGAGAGCTTTGTGTTTTTAGCAGTGCTTCATACGTGGTTTGAAGATTAATAGATAGATAGCTGAGTCGACAGACAGGCAGAAGAAGCAGGAAGGCAGACAAAGATGAGATAACAGGAAAATAATTAATTAATTAATTAACTGGTGTTGCAAATGCCCTGCATGTCAATAATTGTAACTAGTTTAAATTTTTTTTCACCATTACTAATACAAAATTCAGGTGTGTTATTTTAATCAGAAAATGTGTATGTCAGTTTAGGCAGTTCCGAAGTTGATCCCATCATATGGTGGGATGAAACAGTCTGGAAGTTTTAATTGTATAGAGATACTTTTCTCACTTGGAAAATTTATTATTGACATAAGAGAAATATAATAGAAGTTGAGCACCTCAGTTGCTTTACTGATGCAAAGTTATGGGACTATTTTTGCAAGATGAAACCCACTGTGGTGCATATGCCCTTCTGGAGAGTTCCAAAGAAGTTTGTGCCTCATCTGTGATACAGAAGCCTTTGCACAGGACCCATTCATGAGGGGCAAATGTCATTTCCAATAGAGTAAGTTTCTCAAGGAGGCAGAGGAATGCCTATCATTTCTGTTTCTCCTGACTAGACCTGACATTCATCTGGTGGTGTCAGGGATGGTTTAAGGATGGCAAAATGCATCTTCTGTCCTCCCATCATTCAAACAAACAGAATGCCTGATAATCCCTTAACCAAGAAGCTGCTTCATAGCAAACATGATAAAGTCCTCAAAATAGGAGGATTTTAAGACAAAGGCTTTTCTTATCTCTCAGTATAAATCCATGTATTTGTCTTCTCTTCAGAAAGAAACTTCTATTTCCAAAAATTTTAACTGTCAAGACTCAATTCTTTATATTTTTTGTGCCTCCCTTATCCCAGGTCATTGTTTCAGGGTATATGAAGGGATTGCTCCTTCCATCACTAAGACATAGTAATCTCAGCCTGGAAGAATTATTGTGTTCTGCAGAAGACCTAACACATTAACATTGACAGATTTACCTAAAACAAGATAATATTATATCTAACAGAATTTTCAGGATCTGGTATCTATCCACAAATGTTAAGAGTTATCTTCTCTTAGTTTTCTTTGAAATCTAGAAATTGAACAATTAAAGATTCCACATATAACCCAAAAACATTGTCACATTGATTAAGGGTTAATTGTTTTAAAATGAGAACTGAAAATATGGGTCTACTTGCACAAATGTGTGTAAACTTTATAGAAGTGTTTTATTATGCAGTGCATAATACAGAATGGAATGAAAATCCAGCACAGCTTCATGCTGGAGAAGAGAGATTCACCTACTTTGTGCTTATGATCAGGTTTGCATGGGTTGAGGTAGTAGTGCCTTTCTAATTTAATCATGTCACTGATTCCTGACACCCCAGACTTCTAATCTTGTGTGCCTGATTTCTAGTTCACATATAATTGTCATATATCCCAGAATGCAGCTTGACAATTCCCTGCTCAAGGAGCCTAGATCTTTAATATTATGAGCTTGGATATTAAGATAATATTAATATTCCAGAACTAATTGCAGAAATATTGTGTATTCTGCTCTGTATTTAGCATAGCTCCTACTGACAGAAATCTGATTGCTCACCACCTTTGAACAAGCATCCAAGACAAGCGTACAAACTTCCCTATCTCTGGAAGTGTTCAGGGCCAGGTTGCACAGGGCTTGGGACAACCTGGGATAGTGGAAGATGTCCCTGCCCATGGCAGGGGCTTGGAACAGGCTGATTTTAAGGTTCTTTCCAACCCAAACCATTCTGTGATTCCATAGTTTACTACTTTACACACATCATTGAATATTACAAGAGCAATTCTGTAAGAACCTTAGGAAAGAGGTTGCAATACACAAAGTTTCACATTCTTTTCAACCGGTGCCTTCAATTTCTATGACTTTACCCAGTTTTTAGTTTTTATTATTTATATTCCCAAAGTCCATGTGGCACCCAGAAAAATGTTGACATGTAAATTATTAATTAGGCTAAATCACTTATCAGATTTTGATACATTTGGAGATTCATATCCTTTCCCCAATTAACCCATTAACCCCTCCACTACCATTTCATTAAGTAAACAGGAGGGCTGTGTAAACCAGTGAATATTTATTAACAGAGATGTGCCAATTAGTAAGGAATATATTTTTCCAAGGCAAGGGCCAAACAGCCCTCCAGTCTTCTTTTGTATACCCATGTTTTCATTTAATTTGGGTAGTGGAAGTAGCAGGTGTTGAAGGCTAAGTGTTGTGTCCAATTTGAGGCTGTTCTAGTCTGCTGATTAGGTGATCACTTCAGGTGAAATTTCTCCATGGAAGGCAGGATTCCTTTCATTTTGGTCAGTCTACAAAAATAGTATTTTTGGTAGTAATATCCTTGCTGAACTTTGCTGCATTGCACATCAGCAACATCTATTTATCCCAAATGGGCACATTTGAAATGATCATCTTCACAATAAAGGCATGTACACAAAATACTGCATAAAAGGGTTCTGTGCCTCTGACAAAGATCAAATAAAACTTGGTTGGTTGATCTGTCCATGCCTATAGGGTATTAGTGATTATAATATTGCGCTTTAATGGACTATGGACCCAATTTACATAACATTTACATGTCATCTACATACTCTTTATGGAATAAAAACCCAGTGATTCAGACAGAAAAAATACCTAAGACATACAGATGCACTCTTCAAGATGATTTTCTTTGCTTTTCAGCTTGAAACTGAGAGTTTTGACTTTACCTGTTCCCTCTGGAACCCAAGAGCAGAGCAGAAGGATCACTGCAGCCCCACTCCCAGTACTCTCAGTGGGACAATGCCCATTAAGAGCCCATCAAACCCAACCAGCATTTCATTTGCACAGAAATGACTCTTTGAATAAAAAATGTTAATGTATTAAAATGTTCCCTTTTTGGAGAAAATTCTACTTTTCTGTGTTTCCTACCTGGAGACTCTGGTGTGATCAAATACACAGATTTTTAAGTGTCTTCACAATGGTCGTGTACTTCTGCTCTGCATTTTGGGAAAGAGGAATGGGGATGACAGAATTATGGCTCAACCACAACGAAGACTTTCTGTGTGGCAATGCCAATCACAGAGACCATTTAGGCTTTTGTGTTCAAGAAAGAAATGTCAAGAAACCCTTTATTAAATTCCTGGCAAGTCTTGTTCATTTACAGCTTTGGGAAGGAGTGACCAGATGTCCTAAAATGCTGAGATGCTCAGTAATGTCCCAGTGCTGCTGCTTTGGCCCTGGAGACTTGAAACATGGGAGGAATCCACAGAAGTCACACAGAAGCTCTCCAAGGCTACTGAGTCTCCTCTGAGCTAAAAATAAAATGGTCACCTCAGGGCAATACTTTATGTTTTAATCAACCTAAGTATCTATAATAGCTCTGATAATAACCAGAAATGGGAAATGTCAGGCCCAAAGTGATACTACACTAACCTGGACACATCTTGTGCCAGGATGAAGGTCCATTATTTCTAAACATGGAACCAGAAAAATTTTAGAATTCAGACAGGAAGTGAGAATTTTGGATCCTAGGTCTTCCTGTACTGTGCTTGGGATCAATACATTTTATGAAATACCTGAAGCATTGCAGTCCTTCTATTGGAAAAGCAACAAGAAGAAAGGAGAAAGAAGAAAGAATAAGGAAGAAAGAAGAAGGAAAAAGTAAAAGAAAATAAAAAAAAAGGAAAAATCATTTCGGACCAGTGAGGCAGTGAGGTCCTTCTTCTAGTCATGGATGGGAAGTTAAAGAAAAAATCCAAATCAGACTTTTTCTTCTGCTATTCTCATAACAAATGAAACAATGAAACAAAGGAAGTTAAGCCAGCACCTTGGATTTGAAGTCAGAGCCATAACTGCTTGAGATCCTTGGCAAGACAAACTCTTCATATCGTTAGCTGGGACTGTCCCCAAAAGTTTGGTTTGTGTTCTTGGCTTTGCCACTCCTCACAGAAAAACCTGGCAAGAACCTGCTGACTCAAGGTCACTATAAGAGACTGCTTCAATTCATCTAAAACATCCAACCAAGGCCAGGCTAGGTGGGATATGGAGAAACCTCTTCTAGTGAAAGGGGTCCTTGCCCATGGCAGGGGGTTGGAACTGGATGAGCTTTAAGGTTCCTTCCAACCCAAACCATCCTGTGATTCTGTAATAGGGCTGGTGTTGTACAGCAGGACCTGCAGATCTGTGCATGAACACACCATGCAAAACTTTGCATGAACACAAATCCTTCCAAGTGAAGCCTGCTGCAAGGAGCTGCATTATTTGCATTGTGAAACACGTGGTGATAATTTATCTGCAGGGATAATGACCAAAACAAAAAGATCTGGTCGAATAAATAATAAGTCTGAAAGTTAGAGTATTAGAATTGTGATATTGAGTATTAACCTGTCAGTGGCACGGTCAAATGATCTGGGGGGTGCCATGTGGTAGAAATTGTTTGAGCACAGATAAGACACAGTTCTAACAGGCTGACTTGGACCACAGACATCAAGAAAAAGCAACTTGTAACTAGAGGACTTAATAAACTGAGTTTTATCATAAGGTGATATAAGGGAATAAGGAGAATCTTAGTGAATACTAAGAATTTTGAGAAAAATGGCCATGTATTTAGAAAAAGGAAGATAAACCAGTGTCATTCAATACAACCGTGACCCAAACTAACACAAAGTGCCACTGACAACAGAGGCCTGGAAGCAGAAGATGAAGGATATGGGTTTCATGCTACATATATTTGCACTAGATTTAAGGTAGGAAGTATTTTGTCCATAAAGTTCACAGAATTATAGAATCACAGAATCATTTGGATTGGAAGGGACCTGAATGATCATCTTGTTCCAACTCCCTCATATAGACAGGGACAACTCCCACTAGCCCTGGCTGGTCCAAGTCCTGTCCAACCCGGCCTTGGACACTTCCAGCGATCCAGGGGCAGCCACAGCTTCTCTGGGCACCCTGTGCCAGGGCCTCCCACCCTCACTGGGAACAATTTCTTCCTAATATCCAATCTAAATCTATCCTCCTTCACCTTAAAGTCATTGCCACCTTTCCTATCAGAGCATGCCCTTTTCCAGTGTCCCTCTCCAGCTTTCTTGGAGCACTTTTAGGCATTGGAGCTGTCTCCTCTCTAGTCAGAACACCTCCAGCTCTCTCAACCTCTGTCCAGAGCAGAAGCACTCCAGCCCTTTGAATATTCCCATGGCCCTCCTCTGCCTTTGCTGTTAGCTAAGAAGGTCTGGACAGAAGCATCCTCCTGGATACAAAGATGCCCTGAGACATGGTCTAAGAGATTAAAGATTTGGGTAATTCAGGATGTTTTCATAACCATTGAAAAAGAGTGCGAAAGACTGAGCAGATGACTGTAAAAGTAGGAAAACAAGGCAAAATAAGAGCTTCTTTGTTGGAAGAGTGAGTTGGAAAACAAGTTTTCTGAAGAAAAGAACTGTGGAAATAATAGGTAGAAACACAGGCAAAAAAGAAATAAAAAGCAGAACAATTCTGTCGTACAAAAAGAGATTAAGAGACAGCAGTGAAAATCCTAAGAAGAAATGGTGTGCAGCTGGTTGTGAGAGAACAGTAAAAGAGAAGTTCTTTGGACAGAAGGAGGAACAGAAGAGACAGATTGTGGTTCATAGAGTTCATGGAAGCTCCACAAAGCCATGTGTGGCTGTGGACTTTTGCTGGGGAGAATTACAAGACCTGTCAAGTGGGTAGAGAGAACAAAAGACTGGGTCTTCTGCCAGGAAAAAGAACACAAGGAGTAAAAAATAAACTGTGTGAGAACATACATTTATCTGTTCCCCTGCATTTCCTGGGCCCTTGATGGGGAAAAAGAGCCACATGGATTAATCAATGTGTGCTTTCTAGACTAGAGACATGTATGAGGTTGTGGGGAGATATGGCAATTCAGGATAGCACAAGGGGAAATGGTCTAAAGATGTGCCAGCAGAGGTCCAGGATGGATATCAGAAAAAATTTCCTCACTGAAAGAGGAGTCAAGCATTGGAACACACTGCCCAGGGAGGCATCACCATCCCTGTGAATGTACAAAAATCGAGTCAAGTGATATGGCTTAGTGGGCATGGGGATAAATGGCCTTAAGGTTGGAACTGATGATCTTGAAGGCCATTTTTCACCTTAGTGATTTCATGTTCTCTGAGGAAAACAGCTATTGTCTAACTTTGGGCTAATAACTGTTCTCAATGACCATAGCTCTGATCATGCTTCCTCTGGTGACAAATGTTCAACTTCTGTCCCATTTTTAACACTAGTGACAATATTCTACTATTGCTATTACTATCCACTGGGGGTATTTTGACAACCCAACACAAGCTGTTGACTTTGAAAATCTGATTAACGTATTAATTTAAATAATTTGCACACCAATAAACTTTTGTACTTTTTCAGAAGGAGAATATAAATTGTCCCCTGTATTGCAAACAGTGTATCTACAACAATGTTCACCACCACCAGCACCACACTTGTTCTGCTTTACAAACCAGACCATTGATATAGATTTCAAAGAGCTTTCATGTAAAATCCTTCTTGACCTTGTTGCATTGTCAACAGAAAACAACCTTTATGTATAGTCTCTGGTGGCTTTCTTTTTGTTTCATATTTTTTTAAACATCAATATGTAATGATACAAAAGGATTTCTGATAATATAATTTTTTGACTAGCAGCAAAATAGCTGCCACTTCACTCCACTGCATATTATTAGTATGTGTTTATTATCTTGTCATATTTTTCTTCTTTTTTTCCCTCTTTATGGAAAAGGTTGTTTCTAATATCCTTTTAACTGGAAAATATTCTCAAGCCCTTTTTGCATTTGCTTAGCCTCTACTTATTAATTTTTCTGTTAGCAGGCAAGGAAGAGAGAAATATAAAAAGGCTTCTGGTTGTTCCTAGAAAGAAAGTATGTGTGTTTTTAGTCAGAGCAGGAATGGAAAAAAGTGGGCTCTTGGGCTCCAATCCATTCTACTGTGAGTTATGGACTTAATTTCACTCACTTTAGTTTGGATTAAGGCTGTGTATTTGTATTTCTGTGATGACTGCAGCAGCACCGAACCCATTCAGGTTGGGGTCTTTCAAGTGGAATGAAATGCACGATTCAAATCCCTTGCTCCATCAGAGCTTTGTGTGTGGGTCTGTTGTGCACAGCAGCGACGTGGAGTCTGTGAGCTGAACTGAGCTCAGTGGAATTGTGATAGTGTGGGTCTCTGCCCAGGTGATTTACCCCACCACGTCTGATGCACATTTTCTCTATTTTGTGCTACCATTGCACTTCCTTCCTGTCTTCTCTTTCCCCCTTCAAATCAGGACAGATTGTCCTCATTCATCTGAGCATTTACCTTCCCCCGGCATGTCACTTGTACAAGTTTGGTAATAACCCTGCTGCATTTGAAGATATCTGCTCCCTCTGCCAAAAAAGATACAAAGAAATCAGAAAAGGATGTCTACGGGTATCAAATTCCTCATATAGGAATTTTTCTTTATAACAGAATGTCTGTGTTAAGTGAGATTGAAGGTCCAGACAACCCATCATTTCACAGAATCACCAAGGTTGGAAAAAACTTCTAACATAATCAAACAGAACCTTTGCCCAAACTCCACCATGTTCCCTAAACCACATCACAAAGTGCCAATTTTGAACACATCCAAGGATGGCGAGTCTGCCACTTCCCTGGAGAGCCTGTTCCAAAGTTCAGATAAGCCCTTTGTTCCTAAAAGGAGAAATTCTGGTGCAGCTCATGTCCCAAGGGAAGAACTCTTCTGGGAAATTTGCAGCCTTGTTTAGAGCTGCTGTCCTTCACCAGAAGTTGCTGCACCCAGGAGCGAAAAAAAAAATAGAGGCAGAATCAATACTTTCAGCATATTTCTTTCATAAATTTGGTGTTTTCCCTTTGTTTCTTAACTGTCTTCTTTCCAATCAAGTGGCTTAACTCACAGGGTGACTTGTTACCTTTTTCTTGGTGCAGAAAATTTGTTTCCCATAGTGCAAAGCAGGACTAAACTCAGCTTTCTAGCCTGTCTATACCAGTGGCTTCTCTATTCCCTTGAAAAAGTGGGGGAAGATGGTTCAGGTTATAAACAGACAAGGAATTAAACCTAAATCAGTTCCAAGGATTAAATTCTTCTCGTCACCCATTGAGTAGAAGAACTAGACCCACACATGCACCCCTTGCAGGAATGTGGAGAGTGAATAGTGATTTGGACTAAAAAATTCATTATTTTGACCAAAAAGCTATGATTTGGCTTAGTCCAGAATGTCAGTGGAACTGCTTTTATCCCTTTCATTTTTTTTCCCCCACAAATGGAAAAACAATGCCCAGACCAAGATCCACCATTATAAGCATCTGCTGAAGGTTTGCAGCCTTTTCTTTTGTGATGTAAATGCTATAAAATGTTTCCTTTTATGTGTTTCACATCTTCTAAAGCAACTCACTCTTAAAACAATAAAATTTGGAGGGGAGGGGACAACAGACCCCAAACAACGAATCATTCTGTGTAGAAAGGGCCACAGTCCTGTTAATTCAAATGACATTTTGACAGTAGCATGCTGTCAGCCCAATGGTTTGACCTATACAACAACCTCTAATTATTACTAATTAAAGAATTAATTATTCATGGCAGCATGCGCTATTAGCATAGCAGAGATGTGTTGGAATATGAGTTATGCGCGGTTTATGAATCTTCAGAAAATAGATTCTTTAATAAATTAATAAAGGGGCTCTGGGGTTTCATTAAAAGGTGGCTGGAGGGGTTGCAAGCCAGTTTCCAAGGAGACCACAGGTGGTTTGCTTGGATTTTTTTTTTAGTTAAACTTGTTTGGACCAGATGATTTCCCTTCCCCCCTCCCCCTCTCACTCTGTCCTCACTGCTCTTTCCTCAGGCAGCGAGGAGAACATTTTAATGAAACCCCTGTTGTCCTCATATCGCTTTGATCCCCGTGTGGTCTCCAACCTCCATGTTGGCCAGTTGGAGGATAGTGCAGTTGTTTAGGTTTTTTTCTTTTTTTTCTATTCTGGGTTTTTTTTTTCTTTTTTTGATTGAAAGCTCCAACCAGCTCCACCATGAATAAACAACAGACATTATTAAAGCACACGGGTAAAGGAGAGTAGAACAAACAAAGGAGAAAATAAAGGAAATTGCATACATTCAAATGAGACCGTCAGGATGGAAGCACAGTTAATTACCTTGTTTTCTGTCTGAAGAGCAGATTTGGTGGTTGTTCTGGTTACTATTTTTGTATCCATGTTTGTTTCTAACATGATATTTTTTATTCTTTGGTCTGGTTTATAGATGTTATTGTTACTATAAAAACAGAAGAGAGAACATTTTTCTCTTTTTTTTGTTTTTTTTTGGTTTTCATTCTGTCATGACCAATGTTTCTCAACATTTATTTCACTCTAATAATGCAGAGGATGATATTAATGCCTCCCACAACTGCTAACTAAACCGTGATATAAATAGCAATAACAATGCTTCCAAGCATTTTCTCCAACTTCGAGATCACAATAAAATTCCATCCTTGATTAAGAAAAGCCTCAACAAAATAGCAGCTACATTAAAAGGATAAAATTAAATGGTTCTGCCTCATTTTATGAAGGCTTTTTCTTCCATCCAGTGAAGGGAATAAGTACCAAATGGAGTAATCCTTGCTGCTACACATATCCCACCACAATTACCAGTACTGCTGTCAGGGGCCAAGCAAGTCCATCACCTTTATGGTTCAGGGCTCCATAAAGATGATCATGAGGGAGGATTCATTCCTCTGCTGCTGCTTACCAAAATGTTAGGAAAAGGACATTCTACTGGAAGTGATCCATCCCATCTATCTGAGACACTGCTGTTAGGAAAAGAGGAGCTACCTCCACAGGCCATAGGGAAAATTTGGTGTTACATGCCCAGCCTTTCAGTAAGGTGCAAGATGAGTCTCACACCTTATACCTTCAAGTTCTTGCAGGAAGCCCATCACTTCTCATTCAATTGAAACACAGCTTTCAGAGGCACTGCTATTTCTTAGTTTCAGATTGCATTCAAGCATGAATTTATTTGTATTCTTGGCAAATTGTTCCACAAACTATTTACTGTAGAGGTTATGAGTTCTAGTATTAATTTCTGTTGTACTTAGGAAGGAATTCTTGCTCTGTGAGGGTGGTGAAGCTCTGGGACAAGCTGCTCAGAGAAGCTGTGGCTGCCTCATCCCTGGAAATGTCCAAGGCCACATTGGAGGATGGGGCTTGGAGCAACCTGGTTTGGTGGAAGGTGTCATGGTTTAGGAATGATATTCTCCTATTTAGTGTCCCCACTGAAACCACTCCAAACCATGTGCTGCTCACTCACTTCCTTCTCCCCTTCTGCTGCAGAGGGCTGGAGAGAATTGGAGGCACAGAAGGTGAAGATAGGAGGTTGAGGTAAGAACGATTTACTGGGAGCAGCATTTGGTAAGCAAATGAACAGTAACAACTACAACACTGTGATGACAGAGGGTACAAGAAAGGAAATATTACTTCTCATCCCTGAGGAACCCCCCAAAACTGGAAAATACCTGATCTCTCCCACACTACCCCAGCCTGGAAGGAAACCTGTGTCCCATTCCCAGAAAATGATATGAGGAGGTATAGAATCACCTCCAAGTCCTGGTCATCACCTTCTCCTTCCTGGCTACTGCAAAAATTAACTCTCTCCTGGCCAGAACCAGGATAAAGTTGCCCCTGCCCAAGGCAGAGGGCTGGAACTAGATGGTCTTTACGGTGCCTTCCTACCCAAAGCATTCCACGATTCTGTGATTTTTAGGGGCAGTGACCACTTCTTACTGCGTTGGCACACACTGTCTAAAGCAATAAAGTTTCAATCTCAGGGAAGCTGGGGCTGCTCTGATAATCCAGCTATATATTTCTCTTGTCTGTTTGATCCTTTTCACTTTATCACAGCGCTCAGAGACTCTAATAAGGAACTGAGGTTCCACTTTGCTATGTGTGGTATGTACATATAAACAGGATCACATTACAACCTTGCAGCAGTTGGATAAACTTGATCTCCCTGTGTCTGTTTGGCAAATTGACAGGCAAAACCCATTTCTGTTGAAGACAGATCTTTCAAACAGTGTGGATGATCCCAAGCAATTTACCTAATAGGTTATAAAATACCAATTCCAAGACCCTAGAAATCTGAATAAAACATTGTGCTTGGAAAAGAGCAGTTATTTAAGACCGGGTTCCCACAGAAATGTATCATGTGTCATGCTACATATTTTGGAATAACTGCTCAAGTCTAGCAAACAGTTCTGTGGTCAAATTTACCAGTCAAAATGTATTCAGGTTATGATATCAATATCCTAGTAATAATACCAGTACCAATTATACCAATAGTTCAGTAATAATACCAGTAACCAAAGTCAGCTGGGATATCCCAGTTTACTCAAATGAAAGCAAAATTGTGCATCTGGTGCCCACTTCCCAGATAAGCATATGAAGCATTAGGGAAAGGAAGTGCATCTTATTTTGCCCTGAGAAAAAAGTTTAAAACTTTTGGTTTCAAATGAAAACACATGCTGAAATTTCCATGTTAAAATATGCAGGATAATTCTTGTTTTCCTATATGGATTAAGTCCCTGTCCTGAACAAGATATCTGTCTGGGATTCTTTATAATAATTTTGCTTTTGGCAAGTTTAGAAATAAGATCAGGACATAATTCAGAATTGAGGTCCTAATCCAAATTGGGATTTAAAATATAAAAAGGAAAAGTCTCAGTTTAACCCAGACATGGATGATGTTGCTACACCGATCATCTAAAGTTTTAATGAAGTCTAAAGCAAATTGACTGAGAAGATTCTCAGAAAACCTAGCCAATTTTATTTAAATACCTTAAAAATAATTTATATGCTTAACTTCAGGCACAAAGGTTTGAAAATCTAATTGGCTCAGCCAATATTACACAGAAAATTAGCATTACACTTTTCTGTCTGTTGCAGCTAACAGGAGCCATAACACAGACAGATACTTTTCCAAAGTCTGATACAGATTGTGATTGTTGGCTTGCTCTCTGCCAAGGTTTTGGATAAATCTTCCTGGCAGTCATCAAAAAAATGACCAGGACAAGCTGAGAGTTCAAACACAAAAACCTGGGACACTGCATTCTGAAAAGAGCTCCTTGCAACACCTTTACCCTGAGTAAAAAGAAAGAAGTAATTGAAGCAAAAATATTTGACTGGACGGGAAGGTTTGAAAATATCCCCTGCTCATTTTCCTTAGAATTGTTAGAACAGTTCTAGCTTTTTTACATTAATGAGATATATAAATTTTCCATAATTTTGCAAATATTTTTTCATAGTAAGTCATCTGTAGGAAATATTTCCTTTAGAAAAGGACTGAGAAAAAAAAGAGTTTAATTATATAAAACTACTTACACACAATTCTGCATTCCTCATTAAATATGCATGCCACAAATCTGTAGACAGGGGACATAGACATAAAAATATGTGCAGATTTGCTCATATTTGATAATTTAAGGAACAATATTAACATTTTAATTTATTTTTTTATATTTTATTTTGGCCCTTCACATGAACAGTAAAGTATTTTCAGTTTCCTCTGAACCACTTAGTAATATTTATTTCCTTCACTCTACTCATGTCTTTGAGATACATTTACCACGTGTCAGTGAAACACTTTTAACACCTGTGACTGAAAAATATCTCTGCGTTTTTCAGGACAATATTTGAAAATTTCACAATGATGCTTACTCCTTCAATATATTTCCCTCTTTTCTCCAGATTTATGTGCTGGGATTATTTATTTATGGTTTCATCAGACATTTTCAATCAGGCTTCTCTAATGGAGGAAGGAATTTCACTTGCTTCCTCATGCCTCTTGTGCTTTGCTTATCAGTTTGCAGTTACAGATTTATATACTAGAAGCTTTTTTTCTGTATATTATGAACATCTTTTCCGCTGAAATGGTTCTTTTTATTTGTCCTTTTTTTTCCCTATTCTTCTTTATATATTTTTTTTTTACT
Source organism: Chloebia gouldiae (assembly GCA_003676055.1). Lineage (NCBI taxonomy): Eukaryota > Metazoa > Chordata > Aves > Passeriformes > Passeridae > Chloebia > Chloebia gouldiae. The sequence continues at coordinate 514,107 of QUSF01000002.1, read as the reverse complement.
GTTACTACAGCCTAACGAAAACTCTATTTTTATTTCCTGGAGAAATTCAATATTCTTAATTTGGGGTTCACAAGCCTCAAAATATATGAATTTTTTATAGAATTTTTCTCTGTCCAGCTCATCTGCCCAAACACAAAGGCCTGGAGTGATCTGCAAGCCCAGCTGTGGGGCAAATAGGGATAAGCTGTGTCTCAGCTTTAACTGAAAAACAATTGTCCAAACAGTTCTATCAGGGCTATTGTGGTGCTGCTCATTTAACAATGATTTGGACCAGAACATGAATTCAGGAGAAATAAATGGATACCAAAACACTGAAGTTAATTACTAACACAAATGGATGTTTACTAATATATATTGTAGAAGCAGTTTTCACTCTAGGAAAATATTATCAGACCCTATGGGCATCCATTCCCCACTTTTTTTTTTTTCTTTAATGAGCTCAGGAAAGATTAAAGCCCTAATTAAACACATATTTTATTTCTGTATTTAGGGTTTTGTTTTGTTTTTTAAACTACATCCTTTTAATGTAAAACTGACATTCTGGCATTGCTCATATGCCCAGAAGAATTAGATAATCAACAGCAGTTTATAATAAGAGTGAACCAGAACAGAGCATGAAGTTCAGTTAAAAAGGGATATTTTTCTTCACAAGGTTTGGAGAGATCAGATTTTCTTCTGGGTTTGGGGTTTTATTCTGCAAGACAGGTTGAGAATTGCAAATGTATTACACTTAGAAACCATTTATTTTAACTGCAGTGAAAGTTAGGACCCAATTGGTGACAGACACAATTTAAAAAGTATATATCAAAGAAATCAAAATTTAATTAAAATGAAATTAAATCTGAGCAGGATAGTGACTCCACATATAGACATCTACATCCAGCGTAATCCTTGAGCTGTGACTCAGCTTTCCTAACTCCAGACATGTATGATATTTATTTCCACGTGAATATTTGGGATCTCAGTTTTAGTCTAAGAGTGAGTTAATTCAGTCAATAGGATGGGAAGAACGTCACAATGAATCCTGAAGGAAGACTGTACATTCACACAGCTGAATTGCCCTCCAAAATCCACCAGTGCCCCTGACAAGAGGGAGGCAGTGTGGAAACACCTGTGAATAATTAAATTGTGATGCCTGAAACCAACATCCTCAGAGTAGAGCTGATGCTTTAAAGAAGTTAAAAGGAGATGAGGTAAATGACTGAGATTTAAAAATGTATTTCTGTGGCTGATGGAGTTAGCTGAAGTTGATCCCACTCTTCCTGTCCCAAATACCATCATATCCTATTGGCACGTGGGTGGAATAGGCAATGCTAAAAATTCATAACATAGCAGTAAAATGATGGGTATTTGAACTATGGATAAGGAATAGAAAAGTTGCCTGTAAATAAGGAAAGGGAAGGTCTAAGATCTTCTTAAATAAAATAATTATTCTGTTACCCAAACCATGCTGTGGTGATGGATGTGGAAAGAGAGGAATTTTTGGGGTGACTTTATAGTACCTCCCAGTACATCGAGAGAGCGTTCAATACGGCTGTAAGAGGAGTTTTTACAAGGGCAAGCTCTGCCAGGACAAGGGGGAATGGCCTTAAGCTGAAGGAAGGTAGATTTAGATGGGATATTAGGAAGAAATTGTTCCCTGTGCAGGTGGTGAGGCCCTGGCACAGGTTGTCCAGAGAAGCTGTGGCTGCCCCTGGATCCCTGGAAGTGTCCAAGGCCAGGCTGGACAGGGCATGGAGCAGCCTGGGTTAGTGGAAGGTCTCCCTGCCCATGGCAGGGAGTTGAAATAAAATGAGCTGTAAGGTCCCTTCCAACCCAAACCATTCTGTGATCTCAGATTTGGTGTGGTGAGATTCTGGAGCAGCCTGACCTTACCAAAAACCAGGGGACCACACTCATGGTTGCACTGCCCAACAGCAGCAGTGTCCAGCCCAGCAGCGGATGAAAAGTGAAGAACAGCATGGACTCTTCTGATTGTGTAAACCTACATAAAACTGGTACTAATAATGTGCCTGGGGGTGAATTGTTACTGTTTATTATGCACATTATTCCTGGTGTTATGTCAAGAAGTTCTCCTTTTTACTCCTTGTAATGTGTAAGAGCCACAAAGTAACAAAAATTTCTCAAAGGTTTTACATCCTACAAGGTTTTAACTCTCATTACCTTATTTCACAGTGGGTAAACTTTATTCCTTTAAAACAAACCCAACAAAATCTTTCTATAAATGAATGCAAAGCACAGTAAATATTTGAAACAATGTCAATGCATGGAAATTATCTACCTTGCAATTCACATATGGTAGCTGGAAGGGAATTCCCAGAATTTCTGTAAGGAACTTTAATGGTGGTAAGGCCATACCTTTTTACAAACACAACTTTTTATTGAAAGAATTCAAAATTTATCCATCTACACAAATACACAGGAGAGATCCATGATGTTATCAAATAATTCTTCAGTGTGTTCCCACTTACTAGTGTATTACCCAGGCAAGGTCATAGGCAAGACATGTAAAGTACTTTTATTAAAGTCAAACACTTTATTGGAGGATCCAAATATTAAAAGTAATCAGCAATATTTTTCCTGGCTCTGAAAATAGCTTAAACCAATACTAGTGGAAACATCTCTGTCACTGAATCACCGGACCAGATGTATCACACAGCAACTGTCCAGGTACTAAACTTTTATGTAAAGCACTAAAACCACGGGGGATGCAGATCAAGAGGTATAAAATATGAATAATTTTATCTCCCTCTATAGACAATTAAATATAAATTGCTTTGTTGACTCCAGTGCTGTACGTAGATGTCTTACACCAGATGCACATCCAGAGTCTCCTTACACCTGATAGAAACAATCTGAGTCAGCTCTCGCTGACTTGACTGTGAGATCTCGCATCTAATTCAGTAGGTTTAAATCTAGATTAGCTCCGTGTAGAATGGGATCCAAACTGGCTGTGGCTGAGGGATTTACCTCATGTTCCAGATGAGTTTGATTTGCCCACAATGCCTCTGGTTCTTAAAATATTAATGGAAATGGAAAGAACAAATTCTTGCTGTGACCACTAATGAAAACCACTGTGGATAGGAGTTCCAAGGCTGAGGGATAAAACTTCTGTGATGTAACATGACAGTTATTATTAATCTACTTAATATTTGTGATTTATTCCTATTGCTACAGGTCTGTGATATATGAGTGCTGCTCTGTGCTGAATTTCCTTTGTGAGAACATCCTTCTCCACAATAAAAGTTAATGCACATGAATTCCACTTAGTGTTCTCCATAGGTACAATATTGAATGGAAACTCACCTGGAAGTTGAAATTTTAGCTATCATTTCATTGAGGATAATACTCATACCTGAGGATTATCTGCCCATACATTTGTTTTTCTATCCATATGCTGTTTTTTTCCTAACCAGGGAAGTTTTCCTCAACAACAGCATGTGCTGCTCAGTGATGGTCAAAAGTCCAAAAGATCTTTGCTTCCTGTAGTAACATTGAAAGTTATTGATCATGCTCAGACAAAGAAACTTTAAGTTAAATTCTTTATTATTTTTCTCTTTAAATAGAATATGCAGTCTATTAGACATCAGCTTGCTATAAGATCCTACAGGGGAGGTGCAGAGAGTTTGAACTGAACATTTAAACAACCTAAAAGAGAGAGTTGAACAGAGGTGAGTGTTGGTCTCTTCTCCCAGGGTGTCAGAATTATACATGATTTGTCTTGGAATTTTAGTTACAAACACTGGTTACACATAGTAATCGTTACAAGGAAGTTATTTCATCTACCTCACTGCTCCTGATAGAATTAAGTTTTATGTTATTTCTTTTACTTTCTGAGAAGCTTTTTCATGATCAACATTCATACAACCAAGTGTTCTTGTAATAAGGGGAAGGGGTGGATGAGGAATTTTATAACTAGAGTTGCTTGAATTCTTTAATTACTTCATGCAAAACTTCCCATTTCCATTGAGGGAGTAGTATTAGATCCTCAAACTTGACCTTTCTCTGCATTACATTTTGCCTTCCTTCTGTTACCCTTGCACTAATCCTGGTGGCTGATCCCCTCTTTTGTCACACTGTCATAGCTTTATGGAATCATCACACATGCCCAAAACTCTCCTCTCTCCCACCTCCCAATAATCTTAAACATTGATGGGATTTCACACAAGCTTTTCCAATAGATGTCTTCAAATGGTGATGAATTTCAGACATGCTGTGAAGGCTTTTTCCTGCCTTTCAGGGTGGAACACACTCAATCCATCCTATTTTTTATGATGTGCTCTTGTCCCTTTCAGACCCTGCTGGAGGATCTCAATGCATGGCACAGCTCCTCTGAATGAGCCTGTTGTCTGAGAGGGAGAGACAATGGGCCTTATTTAATGAGATTAGTTACAATAGGAAAAACAGCTAAAAGGAAAAAAAAAAAGAAAAAAAAAAAAAAGAAGCAGCAGTTATAGCAATTGGAGTGACTGTTAAACCATTCTTTTATGCAAGCTTGGCACCAGCCATACCTTTTCCTGGACATTTGCCAACATCCTTCACAGTTTAGACTCAGTCGTTGATTTTTTTTTGTTACAATTTCCGCTCGACTTTACAGTTGCATGGCCCATGGTGTAATTCATTTCCGCTGTGAAAATGCTCCAGTATATTAACACTTCTGCCTGCTTGTAACTTGATCAAAGCCCACGTATCTGCTTTAATTTACTCTTAACGGTGGCTTTTTTCTTTTTTTTTTTTAAGTAAGGTAGATTTATTTCAAGCTGTGTCACTACTGAGAATGGCAACCTTGTTTTCAGCAGAGAACCAACAGCAAATCCACTTAGGAAATATGTTCAGATATGGAGGAACAACTGCAAATGCAGCTGTCCCATGAAAATATCCTGGTGCTCTTGTCAAGGACACGGGCACCTTTCCGAAGGTGATTTCTGTACTGCTACCTCTAAGCAGTTGTCTGTGTCACTGGGTGGGGACAATATTTATATATAACTTGATAATTGGCACTGGGACTAGTTACAACAAATTTCTGTCCTTTGCCTCAGTTTTCTTGGAGAAAACAGGCTGCAGCTTTTAGGGCACTGTGAGAAGCCCAGTAGTCAAGTGCCTCTTCTTTGGATAGACTCAGAACTACAGGGGAAAATTAGTGGGTTCACTTGGATGGTAACAGACACAAATTTCAGCTAATAAAATAATTAAGCAAATAAAGAGCCGTCCCGGAATGCTAAATATGAAAACTCTGAAACATAGCAGTTCCAGGATGAAGGTTGCCAGCATACAACTACTCCTTAAGATAATTTTTTAAAAGATCTGATAGCACAGAATCATAGATTCAGAGAAAGATTTGGGTTGGAAGGTATATTATCACTATATTCTCTCATTCCACCCTGCCATGGGCAGGGACATTTTCTGCTAGACCACATTCCTCCAAGATCCATTGAGTCTGGCCTTGGACACTTCCAGGGATCCAGGGGCAGCCACAGCTTCTCTGGGAAATCTGTGAGGCCAGATCCTCACCTCCCTAACAAGGAAGATTTCCTTCCAATATCCCATCTATCCCTGCCCTCTGGCAATGGGAAGCCATTCCCTTGTCCTGTCCCTCCATTCCCTTGTCCTGTCTCTCTCCAGCTCTCCTGGAGTCCCTTTAAGCACTGGAAGGGGCACAAAAGTGTCCTCTTGGCCTTCTCCTTTCCAAGCTGGACACCCTCATCTCTCAGCCTGTCTCCAGCCCGGGCAGAGGGGCTCCAGCACTCAGAGCATCTTTGTGCTTTCCTCCACGCTGGCTCCAATAGCATGCTGTAGTTTGGTTTCCATAGAAAAAACCCAGCCTGAATTATTTCTCAGCCCAGGTGATCACCTAAGGTTTAAAACGTAGAAACAACAACAAAATCAGACTCGTATTTCTACATCACATAATTTTTTAATGGACTCTGCAGTTTCTTTTTCCTTCCTCTGATCTGCACTCTGGCAGCACAAATCTACCCACAGGAATCAAACCTCAGCTCCCATTGACAGAGGTATCCAGCAGCAAGAGTTGGTTGCAGTTCTCTACCACCACATCAAAAGCCCCCTGCTAAGCTGCTCGTAAGGTTTTCCCTTGTCTCTGTGTACTTTACAGTCTTCCAGTCCCTGAGACCAAGGAGCTGGGAAAAGCAGACAAGGATCTACAGTCTTCCAGGAGACGTGAGGGGCTGAATCATGCTGAGTTCAGACTAAACCACTGGATAATTGCACTGTCTTATTACTGAGCAGTTTCCAAAAACTTATAGTCTGGCCAAATCTGGGAAGGTTTCACACAAACAACATCACTGATCTTGTTTTAAGTGATTCCTCAAGCAAGACTAATAATATCTTCATGATTCTTTCTTCTTGTGCTTTTGAATAGTAAGGTCTTTTAGTGTAAACATTTCAAAAGATTTAAAAAAAAACCCTCAGACTCACTACCCTTCAGGAAGAAAAAGGCTAAAACCAAAATAAAAAGCAAGCGGCTGGATGTAAACTCTGGACAAATAATTTTCTAGCCAAATATCTCTTTGATAAAATTACAAATAAATAATTGTAGATTTTTATATTAGAGTACAATCTAATATGATTCCCATCTACAGATATCCTAAAAATGAAAAATAAGTCTCTGATTCTTCACTCACATTAAACGCTACATCATTTTCAAGTATTGGTAAGATTTGGTTGGAGAAGACAGCCAGAATTAGGTCTTAATTCTCATAGGTGGTGAATCTGCCCCTAAACAGATAAATTATCTTAAAGTGCATCCTTGGGTTGATTAAAGTGGGTTATTGACTGTGGTTTATTAGAATCACAGAATCATGGAGAGCTTTAGTTTGGAAGGGACCTTAAAACTTATCTTGTTCCACCCCCCTGCCAGGGACACCCTCCACTATCCCAGGTTGTTCCAAGCCCTCTCCAAACTGTCCTTGGACACTTCCAAGGATCCAGGGGCAGCCACAGCGTCTCTGGGCATCCTGTGCCAGGTCTTCACAACCCACTGAGTAAAGAATTTCCTTGTAAAGTCCAATAGAAACCTAGCCTCAGTCTGAAACCATTCTCCTCTGGCCTGTCACTCCATGCCCCTGAAAACAGACTGTCTTCACCTTTCCTGTCAGCTCCTTCAGGTACTGGAACAGCACAGTCAGGTCACCCTGAAACTTTCTCTTCTCCCAGCCAAAGAATCCCAATTCTCTCAGCCTTTCCTCATAGCAGAGAAGATCCATCCTTCTGATAATCTTAGTGGTTGTGTCAGGTCTGTGTCCTGTGCTGGACCCAGACAGAGTTGGAGGCAAATCTGCAAGTGGGGTCTCACCTGATCAGGGCAGAGGAGCAGAATTCCCCTCTCCCCTGCTGCCCACACTGGGGGATCAGCCCAGGACATGGGGTATTTCTGGGTCCCAGAGCACACAGATGGGACGTGGCCAGCTCTCCCCCACCAGCACCTCCAAAGAGCCCAAGTGCCCCAAGTCCTCCTTGGCAGTTCAGCTCTTGATCAGTTAATTCCCCAGCCTGCAGAGAACTTACCCTGACATTGCCTGATGCATTTGTAAAGCTGCATCTTGGGGAATTAGTAGGTGACACCCACAAGCTGCTCATATGAATGACAACTGTATGGCTGCAAAGAAGGAGGGACAATGGGAGAAAATAAAACTTATCTGTATTTCTATGCAGTCACCATGTAAATATGAATTGGAGCGTTAATATGATGGTACCATAAGGACATTAATTCAGCATAGTAAACTTGTTCCATTGCATTGTTATTTTTATTTTATATCTCCCTTTACTGTTTTATTGCATTTTTTTTTGTTGGCAGCATTAGAAAGTACCCACAGAGGGGGAGTTTGCATTACACACAGTGCCACTCTGGTCCTGGATGCAAATAAAGGACATGAGCACACAAAGAGGAAAGTTTAATCAGTGCACCATCATGAGAAATGTGCATTTCTCAGCTTGGCCCTGAAATCTCACTCAGCTCCAGGGGTAGCAATTTTGGTTTGCTTCAGGGAAATGGGGAGAGAGTTATTTTTCAGATGTTGTTCAGCATCTGCCCGCGGTCAGGCAAAAGGGAAGAGCGTGAATTTACGCTTCCGGTTCATTTGAACAGAAATAATGAAACTGTCAACGAGTTATGAAAAAGGGGGAAATCTGTGCAGGGCTATTTGTGCTCATCAAACCTCATCTCTTTATTCAATCAGTGAAAGAGGAACTGATGGAAAAATAAGGTGGTTAGAAGTACCTGGAGAGAATATGAAGGGAAGTACTTGAGGGTGGTGAGGCCCTGGCCCAGGTGGCACAGAGAAGCTGTGGCTGCCCCCGGATCCCTGGAGGTGTCCAGGCCAGTTTGGATGGGGCTTGGAGCAACCTGGCATGGAGGAAGTTGATCCTGCCATGGCAGGGTATGAAAAGATATCACCTTTAAGGTCCCTTCCAACCCAAACCATCGTATGATCCTGGCCTCAGACACTTCCAGGGATGGGCAGCCACAGCTTTTCTGGACCTCAACACCCTCACAGGGAAGAATTTATTCCTCATTTATAGTCCAACTCTATAGTCTGTTTGTTTGAAACCATTCTCCCATGTCTTGTCACTTCATGTCCTTGTTCAGAGTCCCTCTCCAGTTCTCTTGGAGCCCCTTTAGGCACTGGAAGGGGACCTAAGGTCTCCTGAAACCTTCTCTTCTCCAGGCTGAATAACTCCAATGCTCTTTTTTTTCAACCAGATCTGACTAAAAACCTGGTTTTGTTTTGGGTTATTTTCCCAGAACTAAACCCTCACATTTTAATTCCAAAGCCCTACTCCTCAGCTTTACCTATACAATTAACTGCTTAAATTAGTTCCTTAGGAAAGTATCACGTTTTCTGGATTTCTTGAAAAAGATCACATTTTAAAATATATGTTTTTTAGAGACTTAAAAATAAAATAAGAGAAGATATTGGAAAAAACCCCAAAAACCCCAACAAAGATCAACCCTCAATTCAAATGAAAGCAGAATCTTCACATTGTGGAATTAGATAGTGTGAGTCAGTGCACTTTTGTTCAGTGCATCTGTCTCAGTTTTAAAGAGCTAAAATACTGAACTTTCCATTTTCATGAAGAATGAAAACCATTTTGCAGCTAAGGCAGGACAGTGGCTGTCATGTCAGCTGCCAGTGCTGTGAGCCTGTGCCTGAAAAACCATTATGGAAATCAGTCCCAATAAATTATTTGCTTTGACTTTTCCCATCTCATCCGAAGTAACTGTTCATTGTCCAACTAATAAAAGAGAGGGAGATTTAGAAAGCCCTTAATAACCAGTAATTAGCTTTCTATTTCCTGTTATAAAAATTGAACACAGGAAAGAACTGAGTCATTCGTACCATTTTCAAGGAAGGAATTGTCATTTCTCTTATAGATCCTCCCACAAAGTTGTAATTAATTTTAGCATCCAGATTCTAAATGATGGCCAGGATTGTCATCATCATGGAAGCCAAGAGGATGTAGGAAATGGGAGGAGGAAATAGAAATACCTCTTGGTTTGCTTGAGATTATGAATTTTACAGACCAAAAAGCCTGTAAACAAAATAACTTAAAAAAAACCCAAAAAAAACCAAAACCAACTAAAAAATCAAAAAGGAAGACAAAAGTGAGGGGAAATAGAAAAAAGAAAAACTAAGGAAAAGAAGAAAAATCTAAGAAAATGTGGAATCAAATAGTTCCTCCAAGAGGCAGCTATCCACCCTCATCTTTGGCAGGCAAGGAAATCATTAATAGCCACAACAAGGGAGCATTCATTGTTGTACAGCCATGTAGCTTAGTGCCTCTGTGCTGCATGGAGAGAGAGACTAATGCTTAAAAAACCCTCAAAACACTTCTAATATTTCCTTCCATAGTAGAAACCATCTGAAATTAATGAGTCTTATTAATGTAAATTGCACCATGCTGTCAGACATAAATATCCCAATACCAAAGGGGCCCATTACCATTAACATCAGAAATGATCAACAAATAAAACTGTTAATGCCACAATATTTACTGGACAAATTGACTACACTCCAAGATAGGCTTATGATCGTGTCTTGCTGTTCGATTTCATTTCCCTGCAAGATGCACTAATGCATGTTGTTATGTGCAGCTGTGGCCGCTTTCCATAAAAAATATCTGTTTTCTATTGAGAGGTGTAGAGCTCGACTTAATCACTGCTATTTTCTCCCCCTCGTGAAAATGGAGTGTTTTGGTCTCTTCAAAACTGATAGAGGAAAATCTGAGATTTTTATTAGAAAGGATAGAAACAAGATTGAAGATTGGTTCTCAAGAGAAAAAAAAATAAGCAAAACAAAAACACCAGACTAATGACTTAAGTCAATCACAAACAGATGTTCTCCTAAAGAGCTAATAAATTTTTTTCTTGATTTTTTTTTTCCATTAGAAATGCAAAACACGGCAGCCTTTGAGTAAAATATCAGGTTTTTCTGCTGACATTTTCTCAAACTTGAATTTTTAAAAGTTGTGAGATTTTTAACAAAAAATGTCCAGTTTATCACTGGTAAAAAAAAAAACCAAACAAACAAAAAAAAAAAACAGAATTAATTCTTCAAATATAACATTAATATGAAAAAAACTCACATAAATATATTTAAAAGTCTATTTAAAAATAAAGACATCCATTTTTAACTATTTTGGGCTTTGCATAACTTTTTTTCTTGTTTCCAGACAACTGAATTTCAACTTTTAAGGTATCCTTCAAAAATTCAAGATGTAGTTCTACCTAACCAGAATGTCATGTGGAGTGAGTCTCATTGGAAAAAAAAAATCAGAAAAAAAAAAATCTATATTTCTCTAGGAGAACCAGCCCTGTTTTCTGCAAATTTTGGCTTTAAACACCTAATTCCCATTAACTTTCATAGAGTTTTGGAAGTTCTAGCCTGCTTTAACAGACCTCGGGTCTGCAAATATGATTAATTCCTTAATTTTATCATTAAAACACCAAGCATACGTTCCAAGCAACTCATCTGGGTTCCCTTAATGGTTGATAGAGGAGGATGTGCACATCCAGAAGGAAATTTGTCCCGTCTGGAGAGATACATCTAAGGGATGTGGGGAAAATCTTCTTCTGAAGCAGTCTGTCTCTCCCTCCACTGAAAGAGCTGTTGAGTCAATGCCACATACCTAACTTTTAGATTCAATGTAATCAATCTTTAATAAAATGTAAATAATGAAGCATCACTATGGACCTCAAAGTTTTGGCATTCCAATTATTTAAAAAATAATAAATCCAGCCAAAACAATCCTAAGATCCATACCTGTAGAGCAGCCAAGCAGAATGCCTGTGTTTTGCTAGTCTTTACGTAATTTTTGTCCAGGAACAAAATTCAGGAACCTCAGTTTTCAATAGGAGATATCTGAGTATAGAGTAAACAGATACCACAGAGCTACACTGGATTGTCTTCAGCTTCATATGTTGCATATTTCAACAGAGCCAGGGATCATTCTGAGAAGCAGAGCACTTGGCACAGCAGTGTTTATATCCACACACACTGTCACTATCACCCTCAAATCCAAATTGCTGATGGGGAGTGCTCCAGTGTTATTGCCCAAACGATTTGTGTGAGGTTTTTCTATAAAAATACAGCTAAACACAATCCAGAGGCTGTGCTAAGGATTTAATGGGAGGAGATACACTGTGCCACTGACCTGCTGCTGCAGGTTTGCTAATTCAAACGCAGCCTCAGTCTAAAAAGCTGCATCAAACGACTCATCTGTAGCAGCACAATCAAGGAAGCCTTGACACAGTTATTAACACAGTGATCCACAGCCAGAGGTGAAAGGATTGCTTGACAGAGCCTTGCTGGTGGAACAGAGTGTTCCCAGGCATCATACTATCCATGTTTGATTGCACACTACAAATATTGCCTTTCCCAGCCTATGGGCCTTACTGCAATTCATACTAATAACAATCACTGTGTTTTTTTCTTCTCTTTTATCCACCTCATTTTAAACAACTTAGTCTCTCCACTTGTGTGCCTGCTGCATGGTGTAATTACTGAAGGTCACAGCAAAAGCCTGAAGCAGAAGGAAGAGATAACTCAACTGGTGGGCCCCCAATTGACATCAGTTGACCTAATTTTCTTGAAGTCAATGAAGCTGGCAACAGTTGAGGGTTTCGCTCATTTTTCCTAATTGTTTCTGCTTTAATCACAACTGCCTCCTTCCTTAAGGACCATCAGAGCTGGAAGCTCAGAAAAAAAAAAAAAAAACAATAACCTCTTCAAACAATGATTGTAATAAAGCAGTTGGTACCTGTTCCCTGGTTGATGGGAAAAGTTGATACATACACTGAGTTGTCTTGAGCTGGGGCTGGGCAGTAGCCAGGTGTGAAATGCATGTGCTGTCCTGGATTTAGTCATGGTGGGATTACAGCACCTTTTTCCAGAACATACTGCCAGACAGTCTTGATAGCCTGGAAGAATATCAGTACATGGGGCAGAAAATTTAGGAATGGACGTTCATGAAAATGTGGTTATTTTGAGGCAAAAATTATAAGCTCTTTCATAAAGCAGCTAGCAAAAAATCATGAATGACAAGTTAATTCAGACTTTAGAAATCATAGAAGATAGGACAGTTTGGGTGGAAGGGATCTTAAAATTAATTTCATTCCATTCTCTGCTGTGGGCAGGGACACCTTCCACTGGACCAATTTGCTTCAAGCCCTGTCCAACCTGGCCTTGGACACTTCCAGGGATGGGAATAAAGACACAGATAGTACCTCTGGCTGACAAACTCTTTTAAAACTAATGTTCCTAGGAGATGGGAATATATACGTGGGGAATAAATGGAATTTAACCTTTTTCATATTTTGCAGTCTTCACCTGAGGATAAATTGCAGATCACTCCCAATATGAGAGTGCTGTCGATGAATATTCAGCTTCAACAGAACTCAATATAATCATTCTCAGTAAACCCCCTTAACACTCAGATCACTGTCTGTGCTTTCTGGCTGACTTCCATATCTGCTGTTGAACAAGCCCTTTCTTGGTTTTGTGGGGTTATTTTTTTAATATTATTTTCTTTTTTTTTTCCTCCAGAAATACTCATACTCCCCTTATCTTTATTTTTGTTAGATCCTCTTTCCTAGTAAGATCCTAGATATGGAATGTGATGTATATAAACATAAATTTAAATGTATGTATGTATAGTTATATACATATATATGCTGTGCTTAATCCTTTGCAATTAAGCTTGGTGATAATTGTTTTTGTGCATTAGTCATAATCACTTTTTAAGCAGCAAAGCCTATTATTGCTGTAGTGTGTGTTTCAGATGCCCTGCAGATTTGAGTCATTTTGGGTAATGCAGCTGTGTGTGGTAAAAAGATTTTACAATGCCTATAAAATTTTGCCTCATGACATGTTCAGCAAATGAATCTGTGGCACCATGAAATAGTTTCAGTGCTTTTATTAAATACTGGGTACCATCACATTATGAATTGTTCAAACAAGACCCATCCTTAGAGTTTAGAAAGTGTGGAGCTTGGGGTGAGAGTTCATGAGGAGAAAATGGTTTCTGTTGGGTGAGTTCACTTTGCCTTTTTTCCTGGGTTTTGGATGTGTCAAGTTGGCTCATCTTTCCTTAAATGTTGCTGAGTACAAAACCCCCCTCCTCAGAGGCAAACACTCTTGTTTCTGTTGCTGTAATACCTGCTGGTTAAAACAGCAAATGAAAGTCATGGTCCACCTACACAATGTCTCTAAAGAAACGAAGTTCAATTACCTGAGTGCATTGCTTGGGGTGATTTCCTCCATGCCTCTGAAATGCCGCGATGCAAAGCACAACGTTGTGAGTGTGCAGCACTTCATGGGACCCTGGAATGGTTTGGGTTGAAAGGGACCTCAAAGACCAACAAGTTCCAACCTTCCTTCCATGGCCAGGGACTCCTTCCACCAGATCAGATTCCTCCAAGCTCTGTCCAACCTGACTTTGAACACTTCCAGAGATGGGGCAGCCACAACTTCTCTGGACAACTTGTGCCAGGGCCTCACTACCCTCACAAGGAAAATTTTCTTCGTAATATCTCATCTAAATATTTCTTACATTTTGAAGCCAAATTATCCTTGCTCTATCAAATAACTTTCCTTCTGTTCCCTCCCTACTTGCAATTCACAGTCAAGACAGGAGTATGGGAAAAAGGCAAAATATTTATAGCCAGAGTTTCAAGTAATTTAAAAGTTACTGAAACTATATGATTGTGTGGTTCTTATTAAACTACCCAACCCTTGGTGGAGACAAGAGATGGGTGACAAAAACACACTGCAATCATATCAGGTGTCACAAGGACTGTACCTTTAGAGATCATTCATCATCATGTCCTAAATAAACCCACAGGTATAATTATTGAAAAGAAATGGGTTGCAATCACACTTAATTAGTTTTAGTTGAGCTGGGATAGAGACACTTTCTACAGTGAACTTTAACCTTCACCAGCCATTTCCACTTTCTTCTTCAGATCACATTCCCTTTGAATACCCTTCTCCAGCCCTCATCCCTGACCAGAAGGATTCTCTTTTCTGAAAAACCACTCTCTTCTATTGTATCCCTGCGAGCAGTTGGGAAGGCATGGATCACAGCATCAGAAAACTCTTAATTTTGGTCTTTCCTTTGTTCATTATGCCTTGTTGACTGATGCAAAAGAGTGAAAACTGATCAAACACCTCCTCCAAACCAAAAAGAAGTAACCAATTTTCAAAAGAGACACATCTTGAAATAAGTTTTCATGGAATATTTGATAAAAAGTAGGCAAATTTCCTTTGGATAACTCCACTTTTATTTTTCCATGTGACTTGGCTATTCTTGGTCTTTTTCTCCTCCATGGAATACTTGACAGGTGTAGAGGAATCCCCCTGAACACTCTACCTCCATCTACAGTATCCTGCATGGAAATTTAATCTTCCCAAGAAGAAATCTTACAAAAACTCCATCTGGTTTTTCTTTCTTGTTTTGTTCTGGTTTTGGTTCTGGTTTCGGTTTTATTTCTTTAAATAAAAAATTAATTTTTAATTTTCCTGCTTGATTTCATAAATATTTGTACAGTTTGAGGTCCTTTCCTCTCCTCCTGTCCCTGTTCCCTGAGAGCAGAGCCTGACGCCCCTGGCTGTCCCCTCCTGTCAGGAGTTGTGCAGAGCCACAAGGTCCCCCCTGAGCCTCCTTTTCTCCAGGCTGAGCCCCTTTCCAGCTCCCTCAGCCCCTCCTGCTGCTCCAGCCCCTTCCCCAGCTCTGTTCCCTTCCCTGGATGTGTTCCAGCCCCTCCAGGTCTTTCCTGAGTAGAGGGGCCCTGAACTGGACACAGGACTCAAGGTGTGGCCGCACCCATGCCCAGCACAGAAGGACAATCCCTGCCCTGGACCTCTGGCTTTTCCACATGCAGACAATGCAGTTCAGAAATGGATTAAAATCAAAGCACTAAACCTTTTCTTCCTTGCCAATGACAAAACCAAACTCTTGAATAATTTCAAATTGTTTTTCATAACTTTCACAGGTGGAAAGAGGGTTAAAAATACTTTTTTTCCCCCCTTCTGATAGTTCAAGCTCTGATTAATACACACTCTCCAATGAAACAGATCGCATTATAAAGTTTCCATTCACCAACCATTTTTACTTTACCCTATTTTAGATCCCCTGGAATTTTATGAAATATAACATCCACTGACTACAAGCTCTGTTTCTTCCTGCTCTCAACAGATCCTTTCCCTTTTCTGGCTCTCTGCTGTTACTGATGCTATAACCTCTGAAACCCAAACAGGATTAATAGCAGAACTAATATCCAGGTCTCATGGACCCATCCGTTCTTCATCCCATGCCTCCTTTCTGCTGTCCATGAAGGTGGTGACACAAAGTGAGGACAATTCCCATTCCTGACCCCAGCCCTGGGACACCAGGACATGTTTTAAGGCTCTACCAGCTAGCAGTGCTGTTCAGCAAAGTTTGCAGACCACTGCTTTGCCAGGGAATTAAAAGAAAAAAACACCATGTGCACTGCTGTCAACACCTTGGCAATATCAGCTTTTCCTCAATTACTTTTGCTTACAAATTACTCCTAATTTTGTTCTTTAAAGCTAGTTAAGAACAAGTGCTGGTAGGATTGATGGGGAACTAACTGCATGATTAAGTAATTACATTTTTAAAGCTTGCCTTACACTACGACTAATGATTTGTCACACGGTAGCAGAAACTCAGGATAATGAATGGGAAATGTTTACAGGTAGTTTGTTTCTTCCAAGTCTTTTGTCATATTGTGGCTGGTGCTATATCTGCTCATGACTCCCAAAGAAAGAAAATCTATCACATAATCTCAACATTTCTGAACAACTTGTTAGACCTTTGATCACATGTACCTTTTATTAATGTGATTTGTTCTATGATCAGAATTAATTGGTGTTAGAAAGGACTCAATTGGTTTTGGATAAAATCGTTTTCTGTCAGAAAACAGGGAGTTTCATTAAATTCTAACATACTGTTGATGCACAGTAATTCAACAAAATCCAGCACATCAAGAATAATTTGTCACTGTTTCATTAGTTTCAAATTTAATAATTTTGTCTGGTTTGCTTCAAAATGTCATACACCTGAAAAAAGACATTTCATGTTGTTTATACATATAATTTTAATTAGGTTGTATTGTTTTTCTGAAAGAAAATGCTTCAGCAATTCCACCTTCTAAGTCATTTCTGAATTTTTGGCTTTTTTTCCTCCTCAACTGGAACAAATGAAAATAAACAAATGTTTCAGGCTTTGATCAGCTGTAACCATGATCTGATTTGATAGCCGGCTGAATTAATTTGATGAAGTCTTGACTATTATTTACAATGTAGAAGCATTTGGAGTCTCCAAATGCAATTTTTCCACATCTGAACGAGGCATGGCACAATTCCTGATGGGCTGGTTCAGAGCCCTGAGATGTCAATGGAAATACTCCTACAGACTTGTGTAGACTTGGAAGTTAACTCAGAAAGATAATGGATCTCTCCATCAAGCAGCTGAGATCCAGGGAGAAAGGGTGAAGGAATAGAAAGCGAGATAGTCAAGGTCAGACAAAAATATTCTGATTACCCCCATCCACAGAATCCCAGAATCCCAGAATGGTTTGGATTGGAAGAGACCTTAAAGCTCTTCTCATTCCACCCTCTGCTATGAGCAGGGACACTTTCCACTAGACCAGGTTGCTCTAAGACCTGTCCAACTTGCCCCTGAAAGTGGTTTGAATTTTGGGGATTTTTGTCTGGTTGATGGTTGGTTGTTTGCTTTGTAAACCACATCAAATCACTAAGGCAACAGAATAAGAAATTTGCCATTTGGGGTTCTCTCCAGTCTATATTATACTCATCATCTGTAATCTGTCCTGGGTATTGTCTGCTTATTCAGAAAAATAAGAATATAGGTTTGAATCGACTTTGGGGCACTTTGATCACAGAGGAAGGAAGGGTTTTAGAATCCACTTTGCTTTCCATCTTGGAGGAATGTTTTTGGTGTCTTCTAGTTGGAACCATGGGAGAAGTGGGAGCCTTTTTCCTTTCAAGGGCTGCCCTCACACCTCACTGCCTTCATGCCAATCCTGCCACCCAACCTGGCACAGGCAGAGGCAGCAGGGAGGTCCTGACTCATCTCCTGTCCCTTGAACTACAGGGTCTTTAGAGTTTGTCCAACATCAGCACTCAGTCAGGCTGAGTAATCCATGAAAAGATGAGAAGGTTTATGTTTTTATTATAATCTCGACATGTTTAAACCATTTCTATACTACAATGAGGATATTTCCATGAGACACAGACTAGGGATGCTTGTTCTAGATGAGATTTTATTGCACTTAGAAAAGTGCAAGGCAGAGATTGTTCCTGGTGCAGAGAATTGAAGAGCTACCTGAAAGTATGGCAGGAGAAGGGACAAAGTGTTTCTCAGTGCAGTAAGTCTGCAAAACAATGTGACACAAACTTTAGATATCTTAAGGAACTGTTTTAATTTTTGTACTCAGAAAATACTGAAAATAATCACTTTTTGCTGTGAAAAGATAACTTATTTTATCCTTGTAGAAGTAACAGTAATTAGCTGATAGCAATAGTCACAGCAGGTCTTCGTTGGTGCTGTCAGTAGACTAAATAAAATATCAGTTTTAAAATAGCTTATATAAACCTACCATTCTAGCCAGAAAAAGGTATGTCAAAAAAATCCAACAAATGAAATTGTTTCTCCTAGAAATATTGCACGAAGACATAAAAATTCTTTGGATGTTGAGCTGAAATGGATGTGCACGTGGATTTTTTGCCGCTTTTTTGTTTTTTCCTCCCTTGTATGTTTTAAAATTTTATTCTCTTCCTAGCAGTTACTCTTCTGAACATGAAGGACAACTAAACTGACATCAAGTAAAGTTAGTATTCTCCTGTCATTTCTCTGGACATCATCTGTGACAGTTGTGCTCGCGGTGATTCGGTCCCTCACACGTCACTGTTTTCATGTCAGCTCTCCGTTTCACGTTGCAGAAATCCCTTCTGTCAGCTCCCATTCAGTTTGATAGGTCATGCTTACACCTGCAAGCTGGGGCAGTGCCTCCCTGACAGGATCTGTCACAGCACAGCAGTCACCACGCTCAGCCAAACAGCAACTTCACTCAGCGGCAAGTTTGGTATGACGACTTTTAGGATTTGAGGTTTTCTTTTCTTTTTTTTAATTCTTTTTTTTTTCCCTTTTCTTTCTCCCTCCTCTCTGCCAGTGACACACACTAGGAACTGCAGGAGAAATGACAACTGTCATCAGTGGGAGAAAGCAGAGACTTTTCTGGCAAATTCAGGCCAAGAGGATGGTTTGCTTTTTCTGCGCCAAGCCCATTACAGGATGTCACAACAGCTAAAATATTGCAAACCTCACAAATCATTTAAATACATGTATTCCCTGTATTCCTAAACTATGCAGCTTGAGGAACCATTAAAACTAGAGATGGCAAAAGCCTCTGAGGTCAGTGCTCTGTCCACTCCTGACAACTCAGGATTGCTCTCTCTATGCACTGATGGGAATGTCCTCCAGTCCTCTGTCCACTCACATTTAACTGCATGTAGGATGCCACTGGATTTTAAATTACTCCTACAGATCTCACTTTTGGAAAATCTCCATCATTATTCAATCCCCATTTTCTATTTTATCCTGCAACAGGTCTTGGTGAGTTCTTGGACCAGTGGAAGCTGCACAAATTAGAAGAGGAGGAAAAGGTAAGAGATCCAGGATTTTGGCCTTTTTACTTTTTCCTAAACAGAGTAATTTTATTAAAGCAAAAAATGTGTCTCTTGGTACATGCCACACTGTGATTAGCACATAGTTACTAACTACTGCCCCTTTATGGGATTACATCCTGTTTATTTTACCAGAAATAAATATACATTTTGGCTTCTAGCTGTCAAAACACAACCCTCAGCATGACCATAGAGCTCTCAATAAACTTGGGTGGTTGGACATTTCTTATACAAATTATGATCTTAGTTTGTGGGGTAGAAGAGCTCCTGCATTTTGTGCCCAATGTACTGACAAGTATCTGCAGAAAACTGAATCCCTAGAAACAATGATGGAACTTTATTCTCATATATTCAAAAAAGTGGCTCTGTATAAAGGGGTCACATGATATCATGAGGACAATACAACTGTGATATCACAAATATCATGTATAGCATGAAGGCAACCATAGAATATGTGACTATTCAAGATTTCAGAGGGATTCAACATCATTCCCCCCCTTATGTCTTCAGAATTTTATAAATAATTTGACTGTACAAGCAAAGTATATTATAATATTTGAAAGGGGCTATTACTTCTTATCTACCACAAACATCCAAGGTGAATACATGGTATGAAACCACAATCACCATTACTTTGCATTGAATTTTGGAACAGGCTGTCCAGGTAAATGGTGAAGACACTTTTCCTGGAAGTGCTCAAAAAATGTGTAGATGTGGAGCTGAGGGACATGGTTTAGTGGTGGACCTGGCAATGCTGGGTTAATGGTTGGACTTAACCTTAAAAAGGCCTTAGTGGTCTTTTCCAACCTTAATGATTTTGTGATTCTATTATTTTAGTTACCTTGTTTGCTGTCTGTGCTCTCAGGTGAGATAAGTGACACACAATGAGAAACACATCCAGGATGCACATCTTTGTACACCTAGCATTAATATTTATCTGCTCAACTTAAATGAAATAACAGCGTTTAAATACCACAATTGAATGTGAACTGTGAGATGGGTTTTCCTGTAGAAAAGCAGAATTTTTTCTTTTGTTTTCTTCCAGTACAAATTCAGGTGATCTAAAATTGGGCAAGAGAGGTGTTGAAATTACAAAGGAGATGGAAACAGGTTGAAGATTTAGAGCTGCAGCTAAACAGTGAGAAAGATGGGGATTGTCTCCAGAAGATATTTAAAGACTGTGATGTTTCTGAGGTAGAGGTTGTGCTTTAAGGCCCAGTAGCCTATTTAAAGTGGGAAATACTTGATTTGATTAAAAAAGAGAATATGAAAACAATAGTCTATATGAGGCAGGGAAAACTGGGTTTGTACTGAGGACAATTTCTGGATAATTTGAGGTGAACTTTCATTTCCAGTGCTGTAAATAATTCTTTCATTAGGCTTGAGCAAATCACCAGAAATATGGTGTGTTTGGAATTGTTCTTCCAGTATCTTCTTGTGAACTGATCTCTTGTGAACACTGTTCAGTCTCCCACAGCATCCTCAGCACGAAGACTGGTAATGTAAACCTGAATGAAAGTATATTTCCAATTTTATTTTACAATCTAAAAGACAAAACTTAGGCAAAAAAAAAAATCAGTGGAAATAAAATGTGGGAGATAAGGTAATATTAAAAACTTGAGCTGAATTTAATATCTGTTAGCTCTGCATGATGAAAATGCAGCTTCTATGTACATCTCGACATTTTTGGCAGACCGAGAAGCCACATTTCATAGGGAAATCCCAGTACTGAAGTGCTATACAAATACAAGCACACAGAGAAGCAAAACTCCTCAAGAAGAGATACACAAAGAGGGGAAAATATCATTTTCCTTTTACTGGGAATCTTAGCTTCCAGAAAATAAATAATTATTTGGGTTTTTACCAAGTGATTTTTCAGTTTCAGTGTATAATTTCTTTATTTACCATTACACTGATTATCCATACTTAGACTAATGATCAAATAGCTCTCAAGTCCAAGATATTTGGCTAAGGCAGCCCGCAGGATTTTTCTTTTCCTTTTCAGTTCTTTTTTTCCCCCTTTTATTCCAAATTTTTAGGGTGATTATAGGGTGTGTAAGGTTGTTAAAGGATTGGCAGCAAGCACAAAACTCAAATCTTTTATCCAGAGGCTAGAGGAAATGTGAGTTGCCAACATGCAATTCCTTCATTGTCCCACCAGTGTCCTGAATTAATGGAGGAACCATGCTCTCACTCCACTGAGGGAAGAATTTAGGCTTCTCTGCTTCCCAGAGACTCAGTTTAGGATGAGAACAATTCATCATATATTTAACTCAAAATATTTGATTAATATTTATCAACCTTAATGCTAGAAAAGCAAAAAAAGGCTCCAGTAAGAAGCAGCTCTGGAATGTGTTTTTTTTTTAATTATTCCTTATATCCAGGATTAACTTGAAAGAAAGTTACTACATAATCATCTGAGAAGATGCTGAACTTTAAATCAAAAGACAAATCAGGATCCTACTTTCTGATATAGGGTATGTTGGGACAGAACTACCCAGAAATTTAGGTTTCCTTATTCCTTTCCCCTTGAGACCATGTTCGAATTCACAGTTCATGAGAAAAAGGAGACAGAATGACAGATATTAAATTTAATAACAGAGTTTCAATAATTACAGCTTGAGCAGCTGAAAAGCAAGTTTCCTGGAACAACCACCATCCCTGTCTGGAGACCAGGAAGTTATTTAGTCTCTGTACCTGCTGGCCATTAGCTGATAAATCCAGATTATTAATAGGTTTTATTTTTAACATGGTCATCACCTTTACAAGGTTACAGGCCATTTTTGTTTGCATTTTTTTTTACTTTCTTTAAATAAAATAAATAAGGAAAAAAACAAAATTTAACTGAATGAGGACCACATACACCGCTTTGGTGTAACAGCAGAATTATTGCTCTCTTCTCACAACATTTTCAGGTCTTCCTTCTCTCATTAATACAACCAGAAATTACACTGAACATCTGAAAAAACCCACCTTAAACTGGGGAAATCTTGGATTTGAGTTTTCATTCTTCTGTGGATTTTACCTGCTGTTTATAATCTCATTCCCAGTGCTTGGGAGATGATTGCCACCAGTTAAGCACTCCAGACACCTGGGCTTGTCCTTAACTGCTCTCCTGAACCACTTTAAGTCATATTCCCAAAAAGAGAAGCCTGGATGTGTCTGTAAGCAGACCAATTCCTTCTCTCAACATGTAGAGTTTTGTATTTGTGATTGAAGAATCTGAAATTTAAAACTCAAAAAACTGGCGACAGAAAGGTACTCAGTATCTTTAATGTCAGGGGGAAAATCTTTGTTCTGTTGCCCAAAGGATGAGCCAGGCTGTCTCATCTGAAATAATCTACATTTGAGAGCTGATTGTGGCCCAGTTCTGCATTTTTCCCTGGCAAAGATCCATGCAGGTGTCACAGGAAATCCCACCTGCAAAGAGAGCACAGGACATACCTGATACCCAGCCAGAGAAACCAGGCACAAGATAGTAAAGGCACTTATTGTCTGCTTATCATTTTTTTTTTTTTTTTAAGTGGAACTTCCTTCTCTTTCATCTTTGGGTTTTTCTGGTTTGAGCCATTAAGAATCTTTCAACTCACTGTACGCTTGTTTTCCAGGATCATGAAGAAAGGGTCACACTGTGGGTAGTTCTGATTTATCCATTTTCTTTTTGTAACACCTACTATGGCTTCCCCATTTTCAGGTTAAGTGAATGCTGAAAGAGAAGTCTGGACAAAAAAAAAAGTGAAAAATTATGTAGCTTTTTTTTTTTTTTGGTGAAGAGGTAAAGACAGACACTGAACTTCTCTAAAGAAATCTAAAGACATATTAAACTCAGTGTTAAGAATTACCAGCAGTGGCCAGTTCTGCAATCTGTCCCTATAAATAAATTTAAACTGATGGACTAAATTTTAAGTCTTTGTTTTTTGAGTATTTCAGGCCATACATAATTTATTAAGTTCTTCTGAAGTTTCACTAACTGCAGTACAAGGCACCAAATGGAGAAATATTTTAATTGGAGACTCACAGGATAATTCATGTTGGAAAAGATCTCTGAGAACACCAACTCTGACTATCAATCCAGCACCACCATACTCACACTAAACAATTTTCCCAAATATTTTTTGAACACTTCCATGGATGGTGACTCCACCACTTCCCTGGCCAACATTGTTTCTGCTGAAGCTCCCTCTGGAGAGGAAAGGGGTTTTGCAAGGAAACGGGGAAAAAAGAAGAAAAGGTGGGGGTTTTGGTTGTTGTTTTTAATGAAAACAAAATATTCCAGAGCCTTGCCTACACTCCAGGCCCTCCTGCATCACCTGTCTCAGCAGAGCTGCTGGTCTCTTTTGCCTAAATGACTAAGGATGGCTCATGTGCTCCTTACTGTGTGTTGCCTGCAAACAGCTCTTCCTCCAGCCCAGCCCTGAGCAATTTGTCTCAGATGTCTATTCAAACACAGAAAAATCAGCTCCTCAGATCTCAGCTGACGCCTTGAACTGTCTAGGAATTGATGTCTCCTGCTCTGTCTCACACCAGTGTTGTTTTCCTTTTCAGTTATTGGATACATGTGGGGCTTTCAAAGCACCCCATGCTCTTTCTGGGACACTGTTCCAACACCAGTGGTTGTTCTGGCAGCCCCCAAGCTCTGTGCCTTCCTCCTCGAACTCATTTTGCCCTGCTGGCCTTCTGTGCCATGGTGTCAACTGGTGCATGGACATGGAGGGAAGCAGGTGGTGCCAGCGCTGACACAGGGGAGCACCTTCCTGGAGGGTTGCTGCTGCTTAAAATCCCAGCACTGTCTGAAACCCACCCCCTCCAGCAAGGGTCTGATTCCACTTGTGAGCAGGAACCATGCCATTCTAACAGATGGGCTCCAGTGCAAACAGCCAAGAAAACATGTATATTCATAAAAAAAAACCCTGAAAAAAATAGGAAAATAAAAAGGTACTGAGGGCATAAATGCCAGCCAAAAACATCAACGTCTCTCCATGTCGTCTCTTGAGCGTACAAATCCATGGTTAAGGGGATGTGTGGGCGCTGAGCTGAATTCATTAAAAAAATTAAAACAAAATGCCTGGCCACGTAGAAAGAGATTTCAGAGCATTAGGAAATGGGCATGGTGCCCTGAGAGAGAGGAAAACGGAAAGAGAAAAGCAATATTCAGGAATAAGCTGAGCCAGAAAAACACATGGGGTCTGTCTGGTAGTTCCCAGAGCCTGTGACTTGTCTGGGTGCTCAGTTCATGAATTTGGTTTGGGGACAGAAAGGAGGGGGAAGTACAGCTCTGTCTCCTGGGGTTTATTTTTTTTCCCATTCAATCTATTTCTCCTTTAGTAGGCCAAAACTAAAACAAGGAAACAAATAAAACACTCAAACACCAAGACTTTTAGGCTGATCTAACATTTAGGGCTCACACAGTTCTGTCCTTCAGGTCATGGTGGACATTGGTCATGGAACTGTGAGGTCACAAGTGAGAAGATCAAGGAGAATGGATGAGATTGAATGGAGAACATTTAAAATGGGATTCTGAACACAGGTGAGGAACCCACCTTACCTGGAAGACCAGCTGGGAAGCTTTTTCTAACACCAAATAACCACAACAGGTCAGCATAAGCCAAGTCTAAGTATGAGAAAGCCAGGAAGGTGCTGAGCCTACTATCATGGAAAAATATTTGACTTAAGGTGCACACATTGAAAACTACGTTCATTAAGGTTGCTGAGATGGAAAGAGGGTCTGGTCAAGTGGAAGCATGAATTTCTCTTGCACATCCCATCCTTGCTGGCAGCAGAAGCAGCAAACCAGCCTACTCCTCCCCTTTCCTTACTAGCAACACACAGAATCTCAAAGTTTGGCAAAGACCTCTAACACTACAAAGAAGAGACTTTAAACTGAGTTTTACTCAGCCCTCTATACCCACAACAGGGTAAATCCTCTCAGAAGAATGATACACCTCTCATAACCAGCAGAGAGAGATTTAATGTCTGTTTTGGAGCTTGGAACTGCAACCCAGATTTTCTACTTCCTTGAAGATTTTGCTGTTCCTGAAACAATAGGATGGTGTGGGATAGGCCTGTGCTTTTGAAACTGTTCCAGCTCACATAAAACAGTTAAAGAAAGGTCTGCAAGCCAGCTCTCTCGCTGGACTGTGCTAATGCAAGAGCTATGGCTTTATATTCCTTAAGTTAATTCATATTTCATTGCCTTATGAAAAGTTGAATTAATTCAGCTTTCCCGTGAAATGTGAGGGAAGTCTTCATTAAAAGGCACCATGGGCCTATTCAGAAAGTAGCAGTACCTAAACCTTTTCCTACATCACTGTGTGGTTTTCAAAGGAAACAAGGAGTCAACAAGGAACTTAGAGGAACATAAGGTGTTCTGGGCTCAGGAGAGTACTAAATACAGAAATATTTGCTAAGATCTCAAATTCCTAAAACTGAAATAAAAGAGCATTAGAACCAATGTTCTCCTGAAAATATTCCTGAAACACACCAAGACCTCTAAAAATCTCAGTCTGAACAACTTACATGGTCCAGGAAAGGGTTGGAATTAGATGTTCTTTAAGATCCTTACAACCCAAAGAATTCCCTGATTCTGTGATATTGTACTAAAGCAACCCAGGAATTTTGGCACATGCCCTGCTGTTAGGTAAATTGAACTTCCAAAACCTGGTGTCAGACAGTAAGGACATGTGCACCCACAGCTGATCAGCCCGGAGATTCTTTGGTGCAGGGAACAGTAGCAGATGAGGCAGATGGTGGAGAAAAGGTAGAAAAGGGACTAGAAAATGTAGGGAAAAAATGTAGAAAAGTGAGAAACAAAGACTTCAGGGAGACCTTACATCGATGACCTAGAGGAAGCTTTGGAGAGAGATGGAGAGGGTCTTTCCACAAGGATATGGAGTGATAGGACAAGGGACAACGGCCTCAACCTGAAGAAGGCGACATTTAGATTAAATCTTCGAAGAAATTCTTCCCTTTGAGGGTGGTGAGACCCTGGCACAGGTTGCCCAGAGAAGCTGTAGCTGCCCCTGGATCCCCTGGAAATGTCCATGGCAAGGCTGGACAGGGCTTGGAGCAACCTGGGATAGTGGAAGGTGTCCCAGCCCATGGCAGGGGGTTGGAAGTAGATTCCTTCTGACACAAAATATTCTGTGATTCTGTGACTCTTGGTGGTGGGGTTTTCTCAGTGCTCTGAGTAGGTTCTGATCTTCCAAGGCTCCTCTCTGTTCATCAAAAATCTGTTGACTTCTCTAAGTCTTTGATCTTTAACCTGTGTGCAGATACGTCAGTGCAAATCTTTGTTGTTTTCTTTCAATGAGCTCAAAATCCACTATTGTTCATGGTGCCAGAAGTTAATGCTCCCTCCCTGCCGTGCAGCAGTTATTATTATTATTATCATCATTATTCCCACTGTTACCTCTCTCCTCCTAACAAATAACAATAATTACAAAAATAATGATAATAAGAAAAAAAAATCAAAATTCGGATTCTGCCCTTTCTAATTACAAATCACCACCTGTGGTAAAATTATTGAAAGACAGATGAGCATTTCATTGCAGCAATAGCCTTAAAACAAGCAGCAGTTCCAACTGCCAGTGTGATGTATAGACACGGCGCAGGGCAGATGAGGGATTAATTAGGTCTGTCCCTGCACATTGCCAGGGGAGCACTTCTGTAGAGGTGATTGAAAACTAGAAAGAGTGGCATTAGTCTTCATTGTTGGTTAAAGGCAACAAAAATAAAGATGCAATTGAGTTGACAAAGCTTCCAGGTATGTGGCTGAGTCATTTGGAGGTGTCAAAATGATCAAACCATAATTAATTAGCTAAAGTGCTATATTTAATTCCTCAAATTTAATGAAGATTTCTGCAGCCAAAAACAAACAGCAGCACCATTTGTTTGTGAAGGGAAGGAGGGGAGTGCACAAAGTGGATGACGCCAAAATTTAATGGTGCCTTTATAATCAAGCCCATGTTCTTAATCTTATTGTAATTTTCTGTACAGACATAGAAACACAATGCTGTTGTATGCATTCGTATTAGAACTGCAATTAGGAGACCAGAAGTGACAGGGAAACCAAATATTTATTATTTCCAAGCAATAAAACAGAATACAGCCAAAAAAATCAGTTGTTTTCTTTTTTTAATATTGTCCTCCAGGGCTGACACTGTAAAGACACACAAGACCTCAATGGCAGGTAGTCTAAGTCTGTATCTCAGGAATTTAATCCAGTTTGCTCCAAAGGAAAGAAACTTGAGATTTATGAGTAAAGAGAACTGCAAGAGCAAAATGTGAGTTTTACTCCAAGTTTTTACTCCTGGTTCTGCCACAACTGTGGGCAGCCAAAACTTGGATTTTGGCTGAGGGAAGGTCTGCCTGAAACACTCAGATAGGTCTCTCTGAGTATACACCTGTTGTGCACTGGGAAAGATTTCTTTCTCTTTAGCTTTTTCACTTGCCACTGCAATCTCTAATTCACCCCGGACCTATCAGATACTTAGACCTGCAGAGACACCCCAAAATGTTCTAAGTCATTCTTCTCATGCCACCACATGAAAGCAGACACCAAGAACTCTGGAATGGACATTCTCTCATCCCATGCTTGCTCAAACACACACAGGCTGACGCATCTATGTGCTGCTCAAACTGAAAGTCCCTTTTCCAGGGTATTTGTTGCAGGATTTATGCAGGAATGTCTGTTCTCTGGTGACAAGAGGGCCAGAACACCTCTATAGAGACTGGTTAAGAGTCTTCACTCTGAAGTAATGATGCCCCAGAGAGATGTTAGAGCCCCTTCCAGCACCTAAAGAGGTTCCAAGAGAGCTGGAGAGGGCCTTGGGACAAGAGCCTGGAGTGACAGAATTCCTCTGTGGCATAAACTGTGTGGCACAATCTGCACAATACTGTGGTGTTCAACAACTCATTCCTGCTGGCATCCCCGACCTGGTAGAAGCCAGAAGGGTGAGAAGATTCCTTCTCCCACAAGGGAATTGCAGGATTAGCTGACAGTCAAGGCCTTAGCAGTAAGGCCGGTTAATGTATTGTTTCATCTACAACATAAAATGTAAGCAATGTTTCCCTCTTACCCAGCAGCTGTTACCTCTACCATAAGCTGTTAAAAATCCCTCATTATTCCATGCAGCCAGGCCAGGCCCATTTCCTGTGCAGTTGTCATCTCCTTAATATATTATGACATTACAGACTTTATTAGTATATTTGCAGTGCCTTTTTATTTTTTATTAGCTAATGGGCTGTTTGCTTACACCATATTTGCTTAGTCTTTCAGAGCTCAGCCAATAAAATGGCCAAACGTGATCCCATCTGGAAGCCATTAAAGATCAATAGAGATGGAATCTGAAGAAGAAAGAATGGTGGAGGAAAAAAAAAGTCTATCAAAACAATTGTGAATAAAAACCTGTCAGCTTCTGTTCTCAAATCCAGATGCGCTAAAGCTCATCACAACTCCAACGTGACAAAAAGCACCATGATCTTGTTAATAACAGGAACAACTAAACTAGTTTAAAGGAATCATAAATATGATTAAAGCTTATGGGTTCCTTGATTCTTTGGGAAAATGGAAACCTGTCTAGCACACATTGCATTCTTCTGAAGTCCTGGGCTCTTTGTGGGGAAACAGCTCAGAGGACAAACTGCTTCTGTGACAGAAATACGAGTTATGGTGACACATCTCTCTGCTACTTTCATGGTGATATCAAAACAACTGCAGGTGTTAACATGACAAAGAGTGTGCCCAAAATGAGGAAATTTCATTGTGAAATGCACATTATGGCAGCCAGATCTGTAAAGTGGTGTCTGACTCCAAAGAATATTCTCTGTATCCTCAGTACTTAAATATTTTGGCAAATACATAGGTCCAGGAAGGTTTTGAAGAGCTCCTGCAGTAGATGAGGCACTTGGCTTCAATGAGGCAGTCACCCTGTAGAAAGGAAGAGAGGATTTGAGGTTTTGCAGGAGCAAAGGAGATTGTGAATGCCTTTCTTCCATGGGCTCCTCACCGACCCAGAGCAAAAATCAGCCCTGAGCATGGCACCCAGTGAGGAGGATGTGCTCAGGGATGGCCATGTCTCAATCTCTGGTGCCTGGGGACTTGGAATGGCAAAATCAGCAGTGCCCACCCTCACCTGGGCTGCCTCCAGACGCCTACAGCAGATCTGTGTCTGCTTTAATCACTTTGCAGACACAGAGAGGAGCAGACATTTCCAGGGCTTGACCCATCTGACCTGCTTTAGAAACGTGCCTGGGGATGAGACAAGCTGCATCCCAGAAGGGTCTTTTCGCCTCCTGCCTCTCTGGAGTCGGCTGGGATGATTCAGTCAGATGAAAATCCCTGCTCTGGTGACAGGTGCCACCAGCCAGCAGCCGTGTGGGCAATGGCTACAGCTATACCAGAAAGTAAACACTGCCAGATCCTGAGCTAATGGCCACCACCTTCCTCTGGCCACATGATTTATTTCTCTTAACCTCTAAACAACTGTGGCTGCTTCCAGAATATCTGCTAAGGTGCTCTTCAGCCAGAGAGCAGACGGCTCAATCTGTGCCTAGCTTGGAGATCTGTGAGGCTGTGTGGGAGACAAGAAATTTGACCAGAGTTCAGGACTCACCCTAATGCAGAAATGTTTGTTCCAGGGAGTTTTCTCTCACTGGCGGCTCCAGAGAGGCTTGGAGTGATTCATTTCAGCCTTGAGAAGAGGAAGGTCTGGGAGAAACTTTTCTGTGGGTACAGCTGCATAATATAGGAGAATAAATTATAAAAACCATGGAATTGCAGAATGGTTTGGGTTGGAAGGGATCTCAAAGAAGAAACCTGTAATTTTATACCTAAAATTTGGTATTTAAAGGAAAAGATTTTCTGTTGGCTATCACCTGTAAAAAAAATAAAAAAATCTAAATAACCACTCTGGACAAGTCTTCAAGTTTCTAGCTAGTAAAAGAAAACCCTCCTTTGCACTGGACACAGAATCTGTCTTAAGGTTAAGACATTTTGAAGTGAATTGGAGACAGAGAGTGTAGTGTGCATTGAAAATCATTATATTCACAAAATTCGAAAGTTGGAGTTGATGATCTTCTTTGTCTTCTCCCACCCTAATAGTTCTATGATTCTATTCTATGATCTGCCCAGGAAGACACAGGACTTAAAGGGTCATGACAAGGCAGGAGTGCATTTATAAATGGGAAAAAAGTGCGTGAGATTAATGTGGCAGTGCTTAGGTACCAAAGCAGTGGCCACTTTAGGCAGGAAAAGCAGATAACCACTAGATTTCACAGGAAATTCTTTGGTAGCTGAGGCCACCAAATTGTCCAGATAAAAGGAAGCAGCTGGGATCATTTGGGATTTGGCAGCACCAGGAGAAGCAACATGCAGTTTAAAAATACTGCCCCTCAATGGGAGAAAACGTATTTCTATTAAGGGACCAGAATTGCTCTACGCCTGTTGGAATTTTTGCTTGTGCACAGGAATTTAGCTCCAGGTTCATGTCTGTCACTAAAATTGACAACTGCCTATGGCTCTCTACAATTGAAACGTAGATCTTAAATTTCACATCATTATCCAAATAAAATATATCTGCCAAGGGGGACTGGTATTACACAGTTAGAGAACTGTGATACCAGTTGTCTGATTAACATATTGAGAGGAATATAAGAATTTCTCACCTATTTTCCAGAGGGAGACTAACTGGGGAGCTTGTGGTAAAGAGACTAATTGAACATCCTCCCTCTGCTCACTATGGAGATGCCCAGAAATATGTGTGCTTTGTGTAAGCAGGTTTTCCCTCTGCATATTACATTTGCTTTTTAGGACAGTAAGGAACAAAATTACTGATTTTTTTTTTTTACCACTTTTACTAAAAAAAAGTTAGCCAAATTTTCATGTTGAAAAGTGTACGACTTTCCACAGAAAGGTTTCTCATGGCTGCAAAAAAGAGCAAAGATATTAAACAGAAAAGTTGCTTTCAGAATGAAGAAGTTCTTTTTCAGGAGATATCAGTGAAGCAGAGATCAGAGAAAATCTGTCCAAGCTTCATTCGGATAATGATTTATTAATAGCTGAAACATATGAGAATTTACACATTACAGGCAGAGTCCAGTTCAGAGCTGGTTCCACATTTCGTGTGTGACGGAGGTCAGGATTTTGGATCAGTTCATCAAAGCAGCTGACCAGGGAGGATGCCTCAGAACTAAACCTGCCTCTGAAGTCCTTCCAGGGTTTGTGTCTGAGATGTTCATGACAGAGAGAGCCGCTTTCATCTCTTCTGTTTTGCCAGGACTTAAGAAATAGAAAACTGGGTCTGAGGACTCAGACTCAGAGGAGAGCATTGCTGTGAGTCAGCTGAGCCACAGTAGGAGATTCTGTGCACATTCTTAGCCCATGACATATTTGAACTAATGAGAATCCTGTTACCTTCTAGAGAAATAAGTTAAAGCTGGCACAAATTACCTGCAGAATTGCCACAGATGAAAAATATGCCCACAGACCATTGACACCCATAGGCTGATGTATCATCCCTTGTACCTCACCTTGGAGCCAAATGGATCCATTCCAGGTTTATTCCACCTTGGACAGTAAATAGAATTTGATGCATACCAGTCCTGTGCAGGTATAGCTCTTCTACTTTCAACCTTCTAAAAGTACAGGCTGCCATAAAAAGTCTGCAGCCAGTAGGTCAAAAGAGGGGATTATTTCCTACTTTTCCCAACTTGTTGGCTTTTGTGAATAGTCTGAATATTCTGCATCCAGTCATCTGAATAGTCTGCCCAATTCTGTGCTTCTTTGTGGAAGAGAGAGATTGAAAACTGGAGAAAGTCCAATAATTGCTGCTAACACAGTTACAGAGCTGGAACATGCAGAGATGTATGAAAAGATGTGGAGGGAAATGTGCTTATCTTGAGAACAGAAAGCTAAATGGCATTCTGCTTGTTGCTTTCAACTATCCAAGGTAAAGTTTTTTAGAAATTTAGTCTTTATTTTTTTTTCCTTGGAGGTGTTAGGATTCTCCTCCTTGCTGTTTTTGAAGACAGGAGTGACATTTGCTTTCTAATAGTCCACAGGAACCTTCCAGAACTGCTGCCACCTTTCGAAAAAATGCAAAGTGTCCTTGCAATGACCTTGTCCAGATACCTCAGCACTCATGGGTGATCCCATCAGCTCCTATGGATATGTGTATGTTCAGTCTGTTCAGATGTTCCCAAACCTGATCCTCCTCCACTGAAGGTGAGTCTTCCTTGCTTTGGAATTTCCCCAGCTCCTGGGGCCCTGAGATTCATGAAAGGCAGTCTGATTAGTAAATCCAGATGGAGAAGGCATAGAGTGCTTCATCTTTTTTAGTGTTCTTTGTCACCATGTCCCCAGCCCCATTCAAAAGCAAACCGAAATTCCCTCTGGGCTTTCTTCTGCTCTGTATGTGCTTGAAAAAGTTTTTCCTGCTGCACTTCACCTGTGAAATTCTGCTCCAGGTGGATTTTTGCTTTACTATCCTTGTCCCTGCACTTGGATATTGTCACTTGCCTTAGATCACCACATTCTGCTTCTGGTTCTTGCATGCTTCCTTCTGAGGTTTCCTGAGCCTTCATTTTGAGTTTTTTTGGGAGCTCCTTGTTCATCTGTGCAAGCCTTCTGCCACCTTAGGGGTGGAATAATTTGAGTTGGAAGAGACCTGTAATGATCATCTAGTTCACCTGGGGATCAGGGATGATCAAAAGTTCAAATATGTTGTTAAGGGCATTGTCCAAATACCTCTTAAACCCTGATTGATTGGAATATCAGCAACTTCTGGAAGCCTCTTTCATGTTTGATCACCCTCTAGGTAAAGAAATTCTTCCTAGTTCCCAGTCTAAAACTACCCTGGTGCAACTTTGAACCATTCCCAGGTGTCCTATCTCTGGATAGCCAGGAGAGGAGCTCACACAAAAGAAAAAGTAGCTGGATGAGAATGTCTAGAACTGTGCTGAGTGAGGTAGACTCAGTAATCCTTGGGCGAGAAACACAGGAATAAAGTGGACAATCAATGAACAAGTCTTGCTTTTGTGTACTGCATTGCTCAGACTGATCTCAGTCCACCATAGCTAATTTACAGTCTGTCTCTTTGAGGGATGCTCTGAATTGGATGTGGCTCAGAGAAAAATCTAACAGTGGGATAATTAAGAGCCTCATTTTGTCTAACGGTCTGCAAAGAAGATTTTAATTTAAAATCTGTGTCTTTTAAATAAAATATAAGGTTTTAAGTAAACCTTTATTGTAACAGAGAAATATACCGGAGAAGTCTGGTGGGGAGATGCTGAAGTTGGACAAGGGAAAAATAAGAAGGGAGTTCCAATGCTTATCATGGCCAAGACATGACATAAACATCAAAAGGGTGCCATGAATGGCTCCATTTTTGGTATTTTCATATAATGAAAGACTGGCTCACCAAGGGATATGATTTAGCCAGAAATGGGTAATTAGCTCAAAACAGATGTTAATAGGTAAAACTTTATCACCTGTTTTACACAGAAAATTAGATTCAACAATCAAATGTGGGTGCTTTTTTTTCCCCTGGCTATAAAAATATGTGATTGCTTCCAGAGTCAGAACATTGCTCATATAAGAGGATTTCATGTAGTTTGCAGAGGAAAAACATTGGAAAATGAGTAGGCACAGGAAAACCTGCCATTAGAGAAGCTCCAATAATGAGCTACTCATGTCCTGCAGGAGGCTGTAATTTCCCTGGGAAAAGAAATATCTCAATATATATAACACAGAACCTATCACCATATTTTCTGAGACCTTGCAAATGAATACTGTTCCTGATTTTTAGTGGTGCCATAAGTCCTAGAAAGGCCCTTGTGTTCTTCTGACTTGGTTGCCTTGTACAGAGAGGAACATAATCCACACTCACAAGAGGATGTGAACATTTTGCAGTTTTGTAAGATGAAAAAGAATTCAATACTGTGGTCCATTCTGCACAGTAATTCTAGAAAATGCTGCTTTGTGGTTTCAGTTGGTCATTTGGGTCTCATTTTTTAAGTCCTTATTAGAATAAGAAAAAAAGTACTGGGAAAGGGAAAGGAAAAGAAAAAGGCAAAGAGAGAAAGTGTTCTGTTATGCTGAGCCCCTTTTTATGATAATTTAGTCTCAAAAAGAGTCATTTCCAGTCAGAGGCACAGCAAATCCTGAGTCACTATGAGAGCTTGATTTACTGCCATTTATCTTCTGCACCAGGAGGACAAAACTGTGGTTGGATACTCACAATGTCAAAATGCTTAACAAATTATTCTGATGTTTTTAATCTCTTCAACAGCTTATTTGTCTTTCAACACTTCACTCTGTAGGGAAGAATCAGGAATTTTTCCCATCTGTTGTCAAAGTGAAATGATTTCAACCTGCAAATTATTTCAGACTTGGTGGAAAAACACAGACTGTGTTTTGCTGTTAATGTGCCAGTATTTGACATTTCCTCCTTGTCCCAGAATACTTTATAAGGTATTACCATTATTATTATTAGTAGTAGTAGTAGTACTAGTATTGTTATTATTATTTAACTATGGAATGGAATCTTGAATATGCTTGCAAATAGAAACAAAATTATATAGGTTTATACATCAAAAAAATTCATAGCATTTAGCATGTAACAAACATTTTTAGCAGTTGGGGTTGGAACTGGATGATCTTAAAAGTCCCTTCCAATCCAAACCATTTCATGAGTCTATGATACAATATATCTTATAAGAAAGAAATAATAGACATCCTCAAAAATGTGAATTCTGTGCCACAAAATGCCCAGGGCAACAGCAGGCCAAAACCAAAATGTAAAGTTTGAGCCAAATCTTACCTATTTTAAAGTATTTATAATGAAAGTCTGAATCTTCCACATATGAGTGAAACACCAGAGATTCTCATTATACATAAAGGATTAGTACAGACTGCAACTCTACGTCATGGGAAAATAAAAAAATAAAATTTATTTGTTTGTGTTTTATTTTCC
Source organism: Chloebia gouldiae (assembly GCA_003676055.1). NCBI lineage: Eukaryota > Metazoa > Chordata > Aves > Passeriformes > Passeridae > Chloebia > Chloebia gouldiae. The sequence continues at coordinate 478,892 of QUSF01000002.1, read as the reverse complement.
AATATCTTGCAACTTTGTGTGATAGAATCTTCTTGAGCATGTGCAGGAATGCAGTAGAATGCTAATAATAAATTAAATAATGTATCTAAAATATGTATCTCCTGACAAATGAAAGAACATTACAACATTCTGATCTGGGGCTAAAATGGAAACTCAAAACCACCAGAATCAGTCAGAATTTGTCAGTATAGAAAAAGGAAGCCCTTAGATGCTGCTATTGTGGCTCATTCCAGGAAAATAGGCAGCTCCTCACTGTCCTTTCTGAGGACCCATTATTACTTGCAGATTCGATGGCATTAGGGCATGTACAGGTGGAAATTATCCATACTTTAAAGTCCCACCATTTTTAGCCTCAGTGATTATTTCTCTGAGCGGTTTTCAGCCTGGTCTTAGAAAGATCAGTCAAGGTGGACAAAAACTCCTCAGGAATTACACGAGCAGTTTCACCACTCATCCTACAAATGATTCACAGGAAGAAATGTGGCCAATATTGAATGATTTATCTTTATTTTTGAGATTTTTTTTTCTGTTTTTTTGGTGGTGGTTTTTTGGTGTTTTTTTTTTTTTTTCCAGTGTGAATGACACTTTGCCCTGTTTCCCTCCTGTAAGCCAGTATCCTGGAAGTTGGGGAAGTTGGTTCCCATTTACATGCTAGGGAAAAAGCATCCTACAACTCAGGACACTGCACTATATTGCCTCATACTTTAAAAAAGAAAATTAATTAGTTGTTAGGAGCCAAACTACTTATCCCAGCTAGAGGACATATTCTCTTAGAAGTTTTTTCCTCTAAGCCAGGTCCTCAGCTGGTATAAATCTGAGAAGTCTGTTCAAATTAATACAATTACACAGATTTACATGATCCAACTGCTTGATTTCAGCTAAACTGCTCTTGTCAGAAGGCAATTTTTTGGTCTAAGGTTGTAAATCTTTGACCCATACTGAGGCAAGTAGAGAAGAATCAAAACCAATCATTCTTCTTTTTCTTTTTTTTTTTTTTTTTTCACTTCATGTGCAAGGAAGGAAAAGAAAAAAGAATCAAATGAGATCTGCAATTAAATGTATATAGTCCACGAGGAGGTTTACAAAAAGAAATGAGTGAGATGGATAGAAAGAGAAACAGAGCACATATTGAAACTGTGTGCCCTATTTGCTGAATGTAGCCTTTGTGAAGCCTGATGGATCAGAGAAGAACTGGAAGCTGCAGTGCTCTGTTTATCCAAAAATAAAATATTGCATAGGTCAAGCAAGCACAATGCAATTCCTCCTCCCTTTCACTGGATCTCAGCCTTGACCTGAAAAGCCAACTCTCTAATGTGCTGAAAGCCTTTCAGGTTTCCACTGCAGGAAGGGACTGACAGCTTTCCTGAGCTATGCCAGGAATAAGATAGATGTACAAAAATTAATCAAGATCCAATTTAGCAAGAGCTTGAGCACATGTGTAATTCCCTTTACCCTCCAAACTAGGCACTCACTTTTACAAATTACTAAATTAGTGTGAATTAGAAAAAAAAATCCCAAACTGAGAGAAATCTTGTGGGAGAAGATTCCCAGTTATGCAGAAATATACCCAAAATTAATTTGGATCAGTTTTATCCTCTCCTGTCTTTTTAAACATCTATAAAAAATGGTAAAAATACTCCTTCATCAGTGGGGGAAAAATTAAAATGAAGTTTAAAGCCTCTGACAATCATCCAGGTCCTCACTTTTATCAAAAATGAGGTATGTGTATATGTATATTTAGTGAAAGGTCAGCCAATGCTGGAGTCAAACTGAGCCATTTTTAACTCAAAACAAATTTCCAAGTAATTTATAACCTTCTGATGGCAAAAAAAATAAGTCACAATTCTCAGGAAACCTTGCTGAGACCATCTTACTCACTTCTCTAAGATATATTTACAGTTATCTTGCCAGAACACATGGTTATTCATTCATTCTTGTCTGATCAAACTCAGTTTCAATCTGACCTTCAGAATAACAGGCTGATACTTCCCTTTCATTTGGGACTGTGAAATCCCTGATCTCGCAGAAAACTGGCAAGCAGAGAGAATGCTACCAACAGGTGAGTATCAAAAGATACTCAGAAAGACATTCAGGACTTCCTTCAGGTAAATCTCAAAAAAACCTGGTTCATCTAAAAATTATGTGCAAGCACAGCAGTGAATTCAGTAGTGCCTACATATCTATCACTGCATGGACTAACTGTGGGAAGAGGGACACGGCTGACCCCATCCCAAATATCCAAGTTGTTCTCCTGGATTTGAGAATTGATCCACTGTGATTCCTGTGAGCTGGAATCACCATCCCTGTATCCCTGTATGGATTTAAAGGATGTGTACTTGTGGCACTTGGGGATGTGGTTTAGAGGTGGCCTTGGCTGAGCTGGCTAAACACTTGGACTAAATGTGAAACATTTTTTTCTAACCTAAACAATTCTGTGAGACTGCAATTCCATAAAAGGCCCTGAGGTCCTTCCTAGTTTGTTGCACTTGTGTATCTGTTCTCATTTTGACAAGAAATGAGCCTGAAATACATAAAGTACATAAAATTAACAAAGTCTTATTTGTTGCATTTGTTTTGAAATGTATTTTATTTAGGAATATATAAAAAAAAAAGATACTGCTGAAGTACTTCCTATAATTTGTTTTTCTTTAAAAAGGCCTTACATTTGTTTCAGTTATTTTTCCACTAAGCAAATCTTGGATATCCTCACGCAGACTGACAAAAACCGCAAAACCCTACAAGTAAAATTTTAACTTAGAGAAAAAAAGGCTATGAATGTCTTGATATTTTTAATTTCTTTTTCATGTGATTGCCCTTTTGTCTTTGGCAATATGGGTACAGTATCCAACACATTCTACAGCTCTGGGATGCATTTGCACTTTCTTAATCTGTTGCTGTTTTACAACAGAACATTGCAGTGTAGAATTCAGAGAGTCATGGAATGGTTTGGGTTGGATGGGACCTCCTGCCACATGCAGGGGTATCTTACACTAGAGCAGTGCCTGAATTCCCCACATTGATGTTCTGGGGAAGGATTTAGGAGTGGTGGTCCCATCTGTAGTGGTTCTCCACCCTTTTCTCCTCTCCATTCCTTGCCTGGCATTTATTCTATAACAGGATGTGGGGACAGCAGCAGTGGTGAGTAAAGACCTGCAGAAGCTGTGAGCCCTTTGAAAAACTGAGAAGCAGCAGTTACAAAATCCAGTGCTAGTTTTTTTTTGTTTGTTTGTTTGTTTGGATTTTTTTGTTTTGTTTTGCTTTGTTTTTTTTTTTTTTCTGGGAAAATGTTCACACTCTTTTGATTTTTCCTGTGATTCCACTAAAGTCAAGTTAATCTGTTTACAATAGAGAGAAAAGGCAACAAAAATAAAGAAATAGTGTTAAGAGGAAACCCTTGCCAGACATAAGTCCTCATGCAGTCACTGAAATCATACCTGTGTCCATCTTGTAAAATGCTGATCCCTAAATCCAGAGGCAATCACTGAGACAAAAAACTCCTCCACTGGAAAGCAAACAGGGGCAAACAATTAATGCAGGATGATGGTATTAGAGGGGCCACGTGTTTCCCAAGCCTGCTGCTGCTTTTTCCATAAAAAGCACCAGGTTTGGGGCTGCAGTTGGAAAACTTGCTCAGTGATTGGAAAGAATGAAAGACTTTGAGGGTGTTGGTGTTGGGAATGGGGAAAGCTGGGCTCAGGATGCACAGACAACATTTCCAAAGCCTGTGTTGAGCAGTGAAGCCCCAAACACACACAGGGATCAAACATCTTCCTTAGGTATGGCTGGACCTTATGATCTTTAGAGATCTTTTCCAACATGAGTGATTCTGTAATTCTGAAGAACACATTTCTGTAATAAATACAAACAGAAAGACAAAATTAAGGAAATTTTAAAACTAAAGAACATAAACTCAGTTTATTTTCTCTCCAGAACTTCTCAGCTACAGAAATTTTCTATTTCTTTGGTCAGGATCTGCCTCATGCCCTTCATGTTGTTGGCTTTTAAAAACCATTAACAAATCGACTGGCCAAACCACATATTTAAATGCCCAAATTAATTACCCTAAAATATCAGATTAACATCTCTATGTGTGCCTGATCTTCAATAGATAAGACTTTTTCCTCCTTGAGCTCCCAAATATGAAACTTGCACCCTGCAGCCATGGAGAGCAGCTTAGAGACAGCTCTGTAGTGGAGAAAATGCACCATCCTTTGTTCCACAAACCATTAAAATGGGAATAATTTTGGTTTAATTTTTTTTTCATTTTTGCAATGTACATAGATATTGTAAAGTGAAAAGGTAAAGCAAACAAAACTCTGAACAGGAATAAAGAATGTTTAAGGGGGAAAAATAAGGGTTAAAACTTCAGAAGCACGAAATGATGAATTCTAAGATCTCTCTAACATCTTCAATCACCCCAGAAATCAAAACGCAGGGATGTGCATCCGTGCACAAAGGCTGGAAACTCTTTGGATCCGCTCCTGCTCCTGATCACAGGAGCTTCCCTCCTCTGACCGCACAGGATGGGGCCCTTTCATTATCTTTCAACCAGCCGATAATTAGCAAGTTTCGTAACAATCCCGTCAGATGAGCAGCCTGGGGAAGGGAAAGGAATCTATTATGTGTCCGGAGCCTTCTGTCTGCGCGATCTCTTAAGCAGATTGGAGCGGGGCGGCCGCTCCAGCGCCCCGGGTGAAGGCGGCGCGGGGCTCCCGGGGGTTATCGAACCTGCCAGGGCTTGGGGCAGAGCGAAGCTTTCCGCCGGGAAAGTGCTGCCGCAGCACCGCCAGGATTATCCCCCCCTGCACCAGCACAGCATCTGCCTTTACACTCCAGCCCCTCCGGCGAGCGCCGCTCGCCCCCTCCCCGCTCCTCCCCATCCCTCTTATCCCTCGGTCCCGGCTTTTCCCAGCCACGGGCTGCGGCCGGCACCGCTGCCGAGCACCGCGCTGGATTAGCTGGGAGCCAATAGCTGGGGGTCAGGATTAAGAGGCCAGCATGCGCTTTAATACAAGCTGCCTATAATTAATGGCATTATTAATAGCTTGACTGAAAAATTCATTAAAAAATCCATTAAAAATAAATACCCTTTTACAAAAGGCATCGCCTTGGGTAAGAAAAACAGAAAAAAAAAAGATAAAGGAAAATTGATTGGTGGTTTTCAGTTTGCAGAAAGACAGACCATAGTTCAAGCTGATTAAAATTGAACATTTTAGATTAAGCACCCTTGCCAAAATATTCTCTGTAGTTACCCAATATGAAAATATTATGAGATGTCACATTTTACATTTTTTATATGTGAAGGTTTCAGCATGAGGCACATCTACCACGTGCACACGCACTCAGATGTGCCCGTGCACATGTCCCTGCGCTCATACTTAGAGTCAACTTCTTTCCTGAGATATTTTTTCTCCCTCAGGAGCATCAGGACTCCTCCTGCAACAGAGGGTAATGGTAAGAGATAAACTCTGAGACTCTACCGCAGAGTGAGTTTTCCAGTGCTGCAGAGCTCCCTGCCAGCACACATCTTCACCTCTCCCTTTCCAGACCTAATTATTGCATTTAAGGAAAAGAAAAAAAAATCAAATCTAAAATATACAGCCTTTTATTGCAGGTGTGTGTTTCTCTTCAGATTTCACTTCTCAGTGCTCATCATTCTGAGTATGCGGAACAGAGAGTTAAAAAAGCAGCTAAAACTCATTGTAATATATGCTAAGGCCTCCTAATGCCTCTCTAGTAGTGCAAAATGCCAATAAGAGTGAGCAAAAGTATATTTTATGCAATTTTTTACTCCTTTTTACATTGCCTGAGTGGTGTAGAGCAGACTCATGCTTGGAACTTTGAACTTTTGTGTCCAAAGCTTTGTTCTCCAGAATGAATCTCACAAAGTTATGGGTGAGAGTACAAAATAACAGCAATCTTGCACTGTTTTTCTTAACTCCAGCACTAAAACTGGAAATTTTCTCAAGGCAGACACTGATTTATAACCCATAGCTGAAGATCACGCTTGGACACCAACACGGCCCATTTCTAAAGCCCCAGTTTCTGTCTTCTTATAACCTCCAGGTTATGTCGCAGAATCACAGAATGGTTTGGGTTGGAAGGGGCCTTAAAGCTCATCCCTGCCATGGGCAGGGACATCTTGCACTATCCCAAGTTGCTCCAAGCCCCTTCCAACCTGGCCTTGAACACTTCCAGGCATGGGGCATTTACTGTGTTTAAAGAAGAAGGAAAATGTTTGAAGGATTATACCAGATTTAGTGTCTAAACAGTGACTGACAACCACTAAAAGCAAAGGGAGGAGTGAAAAGGGAGCTCTGACAGAACAATCTCCTAATCCCCAAGAATCACAGCTTTGTTTAAAGCAGCTAAATCATCATGATAGAGCAGGATCCCCTTTCCCTCCCCCTAAACAGGAGCTGGTTAAGGATGTAAAACCCAATCATTTCTTTCATGTGCCAACTTGGTTGCTGCTTCCAGCATCCAAGCTCTGCAATCGGCACAACCTCTGCCAGCCCATAACACAAAAAGTTCACTTTCCATCACTGTTATGCCTCAGACATGGAGGGTGACTCATGTGAGAGTGTCTCACTTGCTGTTACCATCCATTGGAAATCCAGCGTGGAGTATCAGTGAACTCCCTCACACTTCATCCCAGGAAAGCAGAAATATTCTCTCCTTGGCTCCACGTTCCCTCTTGGCTCCTCCTGTTGCCAGCTGTTAGGTTTAATGGCCATCAAACTGTTTGTGCCTCCGAATTAAAAGTCTCCTGGAGGCTATGGCAGATCCTGCCTTTCCTCCTGAGGAACGCAGCGATTCCCTGCTCCGATGGCCCTTGTGCTGTCTGATGAATATGGTAAAGCTGTTTTTGAGGCTGCAGCAGTGGGGTTTTCCTGCCCTTAACTACGTGTAACAAGCAGTAAAAATTTCACTCCACGACTAGACTTTCCCAGAAGATATTCTAAGAGATAAATGCTGTAAGATCCCTTAACTGGGCTGGTGTTTGTTGGTGAGTCACTCTGGTTCTTTGATCAATGCTGTTATTATACAATGTTACAGAAGAGCATGCGCTGGGGGCTGCCAAAATATGTGCCTCCCCTCAATTATATTTTTAACATTAGGTGTTGAAACATTTGGTGAAACCTCTCAGGACTGGGTGTTCAGGAACTATGGGCACAGAACTCACCCCTAAGAAAAAACAGTCACAAATTGGATTGCATCCCATGTTTTTGTATCTGCATAATTTACAAGACTACTTCCAAAATTATTTATTAAAAAGATGGTGATGAAATCTACTGAAATCTAAAAGTTTCACAGGAAGACATCTATTTGACATTTTTTTTCCAAGCTAAAATATATTAGTCATTTTAAAAATTATCAACATGTAAGTTTTCATTTTCAATTTTCACTTCACACCTTCCAGTGAAGTTAAATAGATCCTCTGCTAGTTTTTTTTTTTCATCTAAATATTGGAAAATTATCTATAACTTAGAATTTTCATCCTTGTTTTAAGCACAAAAATCTTCAAACACCTACTCATCATCACATTCTATCATACTTGGTTTCCTTTAATATGATGGTCTTGGGTCATTTAGAATGTGAATTTAATCTGAGGACAAAATTTTCCTCTCCAATTAATCAGAACAAGTCCTGTTCATTCACAGTAAAAGGTGATCAAGTTGATTTTTGTTTGATATCACAATCCAAGCAAATAATTTCTGCTTTCAGCGAGGTGCAACCACCTCTAGTGGCAGAAATCAGCCACCTGCTAAAAGGCTGTGGCAAACCCACACAGTTTAAGGGGGAAAAAAAGAAATTATGGAATAAAGGGTATTAGGAAGGAAATTTGATAAGGAAATTTTCCCTATCAGGGTGGAGAGGCCCTGGCACAGGTTGCCCAGAGAAGCTGTGGCTGCCCCTGGATCCCTGGAAATGTCCAGGGCCAGGCTGGATGGGGCTTGGACAGCCTGGGATGATGGAAAGGAGTTGTGGTTGGAATGAGATGATCTTTTAAGGTCCCTTCCAACACACATCATTTTGTGATTCGAAAAAAATGATAATTTAAAGCTAGTTCTCTATACTGATATCCGTTAAAATTTGGTAGTTTTTCTTCTATCATAAAAAGAGGTATTGGTCATTTTCTAAACGGAAAGGTTGCAGAGGTGAACGTCTGCCTCAAAACTGCCCTTCAAAAATCATGAGCTCCTGGTCCATTGCCAGCATATGGAGAAGAGTTTTTCCACTGAGACCTGACTTGATCTGAGCTCCTCTGTCATCCCAGCACCTCTGTGCTTCCAGGATCCAGTCACATTTAGACTTGTATTTAGCTCAGGTATCTCTGTATGACATTTCAGATCTTGGTTTTCCCCATAATTCTTTCATTCATCCTGGTTACCTTATTTGATCAAACATTAGGAGTGAGATTTGACTGAAGGTAGATCATTACAATTCAAATTTCTGTGCCAAGATCAGTCACAGCAAATCCTCTCCCCAGTCAAAACTGGACAAAAATACTCCAGGATTGTGTATTTTCTCATCGTGAAGTAGGTGTCTAAAATTTGAAGATAAATTATCTTTTGAAAATAGTTGGTGCTATCCATTAAATATAGTAAGATTTCCAATTGATTAGTTCTGATCAGCTATAGGAAATACCACATATTAAAGTGAAATAAAATTAATTAAACATAATCTAAAAGAAATGTAAAAATTTTTGTTATAAAAAATTAATCTTCAGTGTGATTTATGGCAGATTTAATGGAGAAAAATATATTACATACACTACTTTGATAGAAATTGTATAAACTATAACAAATTATTGAAAAAAATTAAATGTCATTTAGATTTACCTTGTGTTTGCTTTGAATTTAGGGCTGTGTGATTTGATATTAGGAGTGTAACACAGGTGCCTAAATCCAGGCCAGTAATTCTGGTAGTGGTCCAGTAGAGCACCTGCAACATCCACACAGGAACAGAAGATTTGATGAGAGAGACCTGAGCCTAAAAACCAGGTGCAACACCCTGGCACAAAGGTGTTGATGCATCTAAATATCCTATTTCTGTTAGAAGCTGAATTAAAAAAACTTACTGTGCCTCTCAGAAAGAAGTGAGATTCAGAAGATGAGAATGAATGGGCAGAACTCCAGGTGTGGGTAACAGTGGTATCCAGCCTATCCCAGGCTGTGGGTGTCTTAAAAGTGATCATCTCACAGAAGGTACTGCTAAAATTAACCTTTTTGGCAATGAGAGACATCACCTACACAACCTGAGGGGAAGCATTTGCTTGGTTGCTGTTAGAGCCCGAGGGCACAGTGAAATAAGGAGTGTGTACCTGTGAAAAGCGTTAGGTACCGGAAGAGATTAGCACTGATAATATGGAAAAGAAATAAAATGCAAGTTTTAAGAAGGGATTTGAAGAGTTTTCAGGAGGCTTCACCTGTCATGATTAATATCTACTGCAGCACGCTGATCGTGAAGGCCAGGAAACTCTTCTCAGGTCTGTGCCCATAATCAGGTCTTGTAATAATGGCTCGAAATAAAATGCAGTAATGTAATCACCTCTGTTTATCACAAAAAAAATTATTTGATAAGGATCTGTGAGATCATACCCCGGGAAATGGGCCACATTTCATCTGCACATGGAAGAAAAGCAAAATAAAAATTATACCTGTGGAGATTCTTACCTACAAAGACTGCATGAAGCGGGGTTTAGCAAAGGGAAACCAATGAGTGGAGAACCTGTTGGGCTGAATTTTGTTTCACATCTTTACATTTCTCTAGCAGCTTATTCCTGGTTAGCTTCTCTCCAAAATAGTTTCCTCCAAAAAAAAAAAGTGTTACTCATTTCTTTCTCTGATTCTGCAGAGGGGAAGCACAAGTGGCAGAAGGAATGGAGAAAAGGGACCTGGATCTCAGAGCAAGGTGTCAAGATGTGGGGCTCATCTGCTCTTTCCAGACCTAGAGCCGCCCTTGACACTCACAAAATTTCATCCCGTGATGCTACAGACAGTACAGCCCAGGAAAAGGGATGTTCCTTGGTCTTTATGCACCAAAAATCACTAAAAGAAATTCTCCAACCTGTATATAGCACAGGCTGGTGAAGGACCTGCCACATGCCTTGTCTCGTCTGACTAACATTTCATAAAATCCTTTATTGCATCTCTTGTTCTCTCTGATCAACATCTACTGCACATGAACTAAAATGAGGAGTTCTAGGTTGAGTATTAGGAAAAATTCTTCCCTGGAAGGGTGGGCAGGTGTTGCAACAGGCTGCCCAAGAAATTGGTGGCGTCACCATCTGTGGAAATGTTCAAAAATGTGTAGATGTGTTTAGGGACATGGATTAGTGGTGGACATGGCAGTGCTGTGTTGATGGTTGGATCTTAGAGATCTTTTCCAACTGCCACGATTCTGTGATCCTAAAAATCACCATAAAAAAGCACCAGAATAAACTCCAGCATAGCTGCTCTTTGGATGACTTTTCTCAAGACTGTATATTATCCCCCAAATAAATTCTTTAATTTTTTAAAGAAGAAACTAATCTTGTCCATGACAGGTACATTTAATTCCAATAATTTCTTCTTGTTAGTTAATGTTTGAAAACTAAAATTATTTTCTTTTCTTTTCTTTTCTTTTCTTTTCTTTTCTTTTCTTTTCTTTTCTTTTCTTTTCTTTTCTTTTCTTTTCTTTTCTTTTCTTTTCTTTTCTTTTCTTTTCTTTTCTTTTCTTTTCTCTTCCTTTTTTCTTTTTCCAAGTGCACATGAACTCCTTCTGGAGGACTCCAAACCTGGAGATTTAATCAGTGGGGTGGGGACTCTTATGACGTTACCCACTGGCTAAATAAGCCACTTTCAGTTTGTGCGCACAGATTTGACACTTTTCCAGCATCAGATTGCATCTCAAAAAGATTTCTTTTATCTTTATCCTTGTTCAAACAAGATGTCTGGGTGGTAATATTTCCGTTTTCTCTCAGCCCACAGAGTCCTAACAATAATACACTTCACATGGGTTAATCAAACTGAGATAATAGCATCATAACTGAGCCAAAATTCTGGAAATCTCATATAGCAGCAAGAGAAACATCAATTCATCAAAATTTTCCTGTGCCAATGCAATGAATATGACTGGAATTGTACAGTTGTGAGTATCTACACAACGATGTAGAGACTGCAGGCAGGTTTTACTTTCAGGGAAGTGGTTCTCAATTATTTTTAAGATAATCAGCTTTGTTTTCTCCAAATGAGCTACTATTCTCATTTACTAACAACACGGATAACTTGATGAACCTGGACTTTTAAATTCTGGAAGTTTAAAATTCCCTTGAATTGGGAATTATTGCCCATTATAGTTCCCCATTTAAATGCTACTTCACCCCTTCAGCTTCATTTGCTATCCAAGTGCATCCCAAGAAAGTTTCCTTCAGTTCCTAAATACTCACTGTTCAAGCCTTGACAATTACACTCAGAATATTTGCATACTGTTATTATGCTTCTGTTAACCATCTATGAGCAAAGCTTTATTTATTCTACCCTTGTACTTGTTCCTAATAATACCACCATTCCCAGCTTTGATCTCCTTGTTCTTGGAATAATTCTTGCATGTTGTCAGCACCTTTTTATTTTGATGATGTTGACAACAAAATCTTTTTCCAGGTGAATTTACTGGGACTTACCTAGAGGCCTTCCCTTCCTGAACTGGAATATAACATGCTTATGTATGCAAACTAGGATTGTAGCAAAGACTCTTATCTTACTCAGTTTTCCAGCCCAGTGCCTCTCAGGATTGCCAAACAGAGATCATCTGCACTGGGCAATTTAAGAGAGACAAGGGTGCTCAGAGCTAGCACTAAATCCCTGACTCCTGAGCCTCTCATCACTCAGCTGGTTTCCCTACATGTGTAGGTAGAGGCTTTGTGAATTCTGAAAAAGTGAAGTTTTTTTCCTTTCAGTACTTAGAGGGAGCTCACAAAAATATGAAGAGGGACTTCTGACAAGAGCATGTCATGATAGGACAAGATGTAGTGACATTAAACTAAATTTAAAAGGGGATATTTATATGAGATATTAGGAATATTGTTTTCTTTGGGAGTGTGGTTAGGTCCTGGCACAGGTTGCCCAGAGAATCTGTGGCTGCCCCATCCCTGTCCAAAGCCAGGTTGAATGGAATTTGGAGCAACCTGGGATGGTGGAAGGTTGGCAGAAGGTTGGAACTGAATGAACTTTCAAGACCCTTCCAACCCAAACTGGTCTACGGTTTAATGATTACATAAATAGGAATGCAAAGATAAAGAAGGGAAAGGCTGCTTAGGAAGGAGTCAATTAATTTATGCTGGTGGTGGCTGGAAATGCTCTTTGTGTTAAGATTTTAACTAAAATTAAGATATGAAAGTCATATCAATGCCTTATTCTTCTACTCCACAATATTGGTCACCTTTTCACTTTACAGTCAGGTTTGGATAATTGAGGAAACCCATATGGCTGCAGTACATTCACGGCACGCCTAATTAGAACAATAGAAATTGAAATAAAAGCAAATTATTTCCACAAGTAGCAACATTTTTATTTTTAGATGCATATTCCTCTCAGCTGTCTGCCCAAGCACTTTGTAGTCTGCTCTGTTCAGGCCTCCATCAGCAGCTGAGAGACATTAGTGTAGCTGCATGTGTGCTACTCTGTATGCAAAAGATATCTATGAGTATTAACTAAATTTGCAAGAGGAATTAGGATCAGTAATAAATGCTTTAGCAAAGAGGCTTTTGGGAATAAAAAATATATCTTCAGGCAAAATTCTCATAAACTAGACATCATCTTTTGATTTACAGTTTATAGTATTTTCTACCCTGCGTCCAATATTCCCAGCTTCAGTGCTCCTGTTCTGTGTGGTGTGACTGACTCTGTAGGGTGGGAGGGCAGTTCTGGAGGATAAAAAGTTACGACAATACAGTCATGAACCTAGGGAAATAAAGAACACAAACTTCAGTTTGTACTAACCTAGCCAGGCTGAAACCTGTTAGATTCACTCACTGGTCCCAATACACAGATACTGTGCCGATGATAACCAATCCAGTGGCAGAACAGAGACTTTTGGGTGAAAGAGCAAAATATGGCCGCGTGTGCAGGGAGGAGGCAAAGATGAATGTTTCTGGGATGCTCCCTTCCCATTCCACATGAAACCAGCTGTCAGTCTCAGACCCACTGGGGGTTTCACCTCAGTAACAATTTTAAGAGCTGGCCTGAAGTGGTTGTCCACCTCTGCTTCTGTAGATTCAGAGTGCATGAGGCCAGAAGGGGCCATTAGAATTCTCTTGACTGATGTCCTATGTAATAAGTAGATTATTATGATCTCCCCTGTCCTTAAAATCTTTAGATCACATTGCTGCAGACCTTAGCTTTTGAAGAATTATCCCCAAAAGGATTTTTTCCTTTTTTTTCCTTTCAGTTTTAAATGACCCTATTAATGGAGTTTCTACCAGTGACAAGTTGTTTAAAAGTCACTTTAGGACTATTTTCCCCCCTTCTGGTAGTCAGTTTCTATGTTCCTTTAATTAATTTAATTCCATTGCTCATGGCAATGTCCACACCCTAAATAATTCTTCACCTTCTTTGGCATTTAAACCTTTCAAATGACTGCAGGCAATTTTTCTATTTCTTTTTAGTAATTTCCTAGCCAAGCTACATGGATATTAGTTTTTCAGATCTGTCCTTATAAGACAGCCCTCCCCAGCCTCTTCAGTGATGTCTCAGCCTTGTTCTTTACTGCCACACAGTCAGAGCTCTGAGTTCTCTTCCTGCACTCACCCATCCAGCCCAAACAAGGCGTGGGCAAAATTCCCAACTTGACGAGTCCATCAAAGCTGCCACTGACGTCACTCAGTGTTGGAGCAAGACTTAAAATTTGTGTGCTTCCTTTTGGTGAATGATACAAGGAAATGAGTTAGAAGCTCTGTAATGTTATCTCTGAAAAACGTTTTCTTTTCTATGTCCTGACACAACCTCATGGCTATTTTTCAGATCACTTTTATTTCAAGTAATTCTGCCTTTTTTTTGCCTGAGTCTCACTTGCCACACAATCTTTTTGCATGAATTTGTGGGGTTTTTTTTCCATTCAGGGTGTTTTATCTTGAATTTTTCAAGTTGAATTTTATTTCACATCTCTTGCCAGTGTATTCCCTGTGTGCCCCTCTGTATTATTCCTCTTCCCCCTAAGGTGACTTCTCCATCCCTGATATGTTCTCACTAAGATGAGGTTTTATTGTGCCCCTCGGTTTCTAACTGAGTGTCCTCATTTCAAAGAGGTATCAACTGATTATATTTTGCAAATGCAATTATAACCTGCTATTTACAATAACCTTCCTTCAAAGCAATAATGAGAACTTCCAACTTTTACTTTGCTGTGTGGTATAAGCAAGAGGATCTCTCTAGAACAGCTGTACAATTCTCCACATTATTCAAAGGAATTCCAGTTTTCATTAACTTCTTGCTGAGGGTTTTCATTACATTTTCATCCCATACAATAAACTTATTAGTCAAGCCAGTGCAAATTAATGTGCTGAATTCGATTTTGAGTCTAATACTTGGCAATTACCTATTATACCATAATACATAAAATATTGTTAGGGTCATAACAGTATCTGTCTGTACCTTACCATCCATTCATAGTATATACACTAATATATATTATATATATTAATATATCCAAATCAAATATATTATTTGCATACTAAAATATAAATATATGTGTGTGTAATGTGTTTTGGCACATACACACCTAGTAAGACACTAAGCATGCCTGTAAAACACTCAGTAGCCAAGAGAAAGTGTCTGAAAAACTTTTGTCACTTAATGTGAATAGAAGAGAAAAGAACAAGTTGGCAAAATCAAAACCAGTAAGAAGATGCATGATTAGATCATGGAATTTATCTCCAAGAGAACTTTGCAACATAAAACCTCAACTAATTTAGAAAAGTGCCGTAAGTTACTGAACAGGATGTTGAGTATTAAAATGTAAAGTGTTGATTGCGAATAGAGCAGAAAATGACATAATTTGGGGCTTAAATACTATTTCTGTGAAAGTGAGGATACAGGAGGGACACGTGATTGCCATGGCCATTTCACCATGGAGGATCCAATTTGACTGCCTAAAAGTGCATAGACACTGTCATCCTCAATTCCCTGGAGCATCTCAGGCATTCCTAGGGGACTGGCAGATACAGGATCAATAGAAACCTTATGATCCTTCAGAGTAGCACAGCCCTGCAGCTGTAAGATTATATTTGATGTACAGGAATATGCACCCAGATGTAACCTTAGTTCCTGCACCATCACAAGGGGAGATGGCACTGGATGGCCCCAGATGGCTGCTCAGGCAATCTGTGGCTGCCCTGGAAGTGTTCAAAGCCAGGTTGGTCAGGGTTTGGAGCAAGCTGGGATAGTGGAAGCATCCCTGTCCATGGCAGGGATTTGGAATGGGATCATCTTTAAGTTTCTTTCCACTCCAAGCCCTTCTGTGATTCTAAAATATCCCCCCTCTGTTCCTTTAAATCAGTTTCATTAGACAGATTTCCTTAGGGAAAACTCCTCTACCAATGTGTGTTATAATTCAAACTTTATGTGGGTGCCTACCTGTCAGTCTGTGCATTTCCTAACCTGTAAGGAAATCTATAAAATCCATCTTGACTGTGGCTGCTCGCTGCCTTTTTTTTTTTTTTTTGGTGATATGGAGGAACTGTTGTACAGGATTAGCCAATTTGTCCAAAATCAGGGAGAAAGCCTGTGCTAGAGCTTGGAACAACTTACAGGTCAAAACTGATTTTCTCCCCCTGTGTGGACAGAGTGGAATTAAGTTAGAGGGGAAAAAAGCCCAACAAACAATTGCAGGGCAGTAAAATTAAGCTGAAATCAAACTTTAACCCTAGATGCTTTTGAGTACAGATCACTGCCAAGGACCATTTGCCAGGGCTGCATTTCTATGTGTTTTAATGAACTTAGGCTGAGAGTTGAGAGTATTGCAGGATGCAAAGCAGTCTAACACCCCAATACATTTATGAAAGCAAATAAAGCTTCCAAAATAATTTTGGTGCTGCCTATACTTTGGCACACTCCAGACAGTTGTCCAGTGCTGAGACCAGCTGTCGTGGGAAATCCTGCACCAAACTCTTTAATCCTCTGAACCTCTGAAACCATGGATGACCATAACAAGAATTCTCATGGGAAGGATCCATGACCAGTTCCACCTCCTGAGTCAGTCCCAAACATTCTGGGGGACAGTTCTAGATGGCCAGAAACACTCTAAAGACTCAACAGCAGACAAAACTGAGTCCTAGTGCCTGACAATGTTATGAAGTGTTAAATTCACCTATGTAGCTACTGGGTCAGCTCAGATATTTTCTTGGCTATTCTCTCCTAAAGAGCAATCTTATTGCTAACATGAATTTAGATTATGTATTTTCTAAATTGAATAATAATGGTTACAAATTCTTATAATGTAATAAATAAGAAATAAATAACTAGAAAGAGAGAAAAAGAGAGAAAATAATATTGAAATTGAAATGTCAAAACACACCATTTTAACATTATTGGATTAAAATATTTATTTCCCTGTTCTATACAATTTTTCATGTTAAAGTGGTCTTTATTTTATGTAAAATGCAAATTTTGGATTTTAAAACTCCATCACACACACACAAACACACAAACCCAAACCCCAAAAATAGAACCCCATAACAAAACCTGATACCCATATATTACTTAAAATGGTTGGGAAATCAAGTAGAAAGATTTGAAAGTAGGATTTTCAGAAGCACCTACATGATTTGGGAACAGAAGTGTCATGTAAAGACGTGGTTTTATCTATCAAAGTGTCTTGCCCAGTGACATATCAGGAGGACCTTAATATGAGTGCATATTTAGTTTCATAATTTATTTATCATTTGTCTGATCTACTGTGTCCTAATGTTCCTCTCCACCGGCTTGGTCCTTATTCAGGGAAATTCCAGTTTATTTAATGTTTCTGCATAACCTGGTTGCTATCCACTGCAAACACATCACAGACCACAGACTCCATACACCTGACCTGGCATTTACTGCTGCCCACAGATTCTTAGTGCAATCCATAAAGGACATTTGGCATTGCTCTGCCTTGCCAAATCCACCTCAGGGTTAAGCTTCATATGTTCTCTTTTGCATCAGTTCCTTTAAAGATGGTGCTTTCTTTAATGAGCTGTCAGAGCTGAGCATTTCTTTGCAGTTAAATGGTACCACACTTCCCCTGGATTTATTCATGCTCATAATTAGGGAGCACAGCACTGTCCCCATCTGCAAGCTGGGGGTCAGTGGCAGGTGAGGTGCAGGGGGAGCTGGGAGTGTCAGACCCATCAGGCCATCCTGACTGTGGCCATTTAATGCAGACACGGAAAAGTGAGGATTTGTCACACCAGGCTGAACTGATGATCCCTCAAGCACCTCTGGCAACATTCAGTTCCTGATTTTTAGGTAAAAGGAAAGGAAAAATACAAAGGTGTCCTCACATGTTGAGTTCCCCTATTAAGGTAATATTTCTTTTACCTTGTCCCAGGATGGGGGGAAAAAAAATTTTTCTTTTATACTTCTATTGTTATTTTTATTGCCTCACTAAGGCTGACACACAATTTTCGCAGAATCATAATAGAATCACAGAAAGGATTGGATTGTAAGGGACCTTAAAAATCATCCAGTTCAAACACCCTGCCATGGGCAGAGACACCTTCTATTACCCCAGGTTGCTCCAAGCCCTGGCCAACCTGGCCTTGGACACTTCCAAGGATGAGGCATCCAAAAAACAAGCTTTTAATTGTCCATTGTAATTTTTCTTTTCCAAAAAATGTACATTAAAAAAAAAAAAGAAAAGAAACCCTGACAGTTGTTTTTCAATATGCAATAAAATTTTATAAAATAGTCTGATAATACCTTCCATGAGGATTTAAATAGGATTGCTCCAACAAGTCAGCATTTTAAGGAGAAGGTGGCTTTTGATATCAAGGTTTGTTTATATTTCAGGAAAAAGAGAACCAGCTCTAATCACACTTTATCTGCTTCTCCTTTTTAAGCTGCTGTCTTTTGGGTAGAGAGATCATTTTTACAAAGAGTTTTTACAGCAGACCCACTAGGCATTATTAGAATCAAACTGATGATATTCCTCCTTAGGGCTGAAGAAATGGAGATAAGAGAAGTAAATACAATATTCAAGGTAATTTTTAATAAAACTCAAAAAGAAAAAAGTCTGTGCTTTCTTCAAATTTAGATGATTCTCTTGATCCTGAGAATAAATGCAACAATTTGCCAACCAAACTAATTTTCCAAAGCAGTCAGGGTAGAACCAGTAATTTTATAATAGGATGAGTTTGCAGGTTTACCCACAAAGAAATAGCCATCTCTTTTTCCTGCAGAAGTTGATATGAAAAGAGGGAAGATAGCATGAATAATTATGATGGCTTGAAGAATATGTTTTGAAACTGCTTCAGAGTGAAGATTAGCTTTTTTGAGTAGATGGACATTTTCACAGTAAGTGTTCAGGGAAGGGGCCTGAATGATGCAAAACATTTTTATTTTATTTTGTAATAGATTTTTTCTTTTTGCCCAAAAGAGTGCTACATACATATACAAGTATGCCCAGGTACCTATCAAACTCAAAACCAGTAATAATTCAGTGTGCTCAATTGCTTTAATCTAAGGATATATTTTGGCCTGATTTATTAACAAAGATGCAGGCCAAATCTTCAGAATGATAAAGAAAACCATAAGTCTTTGGCCCCTCTGAAATTTACTGGGAAAAAATAGAAAGTCTAATGGTTCCAGGAATAGACATGGATTAGTGTGTTGAACTGTTTCATGTTAACAGATCTAAATTATTTCTTCTTTTCAGTCTTTCCTTTTAATATAAATAGATTTAAGAGTAAAAACTGAAAATGTCTGTTGACCAAAAAAAACCTCTTTTTAAAAATTTAGTAATGTCCAAGTGGGCTGATTTTGTACTTCTTGACATCCCTACTGCCCTGTCACTCTTCTTTAATATTAAACTAGCTATTTTTTTTTCTTGAGAAAACCTGTGTATTCAACAAACAGCCAGCACCTTCTAAAGATTTTGTTGAAAAATTTCAACCCCTTTCTGTTTATTCAGTGTCCTGCTATACTAATGCCCTGCTGCCCTGTAATCCTGACACAGGGACAGTTTTTCCCAGGATAGACACAAAGCCCATGGGAATGTGCACATGTTCGAGCTCCTGCAGCCTTTGAATCTGCAAGTGGCACCATTAACCCCAATAAAAGCGTTCACAGGCATGTGCCACAGTGCCCACTGCTCCTGCTCTTTGTTCCCCGTGTGCATCCTGCTAACAGAAAACTTGGCTAATGACCTGACTTAAATGGGAGCCAGCATCAAATGTGACCCCTCTGTCCCTCAGGTTTGGGATGTACACCTCAGGTGAGGGGCCTGAGCTCCCAGCTTCGCTTCCAAACCAGCCGTGAGAGGGAGAGCTGCCCCTGAGGGCACTGAACCTGCTCCCTTCTGTCCCCGAGTCCTCCATGGCTGTGGAGAGCAACTGGGATCATGGAACCATGCAATGGGTTGGGTTTGAAGGGTCCCTAAAGATCATCCAGTATAACCCCCTGCCATGGGTGGGGACACCTTCCACTATCCCAGGTTGTTCCCATCCAGTCTGACCATGGACATTTCCAGGAATGGGGCAGCCACAGCTTCTCTGGGCAACCTGTGCCATGGCCTCACCAGCCTCACAGGGAAAAAAATTCTTCTTAACATCTAGGAATATTTGATACATTTAACTTCTGTCTAGCTAATGCTGGAAGGATTAATCCCACATTATTTCTTTATTCCAATTTGAATCTGAACTCAGGCTTGGAGTTCTTCCAGTGACACCCACAGGCTTTGCCTTGCATCTATCCACCACAGCCACCATTAAAACAAAAGATCAACACTTAAACCCTTTCTTTATTTCCCACTGTCACTTTAGATGCAGCTTTCCCCTTACGAGAAGAGGAAATGCCAAAAGTGTCACAGTAAATGCAATTACCAGCGTCTGCTCAATGTTTGGAGCTCGAGCCTTTTTGTTTGTTTGTTTTCTTCTTTCAGCTCTCACATTTCCCTCTCCGGAGAAAGCTTGACGTATTTAAAAAAACCATGAGTGAGACGATCCCCCAGAAAGAGCTGCAGCGACAATAAAGCAGAAGTTAAGTGACACCAAAGTCCCCTTGTCTGGCAGGCACATGCACACCCCGAGTCCCATCTGCTGGGTCCCGATAACTCATTTGCAGGGGGCACGACGAATGGCTGGGCTCGGAGCAGGCGGAATCAGCTGCACCACACGTGCCTCTTGCTCTCTAATTCTTTATTGTTATTCCCTGAACTCCGGTGGCCCCAAGCAGCAGGAGACAGGGACACATGTAACAGCTCTCACCCTCTGGCCCAGATACCAACCCCCTTTTTTAATTTTTTTTGTTTTTCTTTTTTTTTTTTTTTTGTGTGTGTGTGTTTGTTGGCTACAAACACTTCCCAGGACTCTCATTCACCACGGCAGAGCCGTTCCAAGAACGCGGCTGACACTCACATAGAGCTCGTTTTCTGTCCCTTTCAGCAATGCCATTGCTCAGGAGGGGGAAACAACCACTCACAGCCCATCCAGGCTTTCAGTGAACAAACCTTTAGCAAAACTTCACCAGGAAAAAAAGAAAAAAAAAATAAAGGGAAAAGTCCAGCAAATCCATCATTGTATCAGAGCAGCAGCAATTGGGAGCCAAGCAGGATTTTTTTCCCCAAGTAACAAGGAGGTACTGCCCACACTTGGCTTATCTGGGCAGTAATTTACATATATAACTCTCCGTGAAGAAGAGGTATCCGCTCTCTTTGACCTCAGTAAATCAAAAGCAGACAGGTCACAACTTTAACTTATTTCTTTGGATACCAATCCTCCGACACACAGAACTGTATGAAGCACATGCATAATACATAACCCAGCTCTGGTGCCGACCATCTGACTTCTTTTAACCCCCCTGGTTTTTGTATTTTAATGGTGTTGAATTTAGACCTGTCATTTCAGGTTCTTTTCGTGTCTGTTGAATATATTTGGCCAGAGTTTGTTCTCTGCCTTTCCAATGAGGTCAGTAAGTAATTCAGTGTTTACACAGATGTTTCACAGAGTAGAATCCATTGTTACTATGCAAATTGCATACTTGTGTCTGCCACTGAGTGCATATATTTATAGCTGGGTAGTTGCAGGTATATAGAGATATATGGCTCTGCATATATATAGAGAGATAGAGACATATAGATATAGATACGTAATATGCATATAAAGACACAGAAATACACAGAATTATGTATAAGATTTGAAGTACTATATAGGTACTACATGTAAGATATTAGGAATTACAGAGGTATATACCTACCCTATAGGTATGCAGAGTAATATATACACATATATACATATATTGGAAGACATCCTTATCACATGTGGTTGCTATTGTTTACTGTCTATTATCATATGGTGATAAGATATTGCTTCTGTTCAAATAGGTGCAAATATCCTTCAGCAGCTCCCGGCTTCTGATTTAGCAGGGAAGAGAGATGGTTCTGGTGTCAGCATTAGGAATCTGCTTTCTTGTCTGCCTGAAGTCAAGTGCAGCCCTCCACCAAGAAAATGTCATTGCTTCTTCAAATTATTTTTGAATAATAAAAGCATTGTGGTTATTATTATTATTATTATTATTATTATTATTATTATTGTTATTAATGTTATTAATGTTATTAATGTTAATATTAATATTATCAGAATTGTTATTCTCTTTTCTGCAACAGAAGTGCCTTGAAAATGAAGGAACTGACTGCATCATGTCTTTCCTTTGCAGTATTATGGTTTTGAAAAGCCTGAAATAAAAAATCATTTCTTTAACAAAAATCATTCAGGCTTTGCCCCTTTAAAGAATCATATAAATTCCTGAACTGGAAGGAACCCACAAGGATGATTGAGATCCACTCCTGGCCCTGCATAGGACAACCCCAAGAATACTGTGTGGCTGAAAGAGTTGTGCAAATACTCCTGGAGTCCTGGCAGCCTTGAGGCTCTGACCATTCCCTGGGGAGCCTGTTCAGTTTTGGGATGACCCTGGAATCTCCAGTCCCAAATTGCAGATATTTGAGAGAAATCGTGTTCCAAGTATGAGAGAGGCAGAGTCACCACACATCCCTGTGAAATGTAATTACCCCTGAACTTAGTGGAGTAAGAGGTTAAAATTAAATACTTTATCCTCATATTTTTTCATAGAAATGTTAATCACAGAATCAAAGAATGGTTGGAAGGGACCCTAAAGATTTTCTAGGTCCACCCCCTGCTATGGGTAGGGGTGCTTCTGAAGAGACATACATCAGGGCTGTGTCTGTGCTTGTAGGTAAGTGAGGATCTCATTTTACCTTCCATGTCCTCCTACAAATGTCCTCCTACTGCTTTTACTGCTTTCTCCTTCACTCTGCCTCACTCCTCTCCCCCAGAAGACCCCACATCTTGTCTGTATAGCCCCTCACCCTTTTAATCTCACAGGGACCTCTATCAAGAAAGCCCTTGAAGGTGCATCCCACCTCATACTCCCAAGAGAAGTTCACTGCTAACAAACCAGTTGAAGTCGCAAATTAAATCTTCAGCCAATATCCCAACTGGGTTTTTATAAAGATGTGCTAAAGTGTTTCCTCCTTCAAACATCACAGAAAAGCTCTGTTCTTCTTCTTACCCTGCTAACTCAGAAGTGCAGAGGGAAGGAAAATTCTGATACTGGGGATGACATTTTCAGCACAGAGGCCTTTGCTCCAGCCCTTGCTCCCAGCATTGTTTCTCTGTTATATGAAATAACCGTTTAATGCAAAATAAAGAATCCTTTGAACAGGGGCAGGAGCCCACACCCACCTCATGTGATAAACTCATGAGTCACATTGCTTCTTGCTCTTGCTCTCACCATCCCAGGGAGCAGCTCACCCTTCCCTGCACGGCAGCAGTTTGAAATTCCCAGCCTCCATCACTACCACGAAGCTGTAACAAGCCCAGTGTGGGTGGATGATGCTGAATTGATCGCAGAGCTAAAACTGCTGCTTGCCTGGGTGCAGTGCACGTGGCCTCCTGACCTAATTCTGCCTCTGATTTGCAGGCAGGATGTGCTTCTCGCTCCTCACCCATACCCTGCCTGCCTGGAGGAAGACTGATTTCCCTAAGCTGAATCTAACCAGGAAAAAAAAAAAACTGCGTGGGAGAGACAAATGTAACCTCTCCCAGAAAAGGATGGATCTTCTGGCATCTCTGAATGTTGTTTATTATACAGGCCATGGAATTAAACATCCTCAAAGACACAAAATAAAGCTTGTTCAGGTGAAAATAGTAAATGAGGGTTTAAAGGCAAGGGGGGAGTATCTTCAATATTTAAAGACCAGACATGAGGTAGAGTAAATGAGAAAACTGTTTGCAGGCAGGGGGAACAAGCAGATGGGAAATAGCCTGTATCAATACACCACCAATGGGACTAAGGGCAATCTTGATTATCCAAGCTTTTCAAGGGCAAAATAAATAACCCAATCAATTCTTTATTAATGAAAAATTGGTAAAATGTGACTACTATTTACATAGAGGTAAGAAGGGAGCATAACCCCACATATCTGACATACTACAAGAGTGCCTGCCATTCCTTCATCCTGAGTTGAATTTCAGTTTTGATCCTTGTCTCAGGGATAACAGAGGAGAATGGAAAGGACGTAAACAGAGCTAACAAATACTACTAAAAATAATAAAAGGATTAAAACTGCTGTATAAATAACAGAGGTAAAACAGACACATATATTTGTCCTTGATATATATTTGTCCTTTATTTTTGAATAGAGACTTTAAATGAGACTTTCTAATGGGTTTTAAAGACAAAACTGTTTAATTAACAAAATAAGGCATTTTACATGTAATTAATTCATGGCATTTGGAATCACTTTCCACTACTCTGCATATGTAGGGCTAATTTATGGATGGCCTATCCCTGAAAGTGTCCAAGACCAGGTTAGATGGGGCTTGGAGCAACCTGGTCTAGTGAAAGGTGTCCCTGCCCATGGAATGAGATGAGCTTCATGGTCCCTTCCAAGCCAACTCATTCTGTAATTCTGTGTTTCAATGGTAAACTTCAGTCCCATAAACACTGCCTATTGTAAACTGCACTTGAAGCAATTCCACCAGTTCATAATCAGTTTCATCCACCAGTCATTAGATTATTTGCATGAGTTCTTACTGTTTTCTTGGATTTCACAAATTTTTTCTCTTTTTTTATTCTTCCCCCCACCCCCCCCCCCCCCATGTACCAAAAGTTTTAAAATTGCACACACCTTTTTTGGCTTTAGCTTGCATGTTTTATTTAAAAAAATGTCACTTATGTGTTGTTCAGGATGAAATAGTGCTGTGTGATGGTGTTCAAACCAGACCTTCTGTGGCATCTCCTTCATTAAAGGCCTTTACAAACAGGTTAGAGGATGAGCTCTGAGAAACAACACAGGTAGAGCTGATCCTGCCCTGGGGCTGGGCCATGCAAGAGGTGACCACTTGAGGTCCCTTCCAGCCTTAGGAGTCTATGTTTCATTATTCTGATACAGCAAATTGCTGTGCCCCATTAAAGTGACATAACACACATTGCTGGAGGTCCCGAGAGAACTCATTAGAGTGAAGTGAGATTTTGATTTAACCCTTCTTTTTTTTTTTTTCAGTGTAGAAACCAACCAAAAAAATAGCATGCAACCAACAATCCAGAAACATAGAGATAAACTAATATCCTATACCTATTGTAGGAGATTCATCTTAAAATCATCCACTTTGCAATCTCCTTCTGAAACATCTTACACTGACTCCAGTTAGAATTAGGTCACTGGAGAAGATGATGATGTGTGAGTTTCTAACTGAGATTAGGGTTTCACTTCTGTATCCCCTATTTCTGTAAGATCCAATTCTGAAAACCTATATGTGTTCATAGTCTAAACTACCTGCTAAACTTCAAGTGAGACAAGCCAGGTTATCAGACTCTGAGTATTTATTACCCCTAGAATGTCTCTAGCAAAGTATTTGGAGAGGTGATCTTTGAAAATCCCCAGAGAAGTGGGGAGAGATGGGGTTGCCATGGGGGTAGAAGATTAAGTGGAGGGAGTTTATGAACCTACCAGAAATGGTGCAGACTGGGGAAGCTGCCATTAGTGAAGTTCTACTATAATTGCACCCTTAGAAAGCAAAAACAGAAATGTTTTATTATATTCACTGAGAGATTTTAGTACTGGCCAGAGGTAGAAATGAGCCTTCATTGTATGAGTTGACTGAGTTTACTTTGGAGTTTAGAGATGATCATATTTTATTAACTTTATTTTTTTTCCTAGACACTGATAAAAACTATAGAGAGCAGATTTCCAGGAGCTCTCCATCCTCTGTACAGCTAGTAACAAGATAAAGCCACACAGATTAAGAAATTCTCAAAAATAGAAAAAATGATCCAGACTGCCTGGACATGCACTGAGGCTCATTGCTGCAGGCACTCACTGCTAAGAGGTTATAGGGGACAAAATCTGAATTGATCATTCCTGAATTTGTCAGTTTGCAGCCAAGTTCAAAGGGAAAGAGCTGTGACTCTGTGACTGGGAAAGTAAAAATGTTCATTAATACTTTGGGTGGGTTATGAAAAATTCAGGCACTGGGACAGGCTGCCCAGGGTAGAGTCAGCATCTCTTAAAGTGTTCAAAAATGTGTGGATGTGGCATCTGGGGACAAGGGTCAGAGGTCACTTCGGCAGTGCTGTGTGAGTGGTTGAACTCAGTAATTTTAGAGACCTTTTCCAACCTTAAAAATTCTATTATTCTAAATATTCAAAAGCTTCTGCCTAGTTTAAACCACCATGCATATGTATACATACATGTAATATTTGTTTTATTTCTCAAATCAAGCTCAGCTTAACTCACTGTTACCAGGCATAGATGATGATAAATTGAATCATTTTCCTGCAGCTAATGGGACTATTCATGATCCTAAAGTTCTTACCAGCAGCCTCAGGCATGGCAAACCAGTAAGGAGATAGCTATTTCCCTCCCCCTCCTTTTATACATTTAAACAAATAAAAGTTTAAATTACAGAATTCAGAGTGGCTTTCCCCTCACCTCCAGACTTCAATCTTCCTTCTCCTCTTTCATTTTTTTTCCACTGCTCTTTAATTTAAATGTGATATTATAGCTGGATTTGCATCTCTTCTGTTGGTGGTATCCTGCACCTTTGGAATCAAGGACTCCTTATGGAAGAACTGTGGAGGTAAATCAGAGGATTTCACTTACTTCTAGTAAGTTTACTTTGACTGAGCAAGGACTGCAAGTCCACCACAGAAATTCCAGGAGCCCTCCAGAAGGTGCCAAACATTAAATCCTAGAGCTCTTCTGCCCAAAACCCTTTGACATCACGGGATCATTCTTGGATATGAAGCCTCAGCACACCCTGGCCTCCCACCCCTTCCTGGGATTTCTGTTCTCTGCTCTGCAAAATCAGTCACTTCTTTGTTCAGCAACAGATGGGACACTGTGCCCAGATTCAATCCCTGTAGCAGATTAGATGACACATGGAGATAAAAAGTGAAAAATTTTTCAGGCTAAAGTGGCTAAAACTTGACATTTCCAGATGAACTCCCAAATTACTCAGGAAAGCCATGATCTCTTGGGCAAGATGGAGATCCCAGACCCAGAAACCAAAATAATTTATCTTCCCAGGACAGAGGAAAGACTCAGCTCATTTTCACTGTGCCTTCATTGCTGGTCCCACTACCTGAGATACACCTACAAACCCAAATCACAGCTGCCAGGGCCCTCTGAGCAGCTTTGACTTCACCCTTTGATTAAAATATTAAAAAATATTAAAATGTTGCTTTCCTAGTGAAAAATGTACCTGGTACTTAGTGGGAAGGGAAGGGTAATATATTGGGGAAAACTTGGATAAAAGGCATTTGATAGATTATGAATTTCTCCATCACAAATATCTCCTATTATCTTCTACCAATTTTAATACACTGAAGAGGAGAACTATAACTGAGAAGCAATCCCAAGTGATCCCAGAAGACCTGAAATCCTCAGATACATTAATAATCCTGCATGAAGCTCATTTCTTTCAGCAGTGACTGCAAGAACAGGCCCCAAATTAATGAAATTGTAAAGATAAAAGGAGAAATGAAGGAGTTGAAGAACATAAGCCAGAACAAAAGGATATTACAGAAGGATTTAGGTGATATGTGAAATGAAATAAGAGGATATTTGAGAAGAAAAATAAAAGTTCTATCACAAATAGAGAAAGTAAGGGAAGGAAAAATTCAAAGTGAGGATAGGGAGAAACTAGACAGGGAAGAAACAGAAAGCTTTTCTTTGTTTCTAAATCCACTTTATTTTATTTGGCAGAAGGACTCCTGTTTTCCATTGGTGTAAAGGTATGCAATGAAAGCTGGGAGATTCATTCCACCTCATTACAAGCACAATTAGGCACCTCTCTCATATTACCTCATATTTTATATAGTCATGGGCCATTCATGGCAGAGTTTATGCCATTCAGACCATACAATTAGAAATATGTCATTTGAATAATGGAGAGTCAAAGTTACTTTCTAAGCATCTCCCATCATTTTGGAATAAGAATTCATGAGAATTCTAATTTCTCTTTGTAATATTATCCAGAACCTATTTTTGTTTTCTTATCAAAGCTATTTAAAATCATGAACTTCACTGTATGGTAATTTACTTCATAACACTTCTATTTCTCCTTTAAGGTTTTTATTATTAATGAGAATGCATTTTTTATAGCACAGAATGCTGATATCTTTACTTATAAAGACAGTAGGAAAGTGTCATTTGATCATCTAATGACCTCTGGTGGATGAATCTAATTGACTCACAAACACATAATGTTTCACACTGGCTTTAACTTGTATTGATTGCATTACTGTGGGGCTGTGCAGCTTCTCCAGGCTGCAGAAATATCCAGCCTTTAAAAATAATCCCATCCCAACCCAGGAAGAAATGTCACAGGACTCAAGAGTCTCATGAGCTAAAACCATAAAAACCTCTAATATTACTCACTGGGTCTAACTGTCCAATTTTCTTCTTGTGATCATGTGAGGAATGGCCTTAAATTGAAAAATCAGGTTGAGATTAGATATGAGGAAGAAATTCTTCCCTGTGAGGGTGGTGAGGCCCTGGCACAGATTGCCCAGAGAAGATGTGGATGCTCCTGGATCCCTGGAAATGTCCAAGGCCAGGTTGGATGGGGTTTGGAACAAACTTGGATGGTGGAAGTTGTCCCTGCCCATGGTAGGGGGATGGAACTGGATGAGCTTAAACTCCCTTCAACCCCAAACCATTCCATGATTTTGTGATCCAAAAGGTTCCTTCTTTTCAGCATTTCACAGGAGACAAGGCAGATGCTCCTCTTTTCTTACCAAGCACACCTGTCTGGCTGTATTTTTACACCACACCCGGTGCATCTGGTCACAAATACCTCTATTGATGTGTACTAGTTCCACTATGGGATAATTAGGAAACCCAGGGAAGATACCCTTGCAAAATTACACTATGGAATGCATAAGTACCTATCACTACTGAACAGGAGACAAAGTAATGAAAAGAAACATAAAGGAAGTAGAAATTCTTTCCAGCTACACTTTGTTTGCTAAACATTTGAGGACGCTGTAGAAGCTTTTTGATCTCAGGTATTGCTGAGTATTCTTTAAAAGCAGAGATATAAAAACAAACCAGAAAAAAAGAAAAAACTGTGGGCCTACTTTGCATTTATAGCAAGATCCCCTTATTTCATTCAGTCTGCTTGAGACTTCCTTTAAAAAGCTATAAAAATATATCACCTACTTTAATGAGGGTTTATTTTTAGCTACTAAAACATATAGATTGAGACTATACCCAGCTCCTCCACTAGCTATATTTTGTTAATCTTCCCTCCCTTCTATGTTTCCACCAAGTAGGTGATGTTACCTGAACGTGAGTTGTGCTCACAGAGGGTGTTGTGAGGGTGCAGATCCTGGGGGTGTTTGCTGCTGGTGGTGTGCCCTAGAGGGGTGACAGCACAGATGGATCTGAGCAGCTTCTAGTACCTTCTAGAGAGGTTCATCATGTACTGCAGAGACCTTTTTGTCAAGAATTCCATATCCAAACCCCCTGCAGATTAGCCTGAAGGATGCCCATTCTCCCAGCTCTGTCACTAAAGGTCATGGATGAGATTTCCACCTCTCTTGAATCCCCAGAGTAAAGCCTGAGTTGTCAGACTGAACAGTAAATTTACTCTCCCTGTGCTGCACTCTCCCCTTGTAGCCTGTGTCTGCTGCAGCCATTCTACCAAATGAGATTGATCCCAGCTCTATCTGTCTCCAAACAGATGGACATCCTGCACGGAGCAAATCCTGCACGGAGCAAATCCTGCACGGAGCAAATCCTGCACGGAGCAAATCCTTCCCCCATCTCAATTATTTCTCTTCCCCTTGCCTCTGTTCCTTGTTTTTATTCCCGCACGCAAGCCCGGCACCAGCAAAAGACTCTCTTGGACAGAAAACAAAATGCTTTAACAATTCCACCAATGCAGAAGCCTCACTGGGGAGGAAATGGGAAACCTCTTCCCCTTCACTCTTTCTACCAGCAGCTGAATCAATGGAGGTCATTATATTCCTTGCCCAAGATGTCAAGGGGTCAGGAAAGAGCAGCTTTGTTGAGGAGTTGTTCCAGCCTGATATTATGGATTTGAACAATGAAAACAGAGCTGGATTGTGAGAACCCATGTGAGATTATTTAAGGCAAGATAAAGTAATTTTGATCATTGCTATTGCAAGTGGGCTTTGGATCAAGAAGGGCACCCCTCTAGTTAGAGCTCTGGAGAGGATTAGTGCTGAGCAGGGCAGGAGGAGGGAGCAGGACACATGCTAAGACAAAGCTGCCACAGCTCTGGGAGATGAAAACTCACCTCCAGGGCTGGACATGGATCACCAGGTGATCCCATTTGGATTCCTCAAACACTGTTCTCACACAAAAGTTTTAGATTAATGGGACTGAGGGACTTAAAAGGAACTTTTTAAAAACCCCAGGAAACATCTGACTTGTCCTGGGGAAACAGTGATCCCTTAGGCCAGGGCAGTCACTCTCAGGGCATTAGGAGAGGAAGCTGTGGTTCCTCTTGTTCCTTTAACTCCCTGCCTTGGACTCCCAGGCTGAGGCATCAGCAACCCCTGCAGCAGAGGACCTGCTGCTCACAGAGCTTCACCTCTGTCCTGGACAAGTAAATCACTTGGATTGAATTGTCCAGGATTGAGTTGTCAATACCGAGTCACTTTTACTCTCCTTCCTTCCTTCCTTCCTTCCTTCCTTCCTTCCTTCCTTCCTTCCTTCCTTCCTTCCTTCCTTCCTTCCTTCCTTCCTTCCTTCCTTCCTTCCTTCCTTCCTTCCTTCCTTCCTTCC
>QUSF01000002.1:378842-438522 GCA_003676055.1 Chloebia gouldiae | reverse complement strand
AATAGAACCACGATGACAATAGGAAGAAAATTAAGGGTTTAGGAAGGTTGGGTTGTCCAGCAAGACATTTAATATGTTTTAAGAAGAAAAAGGCTTTGTTATTTGCCTGCACCCAGAAATTTGCCTCACACAGGTCATTCATATATACTCAAGTTAAAATATTTCAAATTGGAAGAGATGGGGGAAAAGGCCACTGTAGCTAATAAGGAGAAGGAAACTAACACATGGAAAGAGGCAAGAAGAGCAGGACTACATTAGTTAGAAAAGGCTTTGAAGGAGTAACATCACAGCGGAGAGAAGAGAATAAGAAGGCAAAATGGGAGAAAAGCTGTTTTAACAAATAGACAAAGCTGGCAAAGGAGCAACTGCTTACAAACAAGCAAACAATCATTTTAGGCTGAAAATTAGGTTCCCAACAACCAAGGAAATGAAACTCTGGAACTACATTTCAGCAAGGACACAGCTAAAATCTGGCTGAAGATGGGACCTGATAAAGATATGAAGGTACCATATGATCTGCTTGCCTGTGTTACAGAGTGAGCAAGATTCTGATCCCAGCAACCCATTCCAGCTCTGTGTTCCTTTTATTTACACTTCTTCTGTCCCGACAGACAAAACAGCAGCTTGTGAAAACATATAATTTTACCAAAAGGAACCAAATGCATCAGTCAAAGGAACTAAATGCATGAGTCAAAACTGCCCTGAGGTGGTTTTAACTTGAGCAACTAACTTTTGAAGGGCCCAGCTCTTCTCTTGTGGTTGTGGAATTCTTGCTGACATCCTTAGGAGGCCCATGTGTGGACGGATTGCTGAATATGAAGTGGAAATTGGCAGAATGGATCAGAGAGGAGAATATAGCCCTCAGCGAATTGCTTTGCATCTTGCTGACCTTGGCAAATGTACAGCTATTTTTCCCAAGTAAGATAAGATGTTTTTTAACCATCTTCTCCAGAAAACAAGGCACAAAGATGGGAAGACATCTTCAGAGACTTCCTAACTCCCCATTGCTTGCACACATTTGTTAAACATTTTCATTTAAGACAAAACAGAAAGCAAAATAAAAATAGACTATATTCTTGACTCTGGGTGGCTTTGGGTAAGATATTCAGTGATTAAAATACTAGAAAGGAAATCAGGGCCAGTTCTCTGCTAGCCCTGCTGGTCATCAGCTGGGAAGAACTGGTGGTGAACATGGCCAGAGGTGAAAGTTGGGACAGCAGTGATTCAGTAAGGCTGCAGGACCTGGAAGAAGGCTGGGGAAGGTGGTCCCAGTGTCAGAACAGTGGGTTTCTGGAGAACAAACTATGTCAGTAAAAAGTGCTGTACAGACTCCTGCAAGCAGCCAGAGAAGAGGGAGCTGCTGTGGGGAGTTACCATGCTTCTAAAGAAAATTCACCAAAGAGCTCTGGAATGAATGTTCTGTGTGTGCAGGAAGAGCAAGAAATTCACCAGGACTGCCTGTCTAATCAAGGAACTTCTTGACGAGCTAAAATGCTAGAAGGGAGCACACACAAAGAAAAATAAGCAAGAGAAACAAAGGAGGAGCATCAAAGCTTTGTTTGTGCTCTTAGGGATGAAAGGAAAAGACCAAAGCCCAGCTGGCACTAAGACAGGGAAGAATAGCAGCAGAGAGGAGGGAATCCACAGGTGTGCTAGTGGCAGGAGGAATTTCAGGGAAAATGCAAGTCCACTGCTCGATGCAGGAGAAAATCTGATTTACTATTTGCAGCATGGAAAAAGCTGAAGTGCAAAAGGCCTTCTCAGTATCAAGTTTTCAGAAGTCCAGATGGCTCCAGACCTATGGATGTGTTGACGGTGTGGCAGGAGAGGGGCAGCCAGGAGTGAGGAAGGAACAGACAAGGCATTACTCAGGGGAGCTCAATTAAATCCATGGGATCAGGTAGAATGCACTTGAAGATACTAAAAGTGTCAGCTGATGTGATACTAAAAGTGTCAGCTGACTGGAAAAGACTAATTCTTTTCCAATCCTCAAGGAAGACACTAAGGAGAAGCCAAAGAGCTATGAGCCAGTCTGGGCAGTCTGTAGGTGAATATGAGCTCTTCTCCCTGGTATCCAGTGACAGGAGGTCTAGGAGTGATTCATGGCTGCACCAGGGGAGGTTTAGACTGTACACTGGAAAACACATCTTTTCCAAGAGAGAGGTCAAACACTGGAACAGGCTTCCTGAAGAGGTGGTTGATAATCCAAGCCTGTCAGTATTTGGACAAGGGCATTAACAACATGCTTTAATTTTTGGTCAGCGCCGATATGGTCAGGATGGATTAGCTGGATGATTATTGCAAATTCTTTCCAACTTAAATATTCTACTCTATTCTATTCTATTCTATTCTATTCTGTTCTGTTCTGTTCTGTTCTGTTCTCTTTTATTCATCTGCTGAAGTAACTTCTGGGACATCATGTCCATTTTGGGGTTCCTGTTCCAGTTGTACACAGAGAAATTAAATTATAAAGGCTTTAGAGAAAATGACCAACAAGAGACTTCGCAGAGGCAACTCTTATTTAGAATGGTAAAAAGGAGTCTGGGAGCAATCTAAAACAAACCCATATTGACTTGACAAGTAGCTACAAACAAAAAAGACTAAAACATTTCTCCATTGTCTATAGATACAACAGTCAAGACCACGGATCATAGCTTGGAAGGGTCAGGCTGGATGTCAGGAAAAAGGTTTTCATTATGAGGTTTTTCAGCACTGAAACTGGGACCTGTAGACCTCATAGAAATTCCATCCTCAGAAGATTTTAAGACTTGTTGGACAAAACTCTGGGTGGACATGGTCTAGTGGTTGTGGTAATTTGTTCAGGTGGTCCTCCAGATAATCCTTCAGCCTTCTTCTCTGTGATTCTGGGAAACCCTTTGTCCCACATTTTCCATGTCTCTAAAATGGTTATAAAGACTTTGACCTCATTTAGAAAACAGTTTAATAGATACTGAAAAAACAAGTGGAAGACCTTCGTATTAAATTAAACAACATGTATCAATATAGCTAAATTTAATGCTACCTTTCAATTCAATATATACTTTTTTTTTTTAATATAAACCATTATTTTCAATGAGAACGTTTCAGGATGACACAGGCTTTGAAGATGCAGAACATGGTATTTTGGCAATTTCAGCAATTTCAACCACAGGAAATTTTAAATAGGAAATTTTCCCCAAATTTCAAAATGAGAGCAATGTAAAGAGGTCAATCCTAGGTTTCCTTTCCAGTCAGTAAGGAAAGAGATTCTACCAGAGTGTGATTCATCTGACCTATTTTAGGCACCTACTCTAAGCTGAGATTAATCACTTCTAGTGCCAATTGCTTTGCAATGACTATAAAAGGAGTCAAGGGTGACCATCTCCTGTGGAGAAGCCTGCAGTTAAATGCACATATCTTGCCCAAATAGAAGCATTCTAACTCAATAATAATATTCATTTTTTTTCACTTAGATTAATGCATTCAGCAAAGTAGCGCTGAGTTTTATGGGATATGATTCCTGATATTTGCATTTAAATATTTTGAATTCTGGACATTGTGATGTTCCAAAAGTGTTAAGGCATGAAACCACCAAGATTTGGAAATGTCTAAGGTAATCACCACTCACACTGAATGCTGCCAACTAAAGGAAAAACAGGAATTTAGGACAGCCATTTTTCACCATACCTTAGCAAAGAATTGGTTTCCAACGGTCCTTTCCAATGTAGAGTACCCATTATTTTGTGATTCTGTGATTAAACTTTCTGAATTTGGTCTGCTTTGTTTGGTTTTGCTTTTACTAGTCATTTTAGCCTCCACAATATCTCAATGCAATGACTCCTTCTATGTGATAAGGTTTTATGCAAAGCAAATAAAAACCTGAAAAGCAATTTAAAAAAGAAGTGAAACATTCTCTTTCTTTTAAATCTTCTCTGATTAATTAATTGGACATTTTCTCTCTCTGCTATCACACTGTGTCAAAAATGAGGAGGGTTGTACAGAATATATCAATATTGCTGGCATTGACTCTAACCAGGAAAATTAATTTGGAATAGTTTTTTAACCAAAAAATATAATATGTTTTTTAAACTTTTGTTGCATTGAATTCACCAAAAAAAAAAAAAAAGATAAAATCTCAAGAAACACAAGAAAAATAATAACAATAAAATAAGAAAAAATAATTCCCCAAAACTGATTTGAATCAACCAGTATTTTATTTCAATGTCACATTTTTTTACAAGATACACCATGGTTTTAATGGATAATTCCAAATGAAACATGGAACTTTGCTTTAAAGGCTTTTGAAACAGGAGGACCTGTCAATAAGAAACAGAATCAACGTTTTTTGGAAATGAAAACTTTGTCAAAACAAAAATATTCTTATAGTAAGGAATTTGCACTGTATAATGAAGGAAAAAAAAGTGCCCAAAAATTGACAGTCAGCAGTAGTTGTTAAGTATAGAAAAACTAGCATGTCCTTAATAACTTGCTCCCTACCAAAGCCTTTCCCCATTTTAGATTAATTCTGTTGTGCAGAAAATATATTTTATAATATCTATTTTAAAAATATAATAATTTTCTTTTGCAATCAGAAACGGGGGAAACAAATCCCTAATGAATCTCTGATTACACCGAGCAGAGTCTCCAGGAGAAGCAGAGAGTGGCTGAGCAGGGAGCTGCGCCGCAGCCAGCCACGGAGAAACCAAATTAACGCTAATTATATCGGGGCTTGCTGTGGAGCGAGCAGTGTGACTTCACCCGGGGAAGGAGGCAGCGATTTCACTAGGTGGCACAGTTCTGACACATTTACACATCATTACCCAGCGCTAATGTCACCTCGCAGGGCGCGGGGCCGCGGAGCCGGGGGGTCTCCGAGCGTCACTCAGCGATGCGTGATCTGTGAGTGGAAGCTGCATCCCGGCTCCCGACGGGCGCCTGATCCAAGCTGAGCT
The DNA here is from genome assembly GCA_003676055.1 of Chloebia gouldiae. Classification (NCBI taxonomy): domain Eukaryota; kingdom Metazoa; phylum Chordata; class Aves; order Passeriformes; family Passeridae; genus Chloebia; species Chloebia gouldiae. The sequence continues at coordinate 433,591 of QUSF01000002.1, read as the reverse complement.
CTGCCAGCCGGCCTTGAAATTAACAGCAAGGAGCTGAGTGTTCGCAGAAATGGGGTTTAACTCTCGGTGCAGCTGGGAGATACAGGGGGAAAGGGATGGAGGATTTGGGAAGCGCGTCATCGCAAAATCATGGCATGGTTTGGGTCAGAAGGGAGCTTAAAGATCATCTTGTTCCAGCTCTCTCCCATAGGCAGGGACATCTTCTACTGGAGAAGGCTGCTCCAAGGTCCATCCAGCCTGGTTTTGGGCACTTCTAATGGTCAACTTAGGTGAAGTGACTGTTAGAATCAAACAATAATTAAGACTGGAAAAGATCTTTAAGGTCAGTGAGGGCAACCATCCCCCAACACTGCCAAGCCCATCAGTAGTCCATGTCCCCGTGTGCCACATCTACACAGCTTTTAAATCCCTCCAGGAATATTGACTCCACCACTGACTGACCTGGCAGCCTTGTCCAATGCATGACAATATTTCCAGGGGAGGAATTATTCCTAATGTTCAATCTCTCCTGGCACAACTTGAGGCCATTTTCTCCTGTTCTGATGCTTGTTTCTTGGGAGAAGATTGCCATGACACCCATGCTTGACAAGAGAAACATCAGTGGGTAAAGCAGGGACATAAAGAAGCAGTTTTAGCCTAGTCAGGAAGTAAAACACAGTTCAGAACAGAACCATGGGAATATCATAGAATCATAGAATCATATCACAGAATCATAGAATCCCTGCAGCTGTTGGACCATGAAAACTCAGAAACATCAGTTTCTTTAGGTAGCGACAGCCAGCCAAAGGATGCACCTGTTCCATCCACCTCTGATTCTCAAACTCATTTGTCAAAGTCAACTTTCACACCTCAGTCATCTCATTACAACTAGTGAGGTGTGAGCTCCTGCTACCAACTCCATTTAACCTGATCTGTCAATCTGCTGGTCAGTCTTTATGTAAACGGATGGTATTTTAACATTTTATCAAAGGCTGGTGAATGATTAATAGCAGGAATAAGTGTGCTTTGGATATAAGGCTTCTGAATTATAAATGGTTATAAGTGCAGTAATAGAGGATATTAGAGAGGGTGGTGTGCCCAATATTTACCCACTGGGCATAGCAAAAATGGTCTAATCTTTATTAAAGATGACCTATTAATTAGCAATGACCCTTAACAAAAGATTTGTGCCTTCAATATGAAGGTATTTCTATGTAAATTTGTAGAATTAAGTTCTTCTAGAAACCTCTTACAAAACAAAGTTCTGACAGTTTGTGGACAGCAATTTTTATTCCCAGGAGCAAGAAAACCATTGTAGAACTTTGGCTTTCAGTCAAGACTGCCAGCAAAACCAGAAATGTTTTATTTTTTTTCCACACTGTATTTTGTTAAATAACTTTTCAGAAGATCACCGGTAGGTTTTAAGGTGCTGGAGCCTCCAAGCTGCCAACTTACATTTCCTCACTAACTAATGCTTTGCCCTGGGCTGTAATCCAATTAACATGAATTTATAGGAAAGGTTTGCTATGCAATGACTCTGCTCAAGGCTGTTGCGTGGTATCCTACGACCTCTGGACCAAAGGGTATGGATGGATAAAACTTTAGGTTTTGATTCCAAATGTGTATCACCACGAGTGGCCAGACAAGGGTTTTGTATTCCCCACACATGCGGTAGAGATGGTCAGATGCCTCCAAAAGGCAATCCAGAAGGAACGTGTGCTGGTGCCAGAGAAGTCAACAGCAGGTTAAGTCGTGTTCTTTTCCAAAGGCCAGCTCAGGAATGTGTTAGAAATCACCAACCTTTGTACTCAATGTAGAGACATTAATGGGCAAAGTTTGGGTTGGGATTTTGGTAAGGAGAACCATCTGGTGAGCTTCAGATTAACATTACTGCAGTCGCATCTCCTGTGAACGTGCTGCAATCTGCAAACCCTAGAATAATTTCTCTAGAGAATAAAATTCACTTACCCTATTGAAACTGGGCCAAAGTATGGCCAACACACAGTGCATCATGGTGGAAGTTTCATCTGCCTACAGCTGAGGTTATCACAGACAGAACTCTGCATATCATCTCTGGAGAGCCATAATACTTCTGGGGTATGGTCATCTGCAGAAAAGGGGGTCACCTGCAGAAGAAGGGGTCATCGGAAGATGAAGGACCTGAGAAGCAGCCATTTGTTTATAAACGTAGCCTGGACAACGAGCTCAAGAGCACAAGTCTTCTCTAAAGGTAGATGGAATGACATTTATAGAGAAACAGAGAGATGTGATAATGCTTATTCATGTTCTCTTAGATAGTACCAACAAAGCAAATAATTGATAGGGCAGAACTAAAAGATAGCACCCACCAGCTGAATGCTTGAACCGGGGCCTCATGTGTGGGTTGGGGCTGCCAGCCACCATTCACTCAGGTGGCCTCAATAACCTCCACATGTTCATATCTCCAGTGCTGCTAATTCAGAGTTGGACCCTGAACAGGGAATAGCTGGGTGGTTTTTTAGCTCTCAAAGATGCATTATCACTTGATCAAATCACAGCTCAGGAACTGAGCTTGGAAAGAGAAATCTTCAAATTAATCCTCATCCTAAATCTCAGAAAGACTTTTTTTAATGAGAATTCATTATAAAGATTTAAATGTGTGCTCTGTGTACATGACACTTGCCGTTAACTACATGTGTATGTGTTTGATCACATGTGTGCAGGTATGCATTAAAATGAGTTTATATATTTATATATATATATATATTTGAGGTCAGAACATATTTTTGAGCAATGCTGATGCAGCTCCAAACACAGCAGGGTTCCAGGTCATTAGTGCCTGCATGTTATCACAGCAAAAACATTAAATACCAGCAGTGACTGAGTTTTCAGAGAACTGAACACTGCTCAGATCAGAAGCTGCTTTTATTTAAACATTCAAAGTAATTTTTATTTTTATCTTTTATACCTGCACAAGGATTTGTTTTAATTCAGTTCTCTCTTGTAGCTGCCTGCCTCTTCACATTCTTCCTTACCTTCAAGTTGTTGTGTTTTGTTTTTTTTTTTTTCCTCTTCTCTTAATCAAAATTAGAAAGAGATTGTGTGTGCCTGTTAAAAAAAGAGGGGCTTGGCTAAAAATAGTTCCCCAAGACAGGATATATTACAGCAAACTGCTTTTGCCTCTGGATGTTAGTGGAGTTTCCTTTGTTGTCTTCTTTGATTGTTTCATTTATATGGCAGGTTAGACAACAGCAGACTCCTATTATTGCCTTTCCTCAGCGGTGAATTTTCTTTTATTTATTTATTTTTAGGGCTTGGAGGCCCTGAGGACAGTCCCTCCCTAACCACAGCTGGTGACAGGAGGAGGGCTTTTCGTGCGTTCGATACTTAGAGCTGAGAGCTGACTGGTGAGCAGATTAACAGCAAGGCTATTAAGTGGGATACAGTCTCCATTTTTAAATTGCCTAGGCCTTTAATAAAAGAAGGAGAGAGAGAGAAAGGGAGACAGAGAGAAGTCTTAATAGTATAACATCTTCTGTATGCTCACAATCCATTTCGCCAGATGCTAAATTACTTTCTTTCCCTTCCCCCTTCTGTGCATCCACCCCACTTTCCCCGTGTCTGGTGTCTGATTTTGTGTCTCATTGCTGGGAAAGGAGTCCTGGAATCCAATTGCAGAGGTGCTCTGGTCAAAGGGAAGATTAGTGACCCAGGATTCTGCAGGAAAGTGTATACGTGACTCCAAATTTCTCAGTCCCTGGGCCGTTTTAGAATTTATTTATTTTTCCAGGAAGCTTTGCACCATTATCTACTTTCTGGCCTCCCAATACTCTTCTGGCTGATGCTGTCAGAGCAGGAAGTGAGAATGAGCACGGCTCTAAGACAGAGGGAAGAATTTGAGACCAGACCTTCTCAGGGCAGACAAATGGATTACACAGGAATATATAGAGGAAGCTGGCTCCCAGGACTGAAGTTAGAATAATTGTCAATTAACATTTATTTCCAATTAATCACAGAATACCAGAATTCTGGGAACATTTTTTCTTTCTTACCCTTCACCTTTTCTGTGTGAATCCTTGTAAAAACAGAGCCTCCATCACCTTTGTAATGCCTTTTAAATATAGGAACATGGTGGTAAATTCCTCCCTAAACCATCTTTCCTCAAGGCTGAATAAATCCAGTTCTCTCAACCTTTCCTCACATGGAAAAATTCCCAGTTCTTTCTTTGTGTCACTTCTATGGACCCTCTCCAGCCTGAGCACATTGTTCTCCACAGTGGGGACCAGAACTAAACCCAGTATTTTAGGTTTGGCCTGAAAGGCACTGAGAAGAGTGGGGTAATGACTACTTTATCTCTATTGGTGATGTCCTTGTTGATGCAGCCCAGCATCCTCTTGGCTTTCTGTGCTTCAGCAACACATTGTTCACCCTTGGAGCAGGACTCACAGGTTTCTTTCCACAGAACTGTTCCCCAGATGAGTGGATCCCAGCCTGTGCTGTACTCCTGGCTTATGTTTTCCTAGGTGCAAGAACTTACACTTGTTGAACTTGATAAGGCTCTTGTGAGCCTACACTCCCAGCCTATCCAGGTTCTGCAGGGCAGCTCTTCCTTCCAAATTGTCTTTCCCCACTCAGTTGGGTACCACCAGGAAACCTCTGGGTACCCCCAATCCCATCATCCAGATCATTTGTGGAGACATCAAACAGTGCAGGGAACCATACTGTACCCTGGAGGACTCCACCTGTGACAGCTGCCAGCTGGATGGATTTAAGGTGCCTCTCACCCAAGCCATTCTGTGATTCTGTGATCTCCACAAGTTCTCAAAGCTTATGGAGAGTGGCCTCCCAAGGATATCAGCCAGCTCTCCAAACACCCGCAGGTGAATATTGTCAGGCCCCACTGATTTGTAAGGGTTTAACTCCTCTAATAAGTGCTGACATAGTCACTAGTACCAATCCTGAGCATTTATTTAACCATCTACAGAGCAGAGACATAAAAAAAAAATTAGAGTATACTCCAAAATTACAACTTGACATATGCCTTTCCACAGAGTAAGGTCCTCCACTCTGTCTCAAATTTCTTCCTTATCTTTTCTTACATGTTGTGTAAGATTTTCAGTGATGGATATTCCACAGCCTTCCCAGACACTCCTTTCTAATATTTCATAGTTGTTACATTCAGAAAGGCTTTCAGTCCATTTTTGAGGGGAAAAAGAGGGGTCAGTTCTTAACCCAGCTCTTGAAAAAATTTAGAGCACAATTTCTTTCCAGTGGGAAATGAATGAATCAAATTATTTTTTAAAATTACTGAGCTGTTATTTTTTTAACATAAAATCTCTATTTTTGAAATAAGCACATGGATTTTTATCAGTGTTACTCCATTTCGGAATGTTTCCACACTGAAACTTTGAATGAAAGTTACATTTATTTTGCTTTCCTCATCTCTATTTTTTTAATGAGTGTTGTTGGGAAATGGAAAAAGAGACTCCTATACTTATTTATATACCAACATTTGCCCACAGAAAGAAATCCTGATCGTACAGCCAGGATTTCTGAAGTGGAAATTTCAAAGGGGCGTGTTCCAACAGAAACCATTCCTCCTTTTCTGCTGGCTTTACTACAAACTAATGTGCAGTCACACCCCAGCCCTGCAAGTACTGACACATATGCCTGGTTTCAAAAAGGATGGAGATCATGTGTCTTGAAAGAGGTGACTCTCAGGCACACAATAAAGCACATTCAAAAGTCTGAACAGGATCAAAAACTCGAGCCGTTATATCCTGGCATCTCTTAGGACCAAATTTGATCATCTTCACTTCCATTTACTAAATGCTTTGCTCAGCAAGAAATATTACAGGTATTCTAGTCAAGTCTAGTCTCATCACAGTGTATTTGAAAACCTTCCAGTATTCTTTAGTGCCTTTGAATAACATCAATCAATTTTTGTTCTCTCGAAACTCCTCTGCTGGAAGAAGCGTGAGTTTAGGGTGTGTTTTGTTTTGTAATTCTCCAAAAATACTTGCACGTGCACATGCAGACACCTGCAGGCTTGTGCTGCAGAACATAAAGCAGAGCCCCACACTGCTGATTTCAGTGGGGAAAAAAAGTGAGGTTTAGGGTGACCTTGGGTATCTTTTGGAGTTTAATCCATATTTTGAGGACTGCACCCCTAAAACTCAACTTCTACTGGATTAAATATATTTAGGAAAGGAAAAAAAAAGAAAACTTTTATGTAATACCAGTGGCTGTGATAATGAAAAAAAAAATCTGTCTTCGGGTTCACAACTGTACTGTGCCATTTCTATGCTGCTGGACCATCATCTTTTTGCTCAAAAGAGAAAAAAATAAGAAGGCTCATGGAAGATTTTGTAAATCACCACCAAAATATCCAAAATTTTCCTTTGAAGTATTATCACAAATGGGCTGATTTAGGGATGCTTTGGTGATGTTAATTTCAATATTTCCTAGCTTGGGTGTCTCATTTTTCAGCCTGTGTGATTTCTTACGCCTGTGCTTTTTTTGGTGTGAAGATGGGCTGTCATTCAGTGCTGATGCAATTGTGTCTATGAAAGAGAAGAGAAGAGAGCAAAACAGTATTTAATTTTTAAAAAGAAGCCTGTTTTCTCCTGCATCTATTCCAACACTTTAAGAATCAAAATGTCTCTACTCAGCTGTTCCTACTGGCAATAGTGACCAACATGAAGCATTCCTTCCCAATATCCCATCCATCCCTGCCCTCTGGCAGTGGGAAGCCATTCCTCCATTTCCTGTCCCGGGTCCCTTGTCCCAAGTCCCTCTCCAGCTCTCCTGGAGCCCCTTTAGGCTCTGGAAGGGGCTCTGAGCTCTCCCTGGATCCTTCTCTTCTCCAGGAGAACACCCCCAGCTCTCTCAGCCTGGCTCCAGAGCAGAGGGGCTCCAGCCCTTGGAGCTTTTTCCAATAGCCTGGGACCCTCTGGTCAATCTGCAGCTGAGAAGAGGAAAAATCCCTGTGTGTCACAAGCTGCAGCAGAAAACAGCATGGCCACAGCAGCCCACTCCAACCTGGGACAGTCCTGGGCGAGTGACTTAATGAAACAATGTGAGATATGAAAGGGGCAGGAGAGCCTTTTCTCCTTGTAGGTGCAAATTATATCTGACAGAGAAAGATAGACTGACTCAGGCTTCTCCATTAGATGCTGGAATATCACTCCTCAGCACCATCCTTTATTCCATGCCTAAAGTTGCAATCTGGACTAAAACAGCACTACAAGTTTAGATCTTTAAAGCTCTGGGTACTGCTAGTGAAAATTCAATCTGAAAAACAAAGGGAGAGAGGAAAAAGAGTGTCCTGACAAAGTCACTTCTCTGAGGGCTCGGTAGAAGCTGATGGAGCCCAGCCTGCTTTAAATGACAAAAGTTGGGGGAGCTATCAGCCAGAAACACACTCCTCCTACTGCCAGCCAGGTTCAATCCTCTTCCCCCTTCCTCATCACAGAGCCTTTGTCCTCTTGCCAGAAGCCTGCCCGCAGGCAACATCCAGCTTTCTAATAAAGCAGCTCCTTTGTCAATGACAGCAATGATTATCTCCTACAGCTGCCCGTGGTGTTGCATTTTGTAACACAATTTGGCCGCCTTTGGCCCGGGTTAGTTCTATTTAACGTACTGCAGGGGGTTCACTGTTTGATCTCTAATTGATATAATTGACTGGGAATAATCAGGGCAGCTTTATAGATTTTTATTGATAGCTAATTTTCCTTCATCTATTGTTTAATTTGATAAGACTATAACCTAATTTATTGCCACTCTGATAGGGATCCATTACCCTTTTGACAAATGCTTCTGGGGCCCACTTGTCAGCAACTGATTTGAAAGAGCTGTTAAGCCTACAGAGCCCATCATTAGTTAATGGCAGTTTAGAAAGCTAATGGCATTATAAATTAAGATCAATAAGTACATGGAAATTACAGTTGTTCAGCAAGACACCACTGTATTATTAAACAAACATAATCCTGTACCTTTGGTTAACGCACACACAGGGAGCTTCCAAGTGAGTTTCAGAGCTGAATAAAGCCAGGTGATTAGCAAAGAAGAGCCCTTCTCTGGTGCTGGAATTGCCAGATTAATTCCTAAAGGATCTTTGCAAGAAAAGAAAGAAGCCAGCACCGCTTGATTTTGCTGTATAAGCAACCCGAGGCTTCAAAACACCCTTGCACAAAACAATACCCCTCTCACTTCCTCGGGTTTTGATCTGCTCCAACAACACTTTCAAATGCATAATGCAAAATCAGCAAAGGAGAAGCTCCTGGATTTATCCCAGGGATAAAGAAAAGCAAACACAGCATCTCTTGATACTTTTATATAGCTTCCTCTTAATACCTCAGCAGGCTTGATTGGCATTGAGTGGTGTTTGATCACTTTGGGCCAAAGCAGGATGAGGATGTTGAGATTTTTCCCAGCAAGGCACCATGATCTAATTTATACAGCAAAGAATGGGATGCCAAAAAGCGTGGAGTTAGCTTTGGTTTCACCATTTGGTACGTACAGGATGTTGAACAATTGACTTAGTCTCCTATCCCATTTTGCAAACTCGCTCTCTCCCAGATGCCCAGACTGAGTATTTGGAATTGAGGAGCAAGGCTTGTCCTTCTGGGCTCAGTACGGGTAAACTTCAGCCTCAGCCATGTTTTTAGGCCTTGACATCTCTCAGCGCTCTCATGGACTCTGGCTACAGACCAGAAATGGAAAACTGAGGTTGTTACATGCCTAAACATCTCTCCTGCCCTCTGAGAGAGCCTGATGTTTTCAACACAGGGATACTGATCCTCTCTTGGTGCAGATACTCCCTGGAATCCAGTCCTAAGTGACTCTAATTATTATCACAGTGCACTCAGCTTACTTGGCACAAGCTTTGCTTTGCTTAATGTTCACAATGCAAACTGTAGAAGGGCCTAAGAGAATCCAATGCCCATTCCTCTGGAATGGGAATTCTCTGTTAAATGGATGGCACAAAAACCTGAAGGTGGCTTGCAGCTTCTGACATCTACTTTTAATCTTCAGCTAAAGGTTTGGCAGGGCTCTCAGATACCCGAGGTTAGGTGGGATGAGTGGGATCACATTTGTGGTGTGTCCATCAGCTCAGCTAGAACATCTCCACATGGAGAACTGGGGATGGACCTGCAGCTATCCCAGCATTTGAGTCAGTGGGAGCCAGAGTTTTCCCACAAATGGGGAAAGCTTGTCAGCCCTGTCCAGGATTTGCCTGGATTCCACTTTGAACCCAAGGCTAGTTTGGAGACTGCTCTGATGATTAGATGGCTGGTTAGATGTCCCTGATGCCTGCCAGTCTTTGATTTGCCAACAGTGGATTGGTCTGGTGAGCTCCTGTTTGAATTCATGTCCTACTTTGGCGCTAACTGGATGCTTGGAGTCGTTTATAACCCTGAAATATCTTCTAATGCTATTTCAATTATTGTGAAAATCTGAAGGCCTGGCTGGAACAAGCCTCTAATTTGCTTCAGAGTATGTGAGGACAGAATAATGTCCCTTCCTGCATCACAACCCTTGCCCTGATCACTGCCCCCACTTTTGCCATCCCAACCCCATTCAGCCTTGACAGGAAGGTAAATCTCAGTGATCTGGATGAAAACTCCCAATAATTGAGGTCCTTCTGACTGTATAATTTCATTTTTAAGAAGATTGAGATAAGACAAACTCCTAAACTTGTCAACAGCTCGTCCATATTGACAGCAAATTTGGCTGATTTACAGATAGTCAGCTTATTGTGTAGAAAGACTATTGGGAATTTTAGTTGTTTCCTTAATGAAATAATGGCCTTTCAGCCAGAAGTTATTTACAATGGCTGCACTCCTCACAATAGAAATTAAATATTACGATTTTGTTTGTCCTGAGATTACTTTGCAAAAGTCAATGTTGTGTTATGTCAAAGTGTTGACACAGAATTAAAATTTATTTCCTAAATTGAGATTCAGCTGATATTACTCAGGAATCTCAAAATTCAGAGACAGCTTTAGACAACCTTTTGAGTCAGAAGGAAAACATGGGCGATGTCCCTGTTAGTTTATAGTCTAGGCACACGTGATTGGATTTGTAGATTGAATCAATTCAGGCTGAAGTCCTAACACTGAATGCTGTAGCCGTTTCAAGGCTATTTCACTTTGGTCTGGTTTATTCCCATACCTGTTTATACATAGAGAATATCAGGAACACTCCTAGAAATTAGCTTCTGGTTTGAAAATAACCTCTTTGTGCATGCAGAGGCTAAGTGAACCAATGAATTATGGTGAACTGAAGTACATTAAGTGGAGATAATCAACACAAGTCACAGCAAAAGGTCACTCCACCTTCCCATATACATATATAGTTATATATTCTGATACGTATTACTATTTCAGGCATCCCAGATAGTAATCTCCTTCAAAATTTCTCTCTTAAAATTTTTTATTTCTTCCCACTGGCTACAGAAAAACTCAATTAACTGTATCAGGCTTAAGCAATTATTTGACACCTGTATTACAGCAGATAAATATCTGTATTTATCTGGTAGAAATGGTGGAAAAAATACTCTTCAGGGTTTTCTTCAGCCAAAGAACATTAAAACATATGTAGTGAAATACAGATGTGTCCTTGATGCTATGCATGCAAGGCAGAGATGGAATTGGTAAGAAAAGGAGAAAGTGATTGAAAACATAACTAATGTGGGACTTCAGAGCTGGCAGCTGCTATTTGAAACACTCTTTTCTCCCTTCAATGCTATAAATTGTTACAAGTATTATAAATAAATATATAGAAAATATATAAATATAGAAAATTAAATAAATTGTCATTTGATACAAGTACAGGGACTCAAAAAACTTTAAACATGGTGATCTAGTCACTGGTCTTGAAAGTTGTTCAGTGTAAAACTGTAATTTTGACAGGTGGATTTGCTCCAGGTGGATCTCATGAGCACCATCAGGTGAGTTTTCACTGCCGACTTTTAGAAATACAGAATTGTTAATGCTGGAAAAGACCTCTAGGATTATCAAGTCCAACCATTAACCCATTACTGCCAAGTCCACCACTAAACAATGACCCAAGTGCCACACGTGCAGCTAATGCAGAGCCCTGACCTTGCTGTGTTCTTCCAGGAACTAACAGGGTTTTATAAGAAAGAGGAGGAGAAACTTTTAGCAGGGTATGTTGTGCAAGGACAAGGGGTGATGGTTTTAAGCTAAAAAAGAGTTGATTTAGTCTAGATATGAAGAAAAATACAATGAGGGTGCTGTAACATTGGCACAGGTTGCCCAGAGAGGTGGTGGATGCCCCATCCCTGGAAACATTAGTGAGGCTGGAAGGAGCTCTAGGTAACCTGGCATAGTGGAAGGTGTCCCTGCAGATGCCAGGGGGTTGGACTAGATGACCCTTAAATGTCCCTTCCAACCTAAACCATTTAATGATTCTACAGTACTTGCTTCTCCCGATCAGTGTCACAGCAGTAAAATGCAACACCAGGAAACCTCCATCCTCTCATGCTTCTCCTGGACCCAAGGCAATAAACTGGCCCCAAGACAGTAAAAATATGATTGTAAATTTATCCTCTAATGAAACAGTGCCAAGGAAAGAGCCACAGGGTGAAGTAGGGGATGGTGGTGGAGGGAGGCACTAAACTGTCTGCTCACTTGAAATAAAGCAGGCGAGATTACGAGACTCATGTACAATTCTCCATGGTCCCTAAAGTCTCTTGCAAAAAGGTAGAAATGAACTAATTTATTAGTAAAATCACATCAGGGGCAGTAATTTCATGTTAGTGAATTTACATGTAATAACATTAGATTTCCAGCCCTCCATATCAGCACACTGTGGCCCTCTTGGATGATGAACGAGCTGCCTAAAGAAAGATGATAGTTTGATTGTTTTCACAGTGAACGGATCAGCATTTTAATTTCTTGCCTCTGTGTTTATTGCTTATTTGGCCCCTTGCTCAGCTTGTAAAAACTTGGCTAAATGGAAATGAATAAATGTAATTACTGTGGGTGACAGTGGTAATCTGTGTGGGTTTTTCATATTGCCTTTGCCAACGTTAATCTAATCACTAGACAATATGTGTCACTGCACAAATACATTGACAGAAAGCAGAGTCCTCTGTCAGTGCCAAGGATATGGAGGCTAGAAGGAGTCCCTGCTGGTGGGGGTCTGTTGCTTGGATAAGGCTTTAATACTGTGACCCATAGATGATGCATATTATCACTAATATATACCCTACATCCTGCCCAGGAGGAACAGCAGCAGTAGAAACCAGTTCTGAAACTGAAAACAAGTTTCTCCTGAGTTATTTTCCCAAGACAGCATCCCACTGTCAGGCCTCTTGGAGAGGCCTGACAGTATCTCAGTGTTTTATGGTTACATCTCAGATGATATTTGCCTCCTTCTGCTCTGCCCAGTAGCTCTGCTGTGTGTAAGTCTGTCTTATCCTAGGTGTGGATGACATAGGCTTTGAAAAGCCATGACTCAAGGATTGGGAGAGCATTTTTTTCACAATAAGAGGTAAAAAAATGTGCATGAGAATAACAGTTCTGTTGCCTAAGGCTTTGTTGGGCAGTAGCCTGAGAAAAAACATCTGTTACCTGACAGAGCGCAAGGATGTGAATTTATGGGGATATCATCTTCATATTATTATTAGGCAACAAGAACTCATGGGGATTAACTTATTTTCCAGATATTGCACAAGAAGTGAGATTCAGCTCTAGGTCCAAACATCTACTTTTAAATACATATACGCCTGCACAGGTGTATAGATATGATCTGTCTGTTGAAGCTCTCATTCTAGTCAAAGGAAGTCACAATGGAATTCCACAAATGGATTTCAACAGCCTTTGTAGTTACTTATATAACTGAGGAGCAGTGTTGACCCTGTTGAAGGTGCTGCTCAGCAGTAACTAAACCATCCCTATAATATCAGCACTGCTTAGGTCACAAATTCAAAACACAGCTCAATTTCAGATACTATCATTTATGACTGGTCTTAGCACTGTGTGTGTCCAACACAGCGGATTAAAGGAAGTTGGCTTGCATGGGAAGCAGGAAGGCTCAAACCTGTCCAACAGGTCTTTGCAGGATACCAGCTAAAAGATTTATGGGGGTTGAACAGAAACTATATAGTGTGACTGCAACCTCAAAACATCAGGCAACATCTGGAAGTTTCATGCTCTGTATAGTTCCTCTCTGTCTTATCATCACAAACACTGATGATGTCCTCAGAGTTGTCCAAAAATTGTATGAAAACCAGGCTTACACCCAGGGAAATTATAATCAGAATAGTCATGAAAAGAAATAGAGAATGCTGGCACTTACAACAATTGTAATTCCAAACCCAAGGGTGATTTGGTGAAGCAGTTCTGCAAGTTAATGATACATGATCTTAATAACTTTATCTCTTTCTTAACTCAGTGTGATGGATAACATAACATAACATGACACCATGTAAAAATTTGTTCATAGGAAGATCTGTGATTGGTTCTTTACTTGGTGTGAAAGAACAGAGAGCCAAAATTAGTGTAACAGATCTTGGACATTCTAAATATCTACAACTGGCTCTTCCATGGCCTATTCCCCAAACTGCCACAGGTACACAAAACACATGCAAGATAAGCCTCCACTTTAAATTTACAAGTCACAAAGGCTACATCTGTACTAGTAAATAAAACTTTTCTAGGACACTCTCTGCTCTGAAGCCATTTGACATTGTCTGGATGGGACTCTGTGATTAAACCCTCTTAAACCTCCAGAATAATGTAATCACACCCAGACTGCCCACTGGCAAGCATTGTATCTCAGAATGGCTTGGGTTACTTAATGACCATCTGGTTCCAACCCACCTGCCATGGGTAGGGAAATGGTCCATAGCTGATGCTAGCTCATAAAATATATCCAGAATCTGAAGGGCTCAGCTCCCTTGTCTAAGCTACACTAGCAGCAGTTCCAGCTCCACCATGGTGGTGACTGCAGATGCACTGACATAGTGTCATCACAGGCCCCCAGCCAGGTCATAATTAGCATTGGCCCCATGCTTCTCAGAAGGCTGATCAATGACTTTATTATATTATACTTATTAAGAAACCCATCACCCTTACAGACAGTCATGATACAGATGGATCCAATTGGTCCTTGAATCAAACACCATCACCATTGGCCAATTAAGAACCCACCCTTTGGTAAACAAATCTCCATAACACATTCCACATGTGCACAACAACAGGCGCAGCAAGTGGAGATAAGATTTGTTTATCATTCCCTTCTCTGATCTTCCAGCCAGGACAATGCCTGGGAAAGTTGTGCATTGCTCTTTGTGGCCAGAGTGCTGCTGCCACAGGTAGGTGCATGAGGTGATTTCTCTACTGCCTGATAAGAGGAATCAGCAGCAATTCTGGGATCTGAACTTTGGCTGCCTAGGTATAGTTTTAACCACGAGAGTACCACCTTGTGCCAAAGTTCAGCCAGGAATGACTCTTGCCTTTACCTCTTCTCTGTCACCTCCGGCATCTGCGACTGTGCATTGCTTAAGCACCCTCCAGAAGTACAGCCACTTAATGGCTTTAAGCTGAAAGAGGGTAGAATTTCATCGGCTATTCGGAGGAAATCCTTCCCGGTGAGAGTGGTGAGGCCCTGGCACCTGTTGCCCAGAGAAGCTGTTGACATCCAATCCCAGAAGTGTTCAAGGCCAGGTTGGATGTGGCTTGGAGCAACCTGGGCTAATGGAAGGTGTTCCTGTCCATGGCAGGGGGCTGGAACAAGATGATCCTTAAGGTCCTTTTCAACTCAAACCATCCTGTGGTTCTATGATCCTATGATTTATGCACTTCTGTTGCTATCTTTCTTTTTTTTTTTTCCTATAGGTCAGCACTGCCCAGATGAAGCTCCAGGTACATCAGAATCTTCAGTGCTACTTTGGATGTTTCTGGCGTGTTCCTCAGGTTTCCCAGTTCATTTCTGCACCTCCCAGTGCTTGAAGGCCGACAGCCATTGCTGGCAGAGACAGATATTCACATCTTTGTCAGATTTACAGCTCTGCTCAGAATCCCTCCACGCAACACCTAAAGGTTATGCTGCTACTTAATCTCTTCCTCAACTACTTCGCTACACCTCTTATTCTCACGTGGGTTTGTTTGACTTACTTAGATTCTTCTGTACTTTCTTCTGGCTCTTCTATCCACAGTTTATGCATCAATTTAACTAAATCAGTTTAGAAACCAATTTAGTTAAATCAGTGCAAACCCCTTGGGTAGAACCAGATGGAGAATACCTTTAATTGATTTAATGTGAGTCAGGATTTTTTTAGTTGACTTGCCCTATTTTCTTGTTGACATGTATCAGCAATGCCCCACCATCAACATGAACGTGGTCTCTCACATGTATAAAGTGGGGAATTTGTCCATGAGGAAACAGGTCTCTTTACATTCCCAAGGTATTTGAATATGAGAATAAGTTTTCTCTTTTGCAGCCTTCTCTGACTAAAAGAATCCATATTTTTGAAATATAATGATTCATATGAGGAGATGAGAGGAGCAGGAGGCTCTGGAGAATTGTAATGGCATAGAAAGCCAACACTGCAAATGCAGTGCATGCCACAAGTGACTTGGAAGCTGTAACTATTCTTCTAATGAAAAAAAAGTTTGAAAATATATTCAATTTCACATTGTCACTGCTCCTAAGTCATTCTGTTAACCAGGCTGTGAGGAGAGCCTAGGACTAAATACACAGCAAGACTGCAAGGTCCTTCCTGCAAGTTTCTCCTGAGCAGAGGCTGAGAGAAGCTGGAGTGGGAAGGGAATCCACCTCTCTGCCCATGTCCCATCTGTGGACAGAGATCCTTGTATCCCATGTTCTATCTGTCACGAACAATAAATAATTATCCATGAAGAGACAGTCAATAATTCCAAAATAACGGAATGTGGGAATTTAAATTGCTATCATCTGCACATCAATCTAAAGGAGCCTGAACTTTGTTGTTTCACCCAATGTTAAACTGAATGAAACAAAACTGAATTAAAGCCACTTTAATTCTGAATGAGAGAGTCCACACGGTGTTTTAATTTAGTTGAACTAATCCACTTCTAAAATTAATTCAGATTAATTTTCCTCAGTATCCCCGAGCAGATCTGCAAAGCTGCCTGAGGGAGTTGGGAGCAATTTCCCTGTACATGAAAATTGAACGAAATAGGCTTCAGTCCAATGGCAACTCCACAATAGTGCCTTGTTTCAGCACTGTTGTTCCAGAATTAAATAAAGAATCATTCCAGATTATCTCTTGTGCTCTACACCCTCATCCTGCCTTCCCTCACAATAATTTCCTTAATCCCAACGACATGCAAATTGAACCATGAGGTATCCAAATCCCCCATTAAATTCTTCTCCACAAAATTAAATGACAACATGGCAGAGCAATTTAGGTGCTAGTCATTTTTATGGGAAAAATTCCTTCCAAAACACAAATAAACATGCCTTCACCGTGTTCAGAAGGGCTTTGAATTTCAGTGGATCTGGGGCTAATTGGAACCCTGAAAACAGCCAGAGTCAAAGTGAAACTCCTCAGCGTAGCTTACGTTGAGCTAAATGTACTAAGACAAGTATGTGTTAAAAACAAAAAAACAAAAAGGAAATCAAACTGACTTTTAAGAGTTGTAATACTCTGGTTTTTATTAGTAGGAGAGAGAGTTTGGATATATTCACCAAAGTAGTACATTGACAGGAACATTTTCTTTGTATATAAAATTGCAATTAAGTCCATGTTTTTATTTCAATTTAATTTCTTCCTGATTTCTTAAATATTTCTTCTTGTATTTTTATGTTTTAGAAAAAAAATAGGGAAATTGCTTTTTTGCATCTCATTTTTTATAGCAAAATATTTCTTAGCTTTATTTTTCTCTGGAAATTCTCTTTTTGAGACAACAAAGCTGTTTAAACTTTTGGGGATAAACTCAGAGTACAGCCCATAAGAATAGTAAAGCATGTGAAAAACAATGTTCAGCACTTTGTGCTAACATGGTATTGCAACTTGTGAACTGATAGAATTTTCACTTTGAGGCAGCCAGTTTTGGAAAATCAATAATCAGGCAGCAGAAGGACTTGCAGGCACAAAATAGAGCTTTATTTTCAACAGATTTTACTACTGAATTTCTTCACTAAAAGAAGTGACTTTAAGTCATAGTCATCAATTATTCAGGTGAAAGTATTTATCATGTTTTCTTCACTTCTCGCTTCTCTCAACATTGTTATTTTTCCTTGTTCATTGTATAAAATGGACATATTTAAAATAGGAAAGTTTCAGATGCCTCTTGCAATCTGGATGAGAAAAAGCTGCATGTTCCACTTGGATCATCTGGAGGGACAGTTGTGAGAGAGAGACTACAGAAGGGAGCTTGTTACAGCAAATAAACTGATATTAGAATGTAAATTCTTCTAATCTAGTCATCATCTCTTTCTGAGATGGAGCTGTTAGAGCAGTGGGTGGAAAAATGTCTATTTTTATTAAATGTCCTGTTGGTGGCAGCAGTTGCAGTGCATTTAATCCAGCAGCAAAAATAAGAACCTGTTCTGGCCAGGTAACATGAGAGTTTGCAGGCAGAAAGGTGATCTCAGGTGACAATCTCAAAAATTTGATGACTTTGTTCTGGCTTCAGTAGTTCAGTTTGCACTAAAAAACAGGGAAGGGGTGTAGGGGGGAATCAAAATAAAAAGCTGTCCCAGGAACAGTGCAAGGCAAAATTTTGGGTGAGAGTAAGAGCTGGCAAAGCTGGGCAAATAAAAGATGATTTGAGAGCTTGGTCTGGGGAAAGTGATGGACAGTGAAGATTCAGAGGGAGAAAGGGCAGGAGGTAGGGGTGGAAGCAAGCATCACTAAGTTTAATGATTAAGGAGTAAATACCGTACTTTTACCTACATTTCAAGCAGAGGAAAAGAAAAAGAACTCCCAGAAAATAAGTAAAAACCTCTCCTCAATCCCATTTGTCTTGAGAGATCAGATTTTAGAAGCAGAACTTTTCATACTTTGCTGCTGATTTCAGATGTCTCTGGGTTTGGACCCCCACCTGGTGTCACTTTCAAGAGTGGCTGCCTTTTTCAGGATTTCTTGTGGACACCCATGTTGGAATTGCAGCATCTTTAAATCAGATGGGCATACAGTTATTGAAGCTTAAGTAGATCCTGAAAATGATGTAGAGAATGAGAGAAATAATTTGCAGTGTCTGTAGTGATAGGACAATGGACAGTGGTTTAAAACTGAAAACCAGTGTGTTTAGACTGGAGATAATAAATAAATTATATTATGAGGGTGAAGAGTCACTGGCACAGGTTTCCTACAGCAGTTGTGGCTGCTCCATCCCTGAAAGTTCAAGGCCAGGTTGGATAAGGCTTGGAGCAACCTGGGATGGTGGAAGGTGTCCCTGGCCATGGCAGGGAGTTGGATCTACATGGTCTTTTAAAGTCCCTTCCAAACCAACCCATTCTGTTATTTTATGGTCAATTATATCAGTCACTGCATGGTCTTTTCTACTAATTTTTTGTCAGACCCCTCACCATTGATTGTGGTTTTGATTTCCTGGCTTCATTCTTTCCAAAAGGGGATGAATAGTCTAGGTACAATTTTCATCAGCATCTCCTCTCAGAGGCCTGGGATTTTCCAGTCCAAAGGGAGGACTGGAGGGGTGTAAGGATAAAAAAGGAGTTTGGAGGAACAAAAAGATAATCTTGTATTAGAAGCACAGAAGTAGTCTACACCGTTTTATAGATTAGGAGAAGATCCTGGTGATTTATTGGACTGCTGACACAACTTCCTGTGGATTAGATTTCTAATGCCAGTTTCTGCCTTGTAGAGGAAGAGCTTGTGTATTGGAGCGCTGGAAGGGAGAGTGGGAAGGTGTTTTGTACCTGCAAGGTGCAAATCCTTCTGCACAGCCAACACTCAGCTGTGTAATCTGACTTTTCTTATGCAAACACTCAGGAGTGCAAAGTGTTTTCAACATTTTCAGGGAGCCCCCAAGCTCCCCTTTTCACAGAAAAGTTGGATTACCTCCCTTACAGGCAGCAGCAGCAAAGTTCCTTGGAAGAAAATGAGAGGAAAACAAAACAGACAAACCTCTAAGTCCCCAAGGGTATGAACAGAAATAAACACAGCCAATGTGGAAATCAGTGTTGATTCCTGCCATCAGATTCTCATTCTGTTTGACCTCAGGAGCAGCACTGACATGTACCAGAGGGCAGGGAGTAGGAAAAAAAATAGGTGGGACACGTGACATGTATAATGGGGCCATCTGATGTATTTAAAAAACTCTGTAAAGTTATAAAAAAAAAACTCTGTGAAGTTATAAAAAACTCCTAATAGTTATAATAAACTATTATTTAGATTAGCAATAGGAGTGGAATATCTTCCAGTGTGTAAGGCCTTTAGTAAACCAGGAGCTTAAGGGAGCATCCCCATTTTTTCATTCAGTGATTTAACTACCCACTATTAAATATCCAGACATCTCTGGCCCCAGATTACAGATCATTTTCCAGCTTTGATGGAGCTAACAAATTAAGGCTCAGATTAATATCACATTTTATCTGCCTCAAACTCAGCCATCTGATCTCAGATAATTCCCAAAGAGGACAGAGGTGTTTCCAACAGGCAAATTGTGTCATCTGCAACTCACATCTGTCCCGGGAGAAAAAAACTTGAGACCAGAAGAAACTGTAGTTGCCTTTATCTGGTGGCTACCTGGTTGCAGGGACTTATTCTTCCTTCCTCTCCTCAGCTAATTCAGTTTGTAAAGTCTTGCCAATACATTATATCATCCCCTACATAATCCAGGCTACTCTCTCCTCCTTCTCTAACTCCATGCTGCATCTCCCAGATTTGCTGTGATGGAACTTCCATTTGCACATTTTTCTTTTCCAGGAGAGGAGTTTGCAGTACATTCAGAGATGCAGAAATCCCCTGTAACCACTGTTGAAAGAGAGGAAAGAACATCTTAATTTTGAAAGGCGTCATGTCTGCATTTGCAAAGCAAAATACTTCAGACTTGAAGTTTAGATTAAAAAAAAAATTGGTGTTTCCAATGGTCAGGAAAAAAAATATCTGTCCATCTTGACCAAGATTCATATGAAAGTTTCAAATGTCAAAGTGTGGGTCAAGGCACAGAGACATCCTTGTGTCTTAAACAAGCAGCTAAATGGATGAACTGAAAAGAGGAGCATCATCTGTCCCATTAGCCATCAGCTGCTGATCGCCCCAGGCCAAGGCAACATATTGGGGGACTTTGTTATATTTTCTTTTTCACTTGGCTTGTTCTGTTTGAGTCAGTGGTTCAGACTAATTACTAGAAAATAAATAATAAAATATGTAAGAGCCTCAGCAGGAGTGAATATCTCTGCATACAGGAAAACCGGTTCAGGCCTCAACAAACTAACCACAGAGCCAGGAAATTTAGCAATAAAGTGAAAAAGAACAATGAAAATGTACTTAACTTTGTTCTGTTTTTTATTCACTTGATCAATGTCTGGACAGAGTTACCACCTTCACTCATAAGAAGGCAAGTGGTGTTTTTGTTGCCTTGGGCTCCATTCCTTGTTTTTTCCACAAGTGGCAGAACAGTGCAGTGATGGTAGAAGAACTAAAGATATTCAGACATAAATGAGTGATGGCATTAAACTTAGCTCACTTTAGTTTGTGCTAAAAATTAGGATGTCAGACCAAATTTCTTTTCCAGCTCCTCTTTATCAATGGTCAATGGAAAAAAAAACAATCCTTTTTCAGAGCAATTTTTCTAACCCATTTTTGATACATATTTTAGAAAGTGATCAGTTGTCCTGTCCAAGAACTTTTTCTTCTCATTATTGATTTTAGAAGATCTCAAGATGTGTGTAATGAGTAAACAGTAGAGCAAACTCAGGAAAATGCTGATGACTGAAGTTTCTAGAAAAGGTAGCAATGATATCAAAAGTGTCAGAATTGAGAAATTTGGGAAATTTTCACTGGGATATATTCATCATTTGATATGTGGAAAATGAGCCTATATAAATTTATAGGAGAAAATAGAACTTATCTGGGCCAAAATAGAACTAAAAACTTTGGCAGATAATGGATAAACTAATGCTACTTTTCTTTCACTTTATGATGATGGGTTGCATTCAGATCCTGTTAGAATTGTTGATTTAATTTTTTGATGGACATTCAATATTGCTTAAATAATGAAAATAACTCTTTGTTTGTGTCTGTGCTACAACTGTCTCATCAGATTCTCATGCCTTGCCCCACTTAAACTGATTTCTAAACATGAAATAGGTAACTTATATTGCCAGAGACTTCAGTTCTAGAGATTAAATTATAAATTGAATAGCTGTGATGGCTAATGGCTCATTACCTGCCTGATACAAAACACAAATCCAATAAAGGCAAAGCTGTTTCCAAAGCTGTGGATCTCTCACAAACATAGGTGGAACCAGGGGCTTGAGTCTACCATCATCAGCAGGAGTAAGAATAGTTAGGAAGGTGTTGATTTAGGTATCTTGGCCAAGTGCCACCTGATTTTGAGCCCCTGTTTCGCACCAAGCTGCTCACCAGAAAACAGCTGATGTCATTTTCATCAAAGAAAATTGAATGAAAGAAGGTTAGCAGACATCTGAGGGAATTAATCAGATCACTGGAAATTTGGCATTAAATGGCATTGTATCATTACAATGAAAGTTTCCTTTCTAGAACGTGTTTGTGAGGACATCAACATTTTTTTTAGTTTAATCACAGAATTGCAGAATCATTTAGGTTGGAAATTACCTCCAGGGTCATCAAGTCCAGCCTGTGACCAATCCCCACCTTGTCACTGAGCCCAGAGCACTGAGTGCCACCTCCAGTCATTCCTTGGACAGCTCCAGGGATGGGGACTCCACCAAATCCATGGCCAGCCTTTTCCAACCTCTAACAACTCTTTCAATGAAAAAATTCTTCCTGATTTCCAACCTGAACCTCCCCTGGTGCAGACTGAGGCTGTTTCCTCTTCTCCCACTTATTGTTCCCTGGAAGAAAAGTCCGACCCCCACCTTGTTGCAACTTCCTTTCATGACTCTGTTTGGCATCCAAAAATTCCTGTGAACAAGGAAAATACTTTTATTTACTTCATTCGTATTTAGAACAACATTTAGGAGACCAGTAGTCTAATTTATTTCTTTTTCCCATGGTGCTCATCCAATTAAAAGTGTAGTTTTTTAGTTTTCCTTTTCCAGAACTACAGTTTAAGGGATTTTAAATACTCCTGAAGATCTCAGCTAATCTCAGCACATGGAAATGTGGGGACTAAATAAAAAACAATTTGAGTTTCTGATCTTGGAAAAATATACGTATGGCCTTATACAGTGCATATTTGTGGTCAAGAGAGCTGAAAAGACAGGCAAATCAGTCTCTCTAGGATGGGCACCTTATTAATCACCCAAAACTACAAATGTTTAGTCACTCTTATTTGAATCAGAATTGGATTCTTACTCAATAGTAATTGATAGAAAGAGTGTCATTAACAGCTTCTAAAAATGTTTATAGAAGTTTCATAATACTTCAACAAATGTATATTTTCAGTGATCTTTTAAAGCAATTTTCATCTTGTTTCTTAACCTTATTTGATGGTCCAAAATAAAATTAGATCATATTTGGAGGACTAGAGACTAGCAAGTCTTGCTCTTACTTGAAGCTACCTGGTAACAGAGAACAGAAGTTTAATTTGTGATATTTTCATTAAAATAAATCTTTCTGTGAAAATTTAAAATCTTCTTAAGCTGTGTACTTATTTTCTATTGGAATAAGGAAAGATGACATGTAAAAATGGCCACTGTGGGTGAGACATAGGTAGACAGAAACACAGAGAGATGAATTTCAGCATTTCGATAATTTTTGAAAATGCGATACCATTTTTAACATCTTTTTAATCATCTCACTTGGGGTCTTGTTTTCAGCCAAATCCTTCAAATCTGGATTTATATACATGAGAATTCAATGCAATGAAGATAAATATGATTGTAAAAGTTACAAGCCTTTGTAGTTGACCAGGATTTGATTAGCTAAAGCCACAACTCATCAAAGACCTTTAAGCTGATGGAGAGCAGATTTAAGTTAGAAGTTTCTCCCTGTGAGGGTGGTGCGGCCGTGGCACAGGTTGCCCAGAGAAGCTGTGGCTACCCCTGGATCCCTGGAAGTGTCCAAGACCAGATTGGATGGGGCTTGGAGCAACCTGGGATGGAGGAAGTTGTCCCTGCCACAACAGGAGGCTGGAATGAGAGGATCTTTAAGGTCCCTTCCAACCCAAACAATTCTATGATTCCATGAAAAAAAAAAAAAAAAAACCAAAAACAACAACCAACCAAACAAAAATTATCAGATTTGCAAAGCTTTTGATTAATATTTTCATCCATGCTTGATACCAGAGACTATCAAATGGAGACAGAGAAGGAGCAAGAGAAAATGAGAGTTTTGACTGCTAAGGCCATATTTCTACCAATAAAATAAACTTGACTGGTATCTTACGTAGTCACCCTCAATCCCAGTTACAGTCACTGTAAAGTGCTGTCAGGGAGCAATTTAGCCCAGGCCAGTGGTGCACCACTCTCTGGAGAAGCCTATCCCTTCCTACGGGTTATGCAGGGAGCCCACAATTACTCTGCATCTAAACAGGAGCTGCAGTCAAACTCCATGAATGAGGAGAATGGCGTGCCACCAAGCTGCAGTCTTTGAGGGCTTAGTCCTGCCACTGTCATCAGAATCAATTATATTACTGAATAAATCAACTTAATGCTGTTTAACCCCAACAGAAAAAGAGAAAAAGGTCCTTTGTGAGAAGGAGACTGGAATTAAGGTTTTTTCCATAGGAAAATCATGGCTGGACTCCAAGCTGTTTTATAAGTCTGATTTGTTTTTCCTCACATATTCTTCTGGTATATTCATCTGCTTATTTGTTTAATGAATGTGCTGCTGGTGAGAGATGCTAGATTGACGCCTTGGGGAGAACAAAGTCCTTTTTTTGTCCCCAGGCATGCTAGAGCAGTGCTCCACACCCACATGTCTTCCCTCTGACCTGAAAGGACCACCTTTAAGGGGCAAAAAGTAGTTTAGCTTCCCGGGACTTTTGAAACTTGCCCTTTCCTCTAGATCTACCAGCAAGGGACGTAGGGTCATTGGCGCTTATTTTTACAGACAAGGGCACACTGTCAAGGGTTTCAGTTCACATCCAAAGCTTGCTTGTAAATTTTGTTGGCCTTGAAACCTCGCAATAGCAGGATTTTAATTTTTTAAAGGGCAACTGCTGGCTATGCTGGCAGTACTTTTTTCTCAGAGTCTTCTCTCACCCTATTTCAATTCAGAAAATTATAAAGGTCATAAAAATAGTAATAATAATAATAGTAATAGTAATAATAATAATAATAAATTATGGCAAGAATGTTAAAACTAATTCCACAGTTGTCTAGACCTCATTTCCTCATACAAGTGACTACAAACCTTAGTAAAAAAAACAGTATTTTATGCCTACTTTGCTCTTAGCCAGGCTCCTTCTCTTTTATCTCTTGGCACACTTTATTGTCTTGAAGGTTGTTTGTGAAAGTTAGCACACACCTCTGGCTGTTCTCCTTCACTTGGGACATTGAAAGCCTCATGTAATATTCCTGACCATCAGCAAATCATTTTTCAGGCAAATAATTACATTTCTCAAGACCCCAGTGCTCCCTACCAAGGCCTTGGAAAAGCTTCTGCAGGAGAGAGGGAGGAGGATGGAGAATGAGAACTAAAGAAAGAGAGAAAGGAAGATAAACTTCCCAAACCACCCTTGACAAATTTTGGGAAAATATTATTTTTTAAAATTATCATTGGCTAGAGATTGTTGAAACATGGAAATTTGTCAGTCTGAAGTACCTATAGGTGAAATCTTTTCTGAACATGGGTTCCTACTTTGTAATTAGGCTCAATAAAGGGGCTTTATTCTGAGATTTGGAGAGAGTCCTCATTTCATTTGAAGGACAAACTCCCAACAGTGGGAAGCAGGAACAGGGTCCTAAACATTCTCTTTCTTGAGTGAAAACCACGTAAGCTCCACTCATGTGGATTATCCTCTTCTGGCATCTCTTCTTCAAAGGAGGAGAGGTTGCTTTGAAAACAATATCCCAAATCTCCTGCTGGTTATGAGATAAACACACTCACTATGGGTCTGCCTCAGTACTTTGGGTTGCTGAGGAACTCCTGATTATAAGCATGTGCTGGTTCCTACTCTCTGTATGAACAGGTCTGAGGGCTTGGAAATCCAGAGCTCCATGGGTAAATCTGCTCCAAGTGGTATCTGCACTATCTCATTATAAAAGCTGCAAAATCAGAGCTGCTGTGCCTTCCCCTCTTAATGTACTTTACTGAGTGTGTCAGGAAACATCTTCCATTTTAATATTTGATAAATAAAAAGAGATAGGAGTGCTGGAAAATACTTGATACCACTCATTAACAAATCTAGGGCATCCTCCTCAAATTATCACACTGTGCCCTCCCTTCATCTTTTCTTTTCCCACTTCATCTCCCAAAAAACAAGCAGAAAATTTTACACAGGAAATTTCTGTTATTTTTCTTATCATTATTGTTGTTTCTTCCCCTCCCTCCTTCCAATCAGGAGGGAAAAGCCAAAGGACGGCAAATACTAATTTCCCTAGAAATCCAACATTTGGGTGTTCTGCCATTGATACTGTATTCTTAATACCTACCCATCCAAATGTGCTATCATTAAAACTTCACGGCTACTGTTTTATTTATTTATTTATTAGCAGCACCACCACCCCTCTGCTCGGCAGAGCTTCCTGCCTTTCTGATTTCAGCAGCGCCTGACCCCATTTCAGTCAATTTTCCATATCCTGCCTGTCTCGTATCCGCCGAGGGAACACACTGATGCTGTGTTTATGTTAATTTTATGCTCTCTGAGTTGTGTCTGTTATTCAAAGCAGTTGAAGCAGTTATTGCCAGTAATCTTATTTCTGCGCGAGCCCCAGGGGCAGAGCAAGCCTCGGAGCCGGTCCTGCAGACCGTGTCAGAGCCATCACAGCCTGCTGGTAAATGGCAGCTCTTTCCTGCAGAATCTGATATCAGTTACTTGGCAAACACAGTAATAAAATGAAACAAATCAGATTTTCAAGTAAATAAACCAGACTTCAATTGCAGCAACAATGGTCAGGACAACAGGATTTTAATAAGTGATGCTATACAGGGGAAAATATTGGAGTGCTGCAGCCCTTCTTCTTCCTGAAATCCCCCTGATCCAATCCGAAATTATCTGCCTGAACCTTTGGAGAATGAAAGCAAACAAAAAAGAATACTGCCAGGGTGGAATCTGCTTTCCCTGTTGGTAAAAAGGGGACTCACTGATGGCATGTATGGAAATTCCCCTGCCAAGGTGCTCTGAGCTGTTGTTGGGCAACAGAAGCAGAACATGAATTTTTATTCCTGATTTTCTGCTCCACAATATCCATCTGTCATTGCATGAGACCAAGGGAAAGATGTTGACCTTTTGTTTGGAAAAGCCAAGAGTAATTAATGGCTTTGCCACCATTTTATTTGGCATGAGTAGTTTAAGGATAGATTTTGCAGGATCCATCACATTTTCATTAAGGCTTTACAGCAAACAAACTCACCCCCTTCCGTGGTGCCTTCCTAAAAGACAGATAACTAGCAGATAGAAAAGGTGTTTTATTCTAAAACAGCAGTTAGACAAAAATTTGAAATTCTGCATCTTCAGATATCCTTGCCTTGGAAAGTATTCAAAATTTTGTCAGAAAGCCAATAGCTAGGGAAAAAAAATTGAATTCTGGCCAATATTCAGTTGCCAAAAATGGAAGCCATTTTTCTCAGAAGAACATTTTCTGTAGAAAACTCCAATTTAAGAAACATTTTTCAACAAGAAGACATTTCAAATGGAACATTCTTATGTTTTTCTACTGCCATCAACAGCACTCAGCTTTTATTGTGCAGCTTAAGGCCATGTTTGCAGCATACTGTGCTCTTTAGAAACTTGCCCGGCTGCATTGAGTCCTCTATAGCAGCAAGAGCTCTCATACATAAATTTATATACCTATATATACATAAATTAAACACAAAATTCCAGATTTAATGTCTCCATGCTGTAGTTTCTCATCTGTCAAAACTGATTAATAATGCTTCTATTTCATTACTCAAATAATTTTTCAACTTTTCTGAAAGTATCTGTCTTCTCTACGCTACCTGAATAACAGAAGTTTTAATCTGATATCACTTTCTCCTCATATTTTGTAAATCTGATGTAAGCATTTGGAACTTTACTTTTTTCTTTGAAATCACATAAAACAGAAGGAAACATTCAGATCACTCCACCTTCCTCCTGGAGTAATCTTGCTGTTATGTCTGATGGTAAATTAAATATTCCCTGACTGATCACTGTCCCTAAAGAAAATTCATGATCTTTAGCCACATGCATATAAGAGTTCTTAGTTCCTTATTTGTGGACCCTCACAAAATGCATGTTTGAAATATTTCCTCGTCCAGGAACTGTGAGCTTTAAAAGTCAGGGAAATTTCATTTGACTATTTAATTGTATAGCACAGACATAGCCTATGCTTTTTGGTCTTCCCCAGCCCATCATTTTTTGAGGATAATTTTTCTGTTTTCAGCTACGTTTTTTTGGATCAATTTCTTATGGAGGTAATAGGCTTTGCACATCCAAAGAAGAACAATGGAGCTGGGGAAGGAGCTGGAGCACCAGGAGGGCCTGAGGGAGCTGGAAAGGGGCTCAGCCTGGAGAAAAGGAGGCTCAGGGGGAACCTTCTGGTTCTGCACAACTCCTGACAGGAGGGGACAGCCAGGGGGGTTGGGCTCTGCTCGCAGGGAACAGGGACAAGATGGGAGGAAATGGCCTCAAATTGTTTCAGGAGAGGTTTAGATTGGATTTGGGGGAAAAAAAGAAAAACATATACATGTTTGGTTTATATGGATGTATGTATAAATCTGGACAAAAATTAATTTCATAGTCTTCATCAATGCTATTTCTTCTAAAGTAAATAAAACCTATCATGACATTGATAAACATAGAATTGGGCCATTTAAACTTTTTACATCAATCTTGGACATCATTCTCAAAGGAGGTGATGTCTGAAAACAAGCCAATACATCTATGGTCCTGCATCCCATATTACTTTTATATTTTGGCAATTTATATAATTCATGATGAAATTTAGAAAAAAAATCCCTTCTGAATCTTCTTGCAGTTTTTTCATTAATAAGATTTACACGTGTAAACAATGTAAACAAATACAGCTTGGGTATGTAAAGCTTTAACATTTTCAAGTATCCATTGGCAGACAGTTACTTTTTAATATTAATGGCAAATTGCTATATTTATGATCTCAAAAAAACCCTGAGCTTTCTGTTTATTTACATATTTGTTTTGATTCTTTGGAATCATTTTAGCCTAGGAAAATGGGTATTTATTGTGTGTCCCTCTTCTCACAGTTCAAGTTAAGGGGTTGTGTTGTGCAGTGTTGAGGATGGTGGTCACTGCCCGCCTGACAGGCAGTGGCAGTTCAGACACTTGGCACCTAAATTAAGGGACAGATCTTCAAAATTCACAGAATCCTGGGTTGATTCAAGTTGGAAAGGACCTTAAAGGTCATCGAGTTCCAAACCCCATGCCACAGGTAGTGTTATTTTCCACTAGATCCTTATAGAATGGAAAGTTGCTCCAAGAAGTGGGATAGAGGATCTCAATGAACTTAACTATGCTGAAACCAACAGCTGTCAGGAGAGTCTTAAACAGCCAGGCTATTCAGGATTTACCTTTTCTTGTTGAGACAAAGTTTAGCTTATGAAGCTGCACCATGAACAGAAAAGGAATGACCGATTTGTATATACAAGTTTGACATCCCTAAATGGGAGAGAAACCAAGGTGCCACTTGATCTCCATTGTAAAATATGTCTAAGCTTGGTGGAATAAGCAAACCTTTGGAGATGTCCTCTACAGCATCCTCATGCTTCAACCCCAGCTTGTGATGTGAAAGAATGGAGTCACTCGTGTGCCTGACACTGATACTAATCCAGATCTCCTTTTTCCTTCCAAGACAAAAAAATGAATCTTGTCATTTCAAGGATAAATAGGATAATTTTCCTACTATTTTTCAGTGACTTGTTGCATCAAAGATATCACCTTGTTTTAAACAGATGTTTAAATTGCATATATTTTCCTTTTTTTTTTTTTTCCCAGTTAGCTCCTTTTACTGTATTATATATTTCCATGGCAGAAAGGGAGTTTTTGAGTAATAGAAGCACAGAATGCCCTGAGCTGGAAGGGACCCACAAGGGTCATTGAGTCTTACTCCTGGCCCTGCACACACCCCAACAATCCCACCCTGTCCCTGAGAGCATTGTCCAAACACTCCCTGAGCTCTGGCAGCCCTGGGGCTGTGCCCATTCCCTGGGGATCTGTTCCAGTGCCCTAAAACCCTCTGGGTATCAGTTGTTTCACATTAGAGAGAATAATATGCTACACGACACTGTGACAGGCCAGCCAGCTTCACTGTTTTCAAAAATTAGCCTCTTTAGAGCATTGTTTCCTTGTCCCAAAGATATTTAGGACAGTTGTCTTAAAGAACATTCTCTTCCATCTGTTGTGGATGTCTCCTTATAACTTAAGTTTTCACAATTGGAATAAATAGGTGAATTGTACCACCAATGCAATCATTGTTACAGTCAAAAAAAGGGGAAAAAAATCCCAAATCTAAAATTTTATCTCATCCTTTCATATGGAATCTGGATTAGCATTCCTGGATTACTCCAAAGAACTTCAGTTATTTCAATTGCACGGACATCAGCAAGTGTATTTTTTATTTCCTTATGAATTAAATCAGACCAGGGCTTGGAAGAACCTGGTCTGGTGGAAGATGTCCCTGCCCATGGCACGGACCTGGAACTAGAAGATCTGTAAAGTCCCTTCCAACCCAAAGCATTCTATGTTTGCATTATTCTTAACATGGGAGCCTTAAAAATCAGCTGTTCACATTTAGATCCAAATAACTGCATGTCCTTCTCAGCAACAAGCAAATGGAAAATGAAAAAGATAAACCACCCTGCTAATGTTAAAAAAATGATAATAACTTAAAAAGAGAAAGAGATTTTCTCTTTTATTGAATCCCATGAAAATACATCATTTTGCTCACTCTCTTCCTCTCCAAAGGATTTGTTATATGACATGGACTGAACCTTGCTAGTCAGAGGATTATTAAATATTTTTTCCTTCCTGTTTCCTCTTAATTTGGATGGAGGTGCAATGATCCAAATGAATTGGAGCATTAAATTCCTAAAAAGAAAGCACATCCCTCATTTCCCTCTGATGAGGCAGAGTACACACACGTGTACACACATCTACACACATGCATATGTGCACACAGACACACTATTTTAAGTCCCAAATATTGTGCTGAAACCTTTCTCCCTCACATATAGGCTTGAGAAGAATTTAGTGCTAAATAAATGCTGCCTCAAACCAGGCAAGATAAAACATAAATCATTGCATTAAAAACCTCTAACAAGTCTATCTGCTTTTTGAAATGACTGGGAGATGAAAGAGAGGAGTCTCATTTAAGAAGGCCCAGCGGAACAGTTCTGCATTTATATAGCTGTTATCAAAAGCAATTCATTTGGAGATCAAATAGACTGACAGATAGGACAAGCAGGGGATCACTACTGCCTTCAGGCAGCCAAAAGCAAGGATGGTTTCCCAGTACCATCACTAATATTGGGTCTAGTCAATGCTCGTGTCTATTATGGCTCGCAGTAACAGCCAGCTGAATGTTAATATTCACTCCTTACACTCCAGTTTGATGCTGATTTGTAGCTGAGGGAGTAAATAGCCTACACCCCTTTCTCTGAGGTTTTTTTTTTCCCTTCCCTTTCTCTGGTAGGAGTAGCTTCTTTTGTAATCATTGTGTGTCTGCTGCAGATTTAGTTCTTACAAAGGCAAGGCTACTGAAGACAAAAAACCAAGATGATGGACTTTGCAATGTCCCATTAACAGTGTGCTGTGCATGGACAGCACCTCTCTTCCCTGTGTGCTGGAATCTTTCTGCTGCTTATTGGCAGAAAATCCCAATTCTGTTGTCTCCTTCCAAAATGACAAGAAATGCACTGCATCAGCCCAAGGCTGGATGCAGCTTCTCCAGTGCAGCAATTCAGCACATCATAAGGAAAACCTATTTCTTCCTCCCAAAAAACACCATCCTTACTAGTGGGGTAAGCATGAAGACTTATGTTGATTTTAGCCTTCTAAAATATGTGCTAAATAAGTGAGGGTGAAGGAGTTTTAAGTTTTTTTACCTGGTGTTTATCTTGTTTTACCTGGATGAGATTTAAGGTCCCTTCTAACCCAAATCATCCTATGATTCTATGAAAGCTCCTTGAAATGAAACTGTCTCATCCACAGTGCATCACATTTACAGCTTCTGAGGATCCCAAGAGATGCCTCCATGGCCCTAGAACATGAATATTATTTTCTGTTGGGTTTGTTGGTTTTTTAAAGGGTGGTCTGCCTTATGGCCACAGTGACGTTTTTATCACCTCACGCTGAGAATGTATGCTGCCTGCCTTGAGGTGCAGTGGGAAGGGAATTCAGGATTCTGCAGAGTATAAATGGCTGAAGATACTGATAACAGATTCTTCCCAACAAAACATGGCCATCATTATATCCCAGCCTTTTATGACAGAGCTGAACAAGGGATTTGGGAAACACACAGAGAGTAAGATGCAATTGCCTTGGAAAGTGAGATTTTAACTTTCTGACTGAGCAAAATAACAAGCCAAAATCAGCACAAATTAAAAAAAAAAAAAAAATTGAACACGGCATGAGAGTGAATAGAGCATGTGGGGATAATGCTTTCTAATTTCTTTGCTATATCTTATAATTAATATTTTATTATTATTATTTTCTCCTTTTCATTTATTTTACATTGTCAAATGCAGCCATCACTGTATGGGAAACACTGAAGACTTGTTAGAGTTGTAATTCAATGTGTTCTGCAGGAGGAAAGAAACAAACAGGTAAGCTGGATAATTTTTCCAGGTCAAAAGAGAGCTGGAATTGCAGGAGGAGAAGGAAACTAATGAATCAGGAGCAAGAGAAAAATGTGGGGAGGAAAATATGTGAAATGGAGTGCAATAGGTAAGGTAGAAGATAATACACTAATTCAGGCTTTAGGGCCTGAATATATACACATTCCTTACTGGCACTGATGGCACTGAACCATCTTTAAAAATTGTCTTTTAAGTCCTCCAAAATGTCCTGCTTCCAGGCCATAGTTCCCTACAATTTGAATAGATCAATGTATCCTGGAAAGGGATGTACAGTGGGTGAATAGGGAACACGGTAGAAGAGGGAAGACCATTCATTCTCTTACAGTAAAAGGACTATGAAATAAAATAAATAGATCAAGAGACAGCTTTGAAACATTCAAAAGGATTGTTTTATCAAAGGACACTTCAGCAAACTAATGCATTCTTTGCTGTATGATATCAAGAAGACACTCAAAACTTACATGGACAAAAAAACAGCAGGACAAATACATGGCAAGAAATCCTCAAGGAATGTTAAATAGAGATGAGCTTTCTCTGAGTTACAAGTCATAGGAAAATAGGGGAATACACTGGGGAAACACACCAGCCTTTGCTGTCCTGCTTGTTTTGTTATTCCTTGGAACTCAGGACACTTTTAGTCACTAGGCTAAGTGGATTTTTGATGTGGACCAGCCAAGTTATTATTCTGTCCCCATCACAAGACATCTCTTTCCTGCTCTCTGCTGGGTCTTGCTCTTTGTTCCACAGCCCAACTGCCCTGCAGAGAGTTTTCCTGCAGAGTTCTTGATCTGCTGACCTAAGAACATATTCATAGGTTAGAAAAGAAACAAAACCAACACCATCCACAAAACAAAGTCATGGTCCCTCCAGTGCAGCCAGCTCCATCGTAAGGAAATCCAGCACAGCACTTGGATGCCAAACAAGATGGGATGAAACACTAATTATGGTAAGACTTTACAAAAAAGGCTATCTGCCCCCGTGAGAGTCCAAGCCTCCAAGCTAGTCTCTCGTGGAACAAAAGTAAGTTGTCAGATTTGAATAATTTCCCTGCATGTAGATAAATCCTCACATTTCCACATCCCTCCCCACCCCCACCCCCCCTCCTTTTCCCCCCTCTCTTCAGTTTCGCAAACAAGGAAAGAAACACTAGGAGCTATTTCACTGGATAACCATGCAAATGAAACAGGAGATTTAAATGTCTTAGCAAGGAGATCAGAGACACAGTTGGAAACAGCTGTGAGGGGCATTGGAATGATTACAAGGGAATAGGATGGGTGCATTATTTGGCTTGGTGACTTCATTAGTGATATTTGGCATCAGATGCTCGGCTGGTGTGAATCCGAAGAGCTCCTCTGTGCCTGCTTAACCCCTCTGAGGATTCACTTATTTGTCCTGAATATGAATTTCTACATTTTTATATTTTATTTTTTCTCCACTGTGTTGGTCTCCAGACAGCATTTTGAGAACGGGAATTCAAGATATGAGTAGATATTTTGTGAAATGGAACAAAACTCAGGGTTTATCTGTTGCCTTAAGATTCTGAGGACTTATTAGAAATAATGCCTTGGGGTTTGTTTTAACTTCCCCACTAGTAAATGAAATGTGGGGATAAAGCATCTTTACACAGACTAACCCCCTAAATTCCTGGTCTTTTGTCATTCAAATTTATAGCTAATAATGTATCAGGCGTGTCTTTTTGACCTCACAGCAATATGTGTGCAATATTCAATGGGAATTGTCACTTATAAATTTTATGCTCTCTTTTAAATATTTCGTGAAATTACATAAAAATACAGTAGGAGTTTTTCTTTGTTTTTAGCTGTTTTTCTGGCGATATGGAAGTATTGTTCTGCTCCAGAAGCTCAAGACCTGTCTGTACATTTATTATTTTCAATCAGAAGAATCTACAACAAAAAGTAGAAATACGGTTTATTCTGGAATAACAGTCAGTGTTTTGGTTATTTTTTCCCTTTTTTGTAGAAGATGGGGAGAAATAAGCAATCATTTTGGACAGCTTGACAATATATCTCCAAAAATGCAACCATTTCTGTCCATGGAAATGTTAAAGAAAACCACATTTATATGTGGTCGTTATGAACATGGTTTAATTTTGGTCTTGGCAGCACTGGATTAACAGTTGGACTTGACTTCAGAGGGCATTCCCAGCCTGAATGATTCTATGACCTACACAGAATGGGAAAGGAAGACAAAACACTTCTTTTTCATGCACCCAGTATACACACAAAATTCAGAGGAAGAAATGAAAGCAATTACACCTGCATTCAGCAGGCACAATATGAGTGGAAATAATTCCATCAGTAACAGCAAACTTCTCTTTCACAAAAGGATATTTCCACCTTTCCCAGTCAAACCAAGCATGCCTGTCCCTGACTTCTACTGACCTTGCATTCGAGTGGAAAGTTATCTATAGCAAGGAAGAATTTCTGTCTGGAAAACAGACAACTTTGGTCAACAGTCTTTAAAAATGTGTCAGTATTCTGAGGATCATTAAAAGCTTAAGGCACTGCATTTTCCATAGAAAATTTTAAAACAAATGTGTATGAGGAAGAAAATTTAAAATTTAGTTCAATATTTAATTTTCAATTAAAAAAAAAAAGTCTAAATTTTTGTCTTCCTTTAGGGATAATTTCATCATCATTTAGGGATCTAACATGGAATATCAGCAACTTCTATAATAATTCTTGTTGTCATGGAAAAGTCAGAAAGGAAAAATCTTACTTATGTCTCTAAGTGCCACATTTTCACAAATTTTAAATCCCTCCAGGGATGGGGACTCCACTAATGCTCTGGGCAACTGTGCCTAGGCTGGACTAGTGTTTTTGTAAAGAAATTTTTCTTACATCCAATGTAAATCTCTCCTGGTGAAACTTGAGGCTGTTTCCTCTTGTCATGTCACTCAAAGTGATTGAACCCCACCTGTCTCCAGACTCCTTTCACAGTCTCCAGACCCTTCACCAGCTGTACAGACAGATCTATCACACTCAAAGCCTTTTGCCTACAGATAAATTTAAATAATTTGGATGCTAAGCAGAAGTCTGAAATGCTGGCTAATGCTGTCACCCCACAACTGTGGGGTTTTTCTGCCCTTCTTGTCTGTGTCTATGAGTAAACATATGCATTTCAGCTCCACTTGCATTGCTTACACCAAACTGTGGGTGATTTCATTTGTATCTGTGAGATAATGTGGATGTTCTGGTTTGGAAAGCAAACTGACTTTGCATTTTCAGTGCTGAAAGACTGCACAGGCCAGCATTTAAAGTATTTTGACCAGCAGAGCTTAGTCCAAGCAAGCAAGGCGTGAATGAGGCAAGCCCTGAAGCTTTCAAAGGTGCCAGGTCATGGAGATGCAAGCTCAGGAAGCAGCACTGAGAGATCAGTATAATTATACACCAAATTGCACGGCTCCCTAATCAGCAGGAATAGGCAGAATGTGTATAGAACATGCAGTGCTCATGGCCATGGGTCTGCTGGAAGGTCCTTCTAGGGGCTGTTGTTAGTCCAAAATAAATCCACTTGCACCACTGCAAGGTGCAGGGGGGTCTTTCACGAGGTGTCAAGGAGGCAGAATTTTATCTCTGTGAGTACCTTGATCAGTGACCTCCCAAGCAGCAGCAGTGAGTCCTTGCAATGCACGACAGCCCATTGTGTGTAAAGAAAGAGTCCACGTTTTCAGCCCTCAGTACTTTCGTTTCACAAAGCCCTGCTCACAAGATAACTGCAGGCTGGAGCCATGAATCCATTTTCCCTTATTTGCATGAATTTTCCACAGAGTCCTTCAGAAGGTATCATACTCAGCACTTCCCAGAGGAAATTATGTGTATAAAATTCATGAGAAATCCCTCTTTCTCTAGAGTATTAGTAGACATCTCTCTATTATGCAACCCAGGAATATTATAAACCAATAAATAAACCTTGAGATGAAGGATATTTGCCTCGCCAAAGCAAACATCCTGAGAGGTGTGAGGAGAATATGTGCAGTAGTTTTAAAGGATAGTCTTGTTGGTTTGAGTTTTTTTTTTTTTTTTTTAATTTCTGAAATATCTATGGTGATTAAGATCAGAGCAGTACTGGCTTAGCCTCAGCAGCAATCTTAGCACAGGAATATGATTCTAATCAGTAATCATCCTTGTAACATGCCTATTTTGTTAAGCAATATTAATGAGCTTATATGTGTCTCTTCTGCTCATGATAGAGCAGAAGAGAAATATGGTGGCTTAATGTAAATGATCCTTTCCAATTTTTGTCCATTTGCACAGAGTAGAGCTGGAGATCATCTAAAAAGCAAGTTTACACCTGAACTCAAGGTTCTCAACCTGCCCATTAAAATGATCCATGCAGAACACACTGTCCTCACAAACTTTGCAAAAGTTAAAAGTTGCTTGAAGCAGAAATTTTGGAGTTACTAAACTGTACTCTATGATCTAATGACTCCATGGCTTTGAAAGAGGGTTTGTATGAATAGAAGCAGTAAATTAAGCACATTTACATTTTAGACTCTGTATGTTTATACAGGACCCCCTGTAGACCCCTACATGTCTGGAAAATGGACCTCATACACTTGGATGGACTTTGGGTGCTGCTGCACCCAATAATTTTTCACTGAAAACTTCTCTCACTTTGAGGGGAATGCTTTGAGGAGCAGATCCTGAGATTCATAAGGAAAACATGGCTTAGGTTCCTGACCATGGAGTCAGAGCTTTCAAAGATTAATTTTACAAGGCTTTGAACCATGACACAATTGGGAAGGAAAGACTGAATTGTATGGGAATTTTCTTTATATTAGAGAGTTGAAACACTTCTGAATGAATAAAGAGGAGTGGAGGTGTCAGAGATGTTCCTCTCTGCCCTGCTTCCTTTCCTGGTCCCCTGTGTTCCCCTTGCTGTCACAGGATGTGGCATCGCCACCCATAACAACTTTCCCAGGATGAGGAGTGAGCTTGTGCACATCCTCTCTTCTTTCTAAGTCCCCCACCATTCATGTTTTGATTTTCAGCTGGTTTAAAATTCCTTCTTTTCCTGCCAAGCAAAGTGTTTTCCTCATCTGTGTTTCCTTTGTGAGCCCTATACAAAATTCTAAACTACTTCTGCCACTCAGTCACCTAAACCAAAAGCAGTGTCATTCCTAGAACAAAAGCAACCTCTTATTTAAAATATTTCTGTCCATGGAGTAAAATAACATTAGCTCCTTTGTAAGATCTTTATCCTGACAAAAAAAACCTAATTGTTAGAAATTATCTGTAATGATAAGAAGCTGTTCTCAGTCACCAGCTGTCAGAACAGAAACTCTTCCTAGTAAATATCCTTAAGTATAATTTTTCTGTCCTAACAAAATCTCCTCATTTCATTGAATCCTGGAATGGTTTGGGTTGGAAGGGACTTTAAAGATCTCATTCCAGCTCCCTGCCATGTGCAGGGACAACTTCCACTAGACCAGGTTGTTCCAATCCCTGTCCAACCTGTTCTTGAACAATTCCAGGGATAGGGCATCTACACATGGCTGATCTTCTGGTCACACAGCATAAGGGATCTGTCCTCTTACATTATTTATCATCCTCAGAGAGATGGAGAATCAATCACCAATTGTCTGAATGGCAACTTTTAGTTAAACTTTTTTATTTATAGATAACCTGATCCCTCTGTGACCAGACTGCAAACAGACCTGTTCAGCAGTGACTTCTGTAAACACATTTGATGCTCTCAGCCTATTTTTAATCCACTTAAGGTGCATCATGTTAATTTTGTGCATTTTTCCCTATTTCTGTAATCAAGAGGTCATAGTGTAGCAAGTCAAATTCCTCACAGATGCCTATTGCTTGAATACTGCTGTCTTTATCAACTGAACTTGTAATCTCATCAGAAAAAGAGCTCTCAATTTAGTTTGGCAGGACCTATTTTCCATAAGCCTGTGTTGACTGGCATTCCCTATATGTCCCTTCTTTATTTCTGAGGATAGGGGACTCCAGGGTATGAGGGAAGAGGCTTTTCTACGGCACACACATCCACAGCTTCAAATTCAAGGACCAATTGTCAGCTTGTCTCCTGGAGACTCTGGCAGCCTGAAATGGCCCTGGAGTTATTTTATGCTTTGCTCTCTCCAAATCAAGACTGTCCTGTCTGGAAATCCAAGGAGGCCTTTCTCAGTCTCTATATAAATAATTCTTTCATAGAGCCAACATTATTAGTCATAGTGTGCAATGGGTTCTGTATTAGAATAGTGAGGAAGCCCAGTGGCAGTGTGAAATGACTGATCTCCGGTGTGGATGGAGCTGCAGCCGAGGCCCAAAGCCGCCTCCCTGGAGGCAGGGAGAATTTAACTTGCTGAGGCGGAGAGGGATTGGTGATATTAGGGAAGCTGACAATTTGTGTGACATGACAGCTCCTCTGCACGGATCGCGCTTTTTCTTTCTTTTTTTTCTTCCCTTTAACCCTCAACACCTTACAAATGAATTCAGTTTAGGTGTTCTTATTATTACTATTTCTATTTCTACTTTTATTTCTATTATCACTTTTGCTTCTAAATCTACTTCTATCTCTATATCTATCCCTATTACTATCACTATTACCATCTTTCTCTGACACTATCACTACTATTATTTCTATTTCCATTATTATTTCTATTTCTTTCTATTTCTACTTCTATTTTTACTTCTATTTCTACTTCTATTTCTTTTTCTAAATCTATCTCTATATCTATCCCTATTACTACCACGATTACTATAGCTTTCTCCAACATATCAATATTCTATTTCTATTTCTATTTCTATTTATTTCTATTTCTATTATTTCTATTTCTATTTCTATTTCTATTTCTATTTCTATTTCTATTTCTATTTCTATTTCTACTTTTACTATTTCTACTTTTACTATTTCTACTTTTACTATTTCTAAATCTAATTCTGTTCCTACCTCTATTATTACCACTATGACTACTATTACTCTTACCTTTTGTTTCAAGGATGGTTTCAATGGCAACTTGGAAGCCAGGATGGAGCTGCACTTTTGGAAAAGAATTAATTAGAAAAAGCCTCAGTGCAGCCTGGAGCCTGAGTGGGCAGAGTGGGCTGAGGGAGGGAGCAAAGCTGCATTAGCATTCTCATTTTGCACGTGAGGAGCTGAGGGGCAGAGACATTAAATGAGTGGCCTAAGGTCAGAGAGGGGAATTGGTGGCAGGATGCAGACTTGAACTGAGGACAGCTGATATCCAGCCTAATTCATAAGCTGCAAGTCTTGCCCTGCATTACTTTTTCAGTGTTGCTTTTCTTCATTTTCCTCTCTGAAACAGGCTTAGATAACCAAAATTCTGTACTGAATCTGTCTCAGGACAGATAGCCAAAGGATATGGGTGTTTTTTTTCTGATTTCTACTCTACTTGCTTCTAGTGCAAACTTTAGTGAGTTGCTTAACTCTTCCCTGCTTTGTGTCATCTATCCCTGATTCATGGACAACAGTGTGGCTTTCCCTCCTAAAGATGCTGGGAAAAGCATGAGTCTACTATTTTTCTTGGAAGGGAAAATTTGAATTTAAAATAGAATACCGGAGATATCAAAAATTTAAAATAAAAATATTTAAAATAATAGTTTTAAAGTAATTCAGATTTATTTAGAATTTTTTTCCCATTTTTGGGGGGACTATATATGCCCTCAGCCTCCTTGAAATGAGGTGTTGCAGGCATTTCTTGGAGGATCTGCAACATGGGAACTCTGACTGACCTGGTTGGCTCCTGGGTCTATGAGAAGGCTGAAGCCCTGAATTCCCATAAACATTGTCTCCATCCCAATGTCAAACTCTGTACATAAATAGCCATAAATATATTCCCCATTACCAAAGGAAACCAATTATTTTATGCTCTGCCTGTGAATACCAAGACACAAATCAGCCATGATTCTGCTCTGTAAAAGTTCCCTTTGCTGACCATTTTGCCTCTCACAGTGGAGCAAAAGCCTCATTTTCAAAGAAATAGTGGTACTGAGACCCACAGCAATGGACTTGTGATGCTGTTCACTTGGGAATAGTGTTTCAGTCATCAGGACATCATATAACCTACCATGCAATTGTACATTAAACAAGTGGATACTGAAACATCTCTGGACTAGTAAGCTTCTAAGCCTAGTGGTGGACATGAAGATAAAAAGCCCCAATGGGCAAGTCTTAAAAGGGAGTTGTCATTTTTGTTTCAGCTAATCACCATTTGTGTGTCTGAAAACAGAAGAAAGCACAAGGCAGAACAGAACAAAACACAGCATTGCTCTCCCTGCAATGCACATCTTTTCTCTGGGATTAAAATAGGGTTTGCATTTTAAATTTTCATTTACTAAACAGAAAAATATTTTACTAGGATGGAATGGTATTAAGGAGAAATGATTCTTTGTGTGCCCTCAGGCCTGGTGAAGACAGGATTTGATTTGCTGTGTTAGGCTGGAATCTGGATTGATACACAGAGATGAGAAGGTGTTTAATAAAATTTACATTTCATTTTCTCACTTGACACCAGTCTCCTGTCACTCACCAAATGAAGGGAATACGACAAATAACTTTTGTCAGCACCTAGACACGGAGAGACAGTCTGGGGAGGGAGAGCAAGGGTGGGATATTTTTAACTCCCTTTGACGGCTGCAAGACTTGGCACCAGCTTCATCTTTAATGTACCTTGGAACAGAGAGGTGCATCGGGAGAAAAAGCACAAATTAATCCAACCCACAGGTATGGAAAATGATCCACTGGGAAATGACCCTCACCCAAAGCAGCAGGGAATTTGGGTTGTGCCCTGAGCTCAGCTTGTGTGCAGCTCCTGTGTCTGACAAATGCAGGCTGACCTGGCTTGAGTCCATCCTTCACAGAGCTCCAGGGACTCTTTCTCACTCCACTGTCTTGGCTGTGTCACTGCTTTCAGTTCTTATTTTTTCCCAAAATTAAAGTTCATGGGTTTATTATTAAGCCCTTTCATCCCTGTTAGGTTTTTTCCACCTGACTCTGGGTTTCTAGTTGAGGACCAAAGGTCAGGAGCTCAGTCAGCACTACATGCCACAGGTTTAACTGCACAAATCAAGAGGTTTTTTTTGCAAGAGGATTGAGTATAAACATTCTCCTTCTCTTCATGTATTATCCTTTATCTGTTCAGCTGGATTTTAAGTCAGGTGTCTGAATCCCACAGGACTTCCACAGGACTTGGAAAGTGATGAAGAATGTGTGGAACATCTGGAAAACAAGGTGAATAAGTATTGCTCCCTATTTGTTATGCAAAACCCCCTTGGAAAATACCAGGTAGAACACTTCAAATAAAAGCAGAATTTGCTTTTATTTTCTTTTTCTTCTTCTTTGTGTTTTTCTGGTTTTTTTTCCTCCAAATAGATATAGATAATTCAGTTTAACATTATATTAGTGCTACAATTCTATAAAACATTCAGAGATAATAAGTCATTAGGAGCAAGCAACAATCCCAGAAGTCACTTCTTGCTAAAAATAAAATCCAGAGAGGTCTAATTTCATATTTTCCTTTTTCTTACATTTGTGCCCAAGTATCCAATGTTGGCCACCCTCAGGTATAATATAATATGGAAACTGTTCAGAGGCTGACTTTGCTTATGTGCAGCCTTCTGCCATGGCCTTACTTCAAAACTACTTTTATTTTCCTCTTTGTTAGTACTTCCCCATTGTTTATCTTCTTTTTGTGAAAGAAAAGAGAAAAGAAAAGAAAGGAAATGACCCTCCTCCAACAGACATTTCAACTTCCATTGAAAAATAAAATGCTTTATTTGTCTTTTTATTTTCCTTTTTGGAAAACTCACTGATGGCAGAGTCATTGTGGTTCACTTTTTGTTCTATGAAAACTGAAAATTTTGAAATGTTATGGTGAGAGAAGAGAAGGTTGTTGGCAGCTCCTTGGCAGCTCCAGCCCTGCACACAGAGGTGTGAGCCAGGGAAAAGAAGCTCTGGTACTTCTGAAAGGTTCTTCCAAGGTTGGCCTCAGACTTCTTGGACCTTCAGAGTTCCTCTGTGCAGCCCATCATGTGGGAAGTTTTGTACCTCAGGTAGCAACTACCTCCCGTCCCCACTCCCCCAAAAACACAGTCCTTGTATACACCAGAGAAATTCCACCTTGCTGGTGTGTTCCAGAATCTTGGAATCATTCTTTGGGATATCTGGATTTTGCTCTTGCAAAATAATGCTTCCCAATAAATTATCACCCAGCATTTCCTACATTTCATTAGGTAGAAAGTTGGAATTATTTCACATTCTGGCAAATGCATAATGACTACAAAAATTATATCTAAAAACCTGTGAATCTGGATAAGCAGTAAGTGTCCATAGTCACCCCTGAAATGTTGAATTATGCAGCTTCCTTGATCCACTGAAGGTTTCCTCTCACAGTTCCTAGTCCAGTGAAGATATTTTTGAGTGCAATTCACTCCTAATAAGGTTATTCTTTGCAGAGTCAGGAGCTCAGAGAAAAATCTCCTGACGGGACACTTGCCTCCTTTATTTGCCATTTATAGCTCTCATGCTAGAGAAATAAATGCCATAATAAATACCATAATAAATAGGGACTGGAAGTTATACCATATAGAGATGATCAAAAGGTTTATAATCTCATTGCTGTTATTTGGTTTTCCTTTCTTTCTTTTTTTTTTTTTTTTAATTTTGTCTTAGGCACACAATTCCTTCAACCCAGACTGTAATTAATTTTACTACATCACCAGTTATCTCTGCTCCCTAACCAGGCTTGTCATTTTAATTTTTCACAGGCTTTCTTTTTCCTATCCATGTGCCTGTTCCTGTATCTTCATGAAGTCTCATCAGCTCTGGCCCAAAGCCTTAGGCAAATTTGTCTATAATGCACTCCTCTATTTCAGACATAAGAGGAAAAAATATCACCCCCACAAAAAAAAAAAAAGATA
This sequence comes from Chloebia gouldiae, assembly GCA_003676055.1. Lineage (NCBI taxonomy): Eukaryota > Metazoa > Chordata > Aves > Passeriformes > Passeridae > Chloebia > Chloebia gouldiae. Next base: position 390,610 of record QUSF01000002.1, on the reverse strand, counting down.
AAAAAAAAAGGAAGAAGAATAATTTTGACCATACATTGTCTAGCAATTCGGAAATCCTGGAGAGCTTGGTTAAAAGTAAGGCGTCCTTTCAGCCATATTCTTATTTATATCAATAAAGGAACTCAGAGGTATTGCAGATGGGACTACAGAAAAAGGTTACCAGGTGGAAATCCCAAATCCAGCAAACTTAATGAAATTTTTGCCATTGGCTTCAGTAGAGCCAAACTTGTCAAATTTTACTGACATTTAACATGACTGTCCAGAAAGACTTTGGGCCTTAGAGGATGGATCTCCACCAGCAGATACAGAGATTTTTTATTAATTTTTCCTGTACTTTGAAGGCTGCTTTCATGTCCAGTGTGGGGAAGCTACACTTTGTTAATCCCAAGTAGATTTGCTGGAAATATTTTGTGTCCTTCACTGAGCTAGTCTGAGTGTGGGCTGTACTGGAGCTTGAACCTCTCCATGTCTCCATTGGCTCCTTCCAAAATCCAAGCTGAAATCCTGCTTGCTCTCTCTTTATGTCCTCACAGAAGATGGACTTTGACAGGAGCTGAATGCCCGGAGCTGAGCCAGAGGGCTTGGATAAGCCCAAGTCTGTAAAGTCACCACCCCATGTGAGATCATACCTAACCCACACGCCACACTGGATTCTTCCTCTGCCTCCTTCCACTGCATCCCTATCCTGACCCCACCCTGGGTTTTGGAATGAAGGATGTCACAAATTCATTCATAAAACACCCATGCGAAGGTGGAAACTGTTGTCCTAATTGTAGTGTAAGGATTAAGAAGAACTCAAAGCAAAAGTTGAGCAGGATCACCAAAAGTACTGATCACAACACAGCAATAACAAGCGCCATTCAAAATGGACAAGGTGGCATTCAAAATACTGGAAAATGAGGGGGTTGCCTTGGGATATGAGACATTTCTTCTCTTCTTTGCCTTGCCCAGGACATTCTGTAGCAGCTTGGGTGGGGCTGTTCACAGGACCACAGAATGGGTGGGGTTTGTAGGGACCTCAAAGACCACCCTGTTCCACCCCCTGCCACAGTGGGGACACATTCCTCTATCCCAGGGTGCTCCAAACCCCGTCCAGCCTGGGCCTGGACACTTCCAGGGATGGGGCAGCCAAAACTTCCCATCTAATCACACAGTTCCTGTAAGAGTGAGAATTTTAACTCAGTCTCATGGAAAACATATATGGAAAACATTTCAAACTAAACCTGGATCAGCCTGTGCCACAAAGCAGAAGGATCCCATTTCATCCAATTGCTGTGGCAGTCAGTCTAAACCAGATTATTTTAGATAAAGATGTCATTTTATGTTTAGACATGAAATGGCTTCAACCTCTTCAACCATTGTGTCTCCTTCACATCTTTCTCTCTGATCACTACAGTATTGTGTTTGTCTTATCTTTTTTTTTTCTGATACAAAAGATCCCCTGAGTATGTTAGTTATTTAGGTTTTGCTGCATATTGCATCCATTTTTCACCATGTTTTTTTCACTTTCTCCCCACTTCTTTCCCATGTGCCACCACTCACTCAGTTGTAAATGCTTCAATTAAAGATTTTAGCCCTGTTCATTCTATTAGAGGTCCAGCTATACAAGACATTACTTATTCTGCAAACAAAGTACGGATAAATTCAAGGATTATGAGCTAGCTAAAGGATTAATTTAAACCCTTAACTATTTCCAGTATATCTGACTTTCCCCCCCAAAATAATTCTTTTTTTTGTATAGTATTTTCATGTAAATAATTTAATGCTATTTTCTGGAATTCTGACACATGTAATTATATATTATTTTCTTTTACAGTGGTTGGATGTGATGGAGTAACTTGCTGAAAGTAGAAACACTGAAGGGAAATAGAATTCATGGAAAGGAGGAATGGTATTTCTGTAGAGGGAAGGCTCTACTGCCATGTGAAAGCATTTGAAACTGGGTATCAACTATGGAGAAAACGAAGGATTTCCCAATAATTTCACCAGAAATTGATGTCTTTGAAAGTTATAACTTTTTATTCAGACCCTGAATTGTGATCCTTAGGGATCTACCTAACAATAATATTTTGGTCTCTGCAGAAAATAATATATAAATGGCTTTTCTATACCATGGAAGAGGTGAGAAAGGCTGATACATTTCACTTAATGAGATCTTAATCTACAAGTGTCTTAAACCAAAAAATCTCCTGTTCACTCAACAAGAAGCCTATCTCAGTGTGCAGTCAGTCTAATTTCACCCCCAAATTATGATTATAAAGACAGCATAGTGCAGAAGCCAAAGACGTTGCATCTATTTTTGTGCCGAGGAAACTGAGCAGCTTGAACAGAATCTGCACCTTAACTCCTTCAGCTGGAAGAGAACTGATTTGTGGTTTGAGATTTTTCCAAATCAAGGTTTCTCACCTTCTCTTTCACTGCTGATCCAGCCAGAAACCTCATCTTCCTGATTAAGTAGTTTTTTTCTGCAAAGGAGTATAAATTTTATCTGGTGCCACCAGGACACCTTGCAACCAAGAATTTTATGGTACAGAGAAGGTATAATAAAGTTCCTCATCTTCCAGCTCAGTAAAGCAAAGCATAGAGGAATTCCCTGAGTAACTGAAGAATAGCATTATTATTATTATTATCATCCAAAAAGAGTAGTGTTCATAACAAGACGGTGATTTAAAGGTGTCAGAAAACAATGCCATGGTGAAGATTCACTCAGCAAAACACTTTAATCTAAAAAAAAAAAAAAATTAAAACCAAACAAAAAAAAACCAAAAAAAAAAACCACCCCAAAACAAAACAGGTTCAAGTAGAGCACTATGGAAGCACTTACTCAAGCCACAATGAAAGTTGAATAAATGCAAAAAAAAAAAAAAGAAAATATTTGTGTACATACTAAGGTTCTTTGAATGAAACTAAATGCATGGCTGGAAGAAATGGGAAATTGATATATATTTACATATATTGATAATCACCAGCAATGCTCAAGACACTAAGACTACATCCGTGCTAAAACATCATAGTGTCAGAAACCCTGTGGAGTTGTTAGGCTGATCCCTGACTGCTTTTGATCCCATAAGCACTCTCCAAAACAACTCCTGGACGGAGTTTTGAAGGACTCAGGAGAACTGTCCTCAAAGGGCTGTTTGGATGCACCCACCCCATTTTGGAAGCCAAGAAAGGCCAGCATCAAAGAGCCTTGCAGGTGGCTGCAGGCTCATTTGCCCACGTGGCCATGTGGTCACCCATCCCAATGGGCACAAACCCCAACAAACCCACAAACCCGTAGGGTTTTCTCTGAGCACAGAGGCAAAAGGCTCAGCCCCACAGCGACTGCAGTGGTTCATCCCCTCCCATCACTGCCTCACCCCTCTGCTGCCACCATGGCCACGCACTCTCTGACATCACTCTGGGGCTGGGGCATCCTCTCGGGCTTCTCTCTTTCCTGGCTGTGCCCAGCAGAAGGTTGGGGCATTTGCTTCTGGCTGGAGCACCCTGGGACTGCTGGCTGCTCCAGCTCCTCAGAGTCACCAGGAGCTCTTCCTCCACACCGCTGTTGGTGACTGTCACTTTTCCTGGCTGAAGGAAAGGTGTTTCTGTCACCTGTCTTGGGCTGGACAGTGCTTGGCTTTCTTGCTGACTTGGCTTCACAGGGCTGCAGGTTCAGCTCCTCTGCATGTCCTGTGGCAGCTCCCACTGCTCCTCTTCCTTCCATATCTACGAAAACAAGACTTGTTTGTTTGTCACAATAATTATGAGACCCCCACCTTCATGGATATTATCCTTTTATACCTTTATTGTGTGTTAAAGACATCAATACATTTTTAATTTTTTTACATGGGTGGACAATGATAGGACATGATGGAAGAGTTTTAAATTGAACAGGAGAGATTTACGTTAGAGGTTAGGAAAAAAATTCTTCCCTGTGGGGCTGATGAGGCCCTGGCACAGGTTGCCCAGGGAAGCTGTGGCTGCCCCGTCCCTGAAAGTGTTGGATGGGGCTTGGAACAACCTGGGATAGTGGAAGGTGTGCCTGCCCAGGGTGGGAGGAAGTAGGTGATTATTGAAGTCCCTTCCAACCCAAACCATTCCATGATTCTATGATTTATTAAAATGCAGTTACTGTTACACAAATAGTTTCACTGGCCATGCATTTCAGTTTGAAATAAATTGGCAAAGCCAAACAACCATTAGCTATTTCTACAGACAAAGAAAAAGCAACAAGCCCAGCTGGTTTGTGCTTATTGACACACTAACAGATGCTAGAGCATCTCCAGCATTAAGAAAATGTTTTAATAAATGTGTAATGATCAATTGTATAGAATACAGTTTCTTAGTAAGCTATGTATTGCTAAGACTGATAGTATTTTAATAATACACACCCATAAAATGCATCATCCCTTTCTGAAACAGGCTGTAACTTAGGCTAGAACTTTGTATTTCTGACATTTGAGTCCTACTCAAGGCAGAGCCTGTAACCTGCAATGCTGTTTTTAAAAAATAACAAAGAAAAGATGCAGGAAAAGGTAAATATGCATGATACACTTTTCATTTGGAAATGTTTGCATCCTTATCTATCAAATGGTTGTCAATAACAGAGGCAGGGTCACTTGTAGTGACATAGCAGATAATTTTGGAGCTGACATAGTTTGCCATGATTGGCAGCCTAATTTGTAGCTTCATGTGGATGCTAAAAACATTTATAATTTTCTTGTAATCCTCTTCCTCCCCCCATGAAAAAAATGTCATCAGCCTACACCCAAACCTTTAATACTCATTCCAAATCCAGAACTAGTCCTGGTCAATGTGCCATGTGTTAATGGACAAAATCTCATTTTTCAGTCCACTTATCAGCACACATTGTAGGTCCTTAGTACAAATAATGCCAGAAAATGTGTTGTTACCACTTCTGATGATTTAGGTTTGTCCTGTCAGTTTAACCCTTAACAGCCTGTGCCATTCAGCCTGATGGCTGCTTGGACCTTTTGCTCAGATTCATTCTCTTCTGCATTTCCTGTAATTCATTAATTGGAACTATATTTGCTGAATCATAGAATATGTCAAACTGGAAGGCACCCATAAAGGGTCACTGATTACCCACCCTGCTTCTCTCAAATCATATTTCAGAAAGGTTGTGCAGACACTCCTTGACCAACCTGAACTCTGACATCTCTGGCAAAGACTTCATCTTTGTGCTCATTTTTTCTGTTAAAGGGTGTTGCTGTTTTTTTCAACTAATAAATTTAAATTTCAGGGTTTTACCTTTTGGAAAGCCACCAGACAGTTTCCAAAATTTCCAACAGCAGTCACACATATTATTATGGTTAGCACTTTTCCCTCCTAAGCTGGCTTTAACTTTAGGTAGTTGGCTGATTTAAGGTACAAATTGCATACATCACCAGGCTCAATTTTTATCTTTATACACATAAACAAGATAATAAGGTCATGATCTCTTATACCAAAGCTTCATGTTAGTTCTGGAGATTTATTGACTCTCTCATCTTCAAAGGTGCCATTATCAATGGTGGAAAAAAGGTTTTTCAAGCAAGTTTGAATCAATAGAAGAGGCTACAAGTTTTCTGGATAGATGCAGTTTCAAGGATGAAGCACTGCCTTGAGATTCCTGATTTTTAAACACTAAATACAAACTGTTCAATATCATGGAAGTATATGATTAACTGGATTAAGTACCAGCTACCATAGCTCAGGCAGAAATTATATACTGGAAATAATTCTTAGAGATGTGTGGCAGTACCAGACTCTACCACTGAAATGGAAGAGATTCAGTGTTTCCACTGGTGATTTGGAATTTAAACTGAAATTGATTCTGATGAAATTTTCTAAAACAAAGGAATAATGGCAAACTGGTAGAAAGGAAGGAAGAGGAGCTGATCTGAGCAAGCTGGGAGCCAGAAGGAGAGACCCAATTCACAGACTGGGATAATATTTTCAGGAACACACAGTGATTTCTAGCTGAAGACATCCAAGGAGTTCAGAATAAGAATCAGTCAGGTACCATCTGAAAAGGTTCAGGGAAAGGACAGAAAATTGAAGCTGGAAATGTAAGTTGTAGGAGGACACAAGTGCTCTGTTCAACCATGAGAATAAATTGCAAAAAGAAACAATATGTTCCTGCACCTCCAGGTGTGTACTGTTAACAGTGCCTTAGTCCATCAAAAGTTCTTCAATGCAAGAGAGAGATAATTACAAGAAGTTAAGGAGATTTTTCTTGTTAGACCAAGGTTAGGCAAGGCCATATCTTGATCCCTTCTCCCTGCTGTACTACATAACTGTGGATATTGTTTTGTCCCACATCTTCATCCTCAGATGTCCCTTTTGGTACAAGATCCAGGGCCCTTAATCCACTGGACTTTGCACTCTAGAAGCAAATGACAAAAATCTCTCTTTTGCAAGTCTTACGGTGGTGATTAATAAATTAAGGCCCTGAACAATTAATTGTGTTAGAAAACCGATATTTCTTATGAGGGGAAGAGCTACAAAGCAGAAACTAAACAAAAGGAGTGCAGCTTTGATTTCTTCTCTCTCTGTCTCCAAAACCAACAGTACTTTAAATAGGGGGGAATCAAACATTAGACGTTTCCAAGTCATATATATTAAATTCACTTAAGATATTGTTATCTTTGTTTAGATGTGAACATATTGGGGAATCTTTTTGTCTTGCAACTATTCCTAAAAGACTCTAAGTGGCTGGATTGCCTTTTTTTGACAAAAAAATTCTTCCCATGAATTATTTACATGACGGTTCCAATCAGCGCTGTACCTGTCAGCCTCCCCAGCCAAAATGAAAGTTCACTATGTAAAGGTGCCAAGGGAGAGTGGCAGCCTCCCACTGCGAGTTTATAGACAGAACTAAGTCAGCACGCATTATGTGTCAGAGCCGACATCAGACAGAATCAGATCCTTTGATCTCAGACCTCCACAGGAAGCTTAGATCTCAGACAAATTAGATAAAAAATGAATTTATAGCAGATATGTGTCCTAAGGCACACAGCTGAATGCTGTGTTTTGGAAGAGTATGGCAAATATCAAAACACATAAACTGCAGAATTTCCTCTCTCCTTCTCTCTCTCCCTCTGCTTTTGTGATAGACACTAATTAAAAGGAGATAAAACTCCAGCTCGCCTTTTCCTGCCTCTTATGTAATCCACAGGCTTCAGTAAGGAGGAGGAAAAAGAAATTCCCAAAACTGAGTAAATGGGGGGGTTCATCAGGGTTACCCGAATGCCCTTAGATCTGTGCTGTTGGCAGGTGAGATAAAAAAACCTCAACTACTGTAAGAACATTTCACACTTTCGGAGAAGGAAGCCGGTACTTTGTGCTGCCAGCCACATGCCCCCGGGGCTCTCTGCTTTTCTGTGACCTCAGAAGGAGTCGGGTTTGATCAGAAGATGATGAAAGGACAAGTCTGGAGGAGGTGTGCGGGAAAGGGTTGTTTGTGGCAGGACCCTGGGGAGCAAAGTGGGACACAGGGTGGGAGTGGAGCTGCTTTGGGCTGCTGGGTTGGACTCACAGGACTCGCAGCCCTGGGTGGGTTTCTTACCTCCGGTGTAACTCACAGTCCTTCACAGCCTACAAACCTGCCCAGAGCTTTTGAACCCCCTCCAACACCTGGAGATGTGGGCAGGGACGAGCCCTGCTCCTCCAGACATGCGGGACAGGAGTATTGGTCCAGGATCATTGGTCCCTGCCCTACTCCAAAAACACTGGGAGAAATCATGGGCTCATTGAACCAAGGAATGTCCTGGATTGTGAGGAAGGAACCCAAGTGGGTCACTGAAATCCAGGCCCTGTCCCTGCGCAGGACACCCCAAAAATCATAGCATGAGCATAAAGGGGATTACGCTGCTGCCTTCAGTGTAGCTGGGAATTCACCCCACCTGTGTTAAAGGAAGTGAAATGAAAAACAGAAGAAAATCAGGGAGGAGAAGGAGGAGGTAATGATGAGATAGACTTTTTGAGAACGTGCCATTGATCCTATACAAACCTATAGAATCACAGAATCCCTGAAGCTGGAAAAACCTTTTAGATCATTGCATCCAATCACCAAGGCAGAACCACTGTACTCAACATTAAACCTCTTCTCACACATTTTTTGAACATCCCACACAGTTTCTGTACACTTGCAGTGATGGTGACTCCATCACTTCCCAGAAAACATCTCAACATGTTAAAAGACATTAACTGACTCTTTTGGTGTCCAATCATTTATGAATTGCAGTCTCACCTCCTGCTACAGACGATCCACTTTTATTTGGTCCTTGATTGTAGCAAGGCTTGGTGGGAGCTGCAGGAGGCTGTGCTTGCTCACTGGGTCTCTTGGTGCTGTCCTGTGGTAGATGAGGCCGTTCAGTCCTCGTTTCTGCAATGAAACACACTGTCACATCACCCCCAGTGCATCCTCTGCTCAGCAGAAATTATTAATTCAAGCAACAATTGAACATATTTTTTAATATATAGTAGAAAATTGCTTGAATTTATATATGCCACCAAAAGCTGTGTCCACACACCTTTGAACAACTTTGAACCATTGGGATGGTGACTCTACCACTACCCTGGGCAGCCTGTTCCAGTGTTTAACAACCCTTTCCTAGAAGAAACTTTTTGTAATATCTGTCTGGACTCACACACCTTTTATAGGAATAACCTTGAACTATCATAGAATTATAGAATATTCTGAGTTGGAAGATACCCACACTGACTATTGAAGCCCAACTCTTGTCTCTTCATAAACTACAAACTACATCCTAATTACTGAACATCCCAGAGCTTTTTCTGAATTCTATTGTCTGAAACCCATTGTAGCCACTCTGGGGATTTGTTAATCAAAACAAGGAGTCTGCAAGTATAATTTTTTGTAGATATTTCCAACTTACTGTGGCTTTTGCTCTTCCTGAACCAGCAGAATGAAAGAATAATGATGAATGCAGATGCTGCTGAACCCAGTATGACAACAAGGATCATGCTGGCCTTGGCTCTCATGGGCACAGGGAAGGTGGAAAAAGGCTGGGAGAGCACAGTGAACTTTACCCCTGAGAATTTAAAGCAGACAGTTTATTACAAAAGCAAGGACAGCAATTTCACAGCTACAGCACCACCCTATAGCTTTTTAACTGGGATGACACTGCTAAAGATGCATTCCCCATAAAGATGATTTGTGGGGACTAACCACAAATCCATCTATCTCCAGACAGATCCAACATTAATGGACAATAGTTATTTGGAACTGAGTACCAGGACAGCATAAACCTGTAACAATATTCCTACAAGCTAAGTTTCAATCTTTCAGTGCTTCCTGAAGCATAAACAGCTTCTTTGCATTCAACAGTACTTAATATTTCATCTATGAATTTGTCTAACTGACACAAACCCCAGAAAATATGTTCACAATGCATCTGCTTCTGAGGCCAGACAGATCAGGCCCCTACAGAAAACATGCAAATTTTCTGCAACAGAAACTGGTTGTGATAAGACAGTTCTTAATACTGATTTTTTTTTAATAGGCTATACCTGAATCATAATCATTAAAAGTTAGGGGGAACCCAGAAACAATCACCAGCATGAAGATTAAATCCATGATGCAGAAAACTCCCAGTGAACTTGTTAATATTTTCCACCATGTTGATAATGAGCATTATAAATAAAAAATGTCAGTGTCCCTGCTGTTACACAGTAAATATTTGGACTCTTGAAAGACAGAAGCTCTGGGTAATGCTCTGCACCCAGAGATTCTAAAGTTTTCTCTAAATGGCAGAATCAAGCCAGGCACTGCTCACAGTCTCTGTGTTCAAGAGTTCATTGGGGGTCAGACCTGAGTTGCAAGGATTGGAAGAAGATTAGTACTACCCATTTGAAATGGAGAGAGGTTTTGATTCCCTAAATTATTACCAAAACAAGTTCTCAATGCAGGTGTGCTGGGCAAGGACAGGAGTTTAGGAAAACTGGCCCTGGTACTCTCTGTAGACCACCTTGAAGGATGTGGCTTAGCACATCCACTCATTATGTGTCTTACTACCTGACTCATTCTTGGTCCTAACACCACAATTCTAAACATTTTGATGGATGGATATTTCTTTTATTTGAGTTCTGCTTTTAATAAAAATCTAAAAGCCTTTTTTTTTCATCAATTCATTAAAAAAAATCAGAAATGCTGTCAGATGGAGGCTTGGAGACCAGGGTAAGTAGCTGTAAATACTTTTTGCAGAAACTAATTAGATTTGTGTCAGTGTTGTTCACCTGAACAAAGCATCAGAACAAGGTGGGAAGCATTGTTACAACTGGGAGAAATCTGCCTGCAGGTACAAACACATATGAACTTCAGTTGAGAGAAGAAATCTCTCAGGTATCAAGGACTCTACACAGACAGGTGTTTAAAGGTGTTTTGCACTTCTCTAATAGTCTGTGAGTAGGATGCTGTTGGTTTAAATGGAAAGTGGATGTATCAAACCCATTGGGATCCATATCAGTGAAGGGAATATTACTGTAAAACAAGGAGCAGCATGATGCAGTAGTGCTATGAATAGTCTGCTCTCCCCAGGAACTACAGCTAAAACATTTGGGATTATTGCATTTGACATCAGATGCACCTCCTGAGCTGTCTCCAAACAGTGAATTATGCCAGGCTAGGTGCTTAGAGCAACTGGTTGATGAAGATGTATCACAAACATCTACGATTTGATTGTTTAATTTCTTAAAGTGAATCTCTTCAGTAAGAACCTGGAAGTGTAAAAACCTTTATTCTGTCTCCAGCATGGCACCCAAATACAATGAGCAAAAGGGATTGTGCCTTTGCTGTGTACTTTTGCAATGCATGTTTAAAATGTGGAATAATCCGATTTACACGGGTGATACCTGCACAGGTGCATCAGCTGCCTGCACACATTGGTACCCCTAAACACCCTCCACTGGTGGGAGAATGGCTTTAAGCTAAAAGAGGGCACATTTAAATTATATATTAAGCCCTGGCACAGGTTGCCCAGAGAAGATGTGGCTGACCCATCCCTGGAAGTGTTGAAGGTCAGCCTGGATGGAGCTCTCATTATCCTGGTCTACTAAAAGGTGTCCCTTCCCAACATAGAGGAGTTGAAACTCGATGATCATGAAGATCCTTTCCAATCCAAACCGTTCTGTGATTCTCTTATTAATCCTTAATAACTCTCTGACTGGCTAAGTATTTCAGAAAAGGGATCTCTGTTTGACTTTTGTTCAGAAAAAAAATTGTGGGATTTCCCTGAAACAGGTTTCTAAACACATTTCATTAAACTGTGCTTGCAGCCTTAAGAATCAGATCTTGTGAGGTGCTGACATTCCATCTGCTCTCATTGAAGGTAGTGGGAGCTGCATGTATTTGGAAGCTCAAAACACACAAAAATCCCTCCCTTGAAAGATCCACTTCCAAGTGGACCCTGCAGCCCAATTCTCCCTTTGCCAAGCTGTGGGAAGCACTGGATTTGGATGAGCCACTTGTTGTGGCAGCCTAAATATTTGTAAACTTTTTTTTGTTTTTCTCAGATTTTTTCTCATTACTCCCTTCCACTTGGCCACTTCACCAGTCAGATGTATTTGTTCCCTCTGTTTTTGTCTGGATGAGGCAAGACATGAGAGATAGGTAGATAGATAGACAGGTAGATAGATAATATATCTTTATCATCTACAATGGCATTTACCTGGAGAGATATCCATGCATATATATCTATATAAAAAGAGAGATGAATGGATGGATGGATGGATGGATAGATGGATGGATGGATGGATGGATG
>QUSF01000002.1:129555-375999 GCA_003676055.1 Chloebia gouldiae | reverse complement strand
TTTCTTTCTTTCTTTCTTTCTTTCTTTCTTTCTTTCTTTCTTTCTTTCTTTCCTTTCTTTCTTTCTTTCTCTCTTTCTTTCTCTCTTTCTTTCTCTTCTCTCTTTCTCTCTTTTTCTTTTTTCCCTTCCTTCCTTCCCTCCTTCCCTCCTTCCCTTCTCCCTTCCCTCCTACCTCCCTCCCTCCCACTGTCAGTCAGTACCTGATCCAATAATCTGTGTCTAATCTAAACTTAAGGAGTTTTGGAACATGCCCTGAAAGGCATGAAAAGCAGCAGAAAACACCAAAGGATTTTTCTAACTTGTAATCCCAGAACTCTCTTGTGGTAGGAAGAATTTCTAATTAACCGAAACAGGGATTGAAAGGGTGAGAATCTGTGATTTACAGTATAAATACTACTTATCTTCTCTGAATGTGAATTTTTCAACTCAAAAATAACACACAAATGGCTTTACTGTGAACAAAATACTTTCTCTGCAATAGGGAATGTAACTTTTCATTCTTGCTTCTTACTTATATTTAAGTATTTTAGCAATTAAACTAATAAGTTTAAAATCATTATAATTTCCAACTTCTAATTTAGCAGCATATGACTATCCACAGTTGTTTGGTTCAGCACTGTACTTAAACAAGTTTCTATATTTAAGCATATTCACACAACCTTGAGGGAAATCCTCACATGTTTAGAATTTCTCATGAGTTTTCATTAATCTTCCATGACTTCATGAGTTTTGATAAATGAGGACCAGAGAGGAAACATTTAGATCCCCTATGACAAAACAAAAACCAAAACAAAACAATTTTCACATAATAATGTGTTAATGATAATCTATAGGCAGTTATTTCTGTCTGTACTTGGCCAGATCCTTTGCTGGGGTAAAAAGGTTATCATGGACCCTAAAGAAATTACCCCAGTTAACACAAATTGAAAATCAAGTGTTAGGATTTCTAATTCTTCATTCTTTCCTTTTTTGTTCCCAAATATGTATTTTCAAAACAAAATACAGGATATGCTTCCTTTAAGCTACCAGAACACAAAAATACTTTATAAAAGCTGTGTTCTTCCTGTAGCATATGACTGGGCAGTTCACCAAAATCCTACTGCAACCTTCTGGTTTCAGCCCAAAGACTGGTTTTCAACTGCAGTATTTCTCAGGGAGAACTCCTAAAGTTATCAGCATCATTTTGCATAGCTGCTTTGCCATAACCCTTGTGATAGGAAAATGCACCCAAACCTTTCAGCACAGCCTCAGAGGAGTCCTTGAGATGAGCTGATACAACCCAGGGTTCTGCAGGAGGCCCCAGTTTGTCAATTCGTTCACCCTGGCAGGAAGATCAGAAGAGAAGAATTAAGGTCTTGTCTCCTCAGCAAGAGCAAAGAAAGCTTTGATGATTTTAACAACTGTAATATTTTTATATATATATGCCCTCTGTCTAAGGACAGTTTGCCTTTATGTGTCACATGTTACAAACGTCACAAAGTTCACCATAACTTTTCAAGATGAGGCCACATCACAGAATGGATCAGGTTGGCAGGGACCACAGCTCCAAACCCCTGCTCAAGCAGGGTCATCCCAGAGCACAGGGCACAGGATTGTGTCCAGAGAGTTCTGCAATATTTCCAGTGAGGAAGGCTCCACAGCCTCTCTGGTCTTTGTTCAGTGCTTGGTCACTGCACAGGAAAGTTCTCCCTCATCTCCAGGTGGAACTTGCTGGGATCAATTCAAGCCAGTTCCTCTGGTGCCATTGCTGGACCCCATGGAGCAGAACCTGGCTCCATAACAAAAATCTCAAATGTCAAAATTCTCAAATGTAAAAATAATACTGAATTAATAAAAGTGTCCATCCACAGGGAGGCAAATTCTACCTTTCTGTCCAGGAAAATGATTTTTGGCTGTACAGGAAGCTGCTTCTCGATTTCTCCATCCGAGGGCTGCACCTGAACAGAGATGCTGTAGGGTCTGCTGTATAAGCATGTTTCTGAATGTTGTCTGCTTCCATTTCTTTTACATGAAAAGTATGGGAAAGAAAAAAAAAATCAGATATTAAGTTCTAGATGTTATTTTCTGTTCCTAGTTTTCCTGTTTCCTACCTACTAATTTTCCGTATCATAACCCTTTGATTCATTGGGTGGGAGCAGCATGCATGGAAATAGGAAAGAGTTCTCACTTCCAAGCAGAAAGTAGTACCAAAGTATGAAAAAACCCTTTTGTTTCAATCCCCAGTTTACAGATGGAAAAGTGAGACATTAACCAAGTCATTTATGTCCCTGGTATCATGTTGGCAGTATGTGTCAGAGAAATGGATTTTATGGATTCATGCCTTAGCCTCAAAGTCAGCATTGAAGTGCACTGAGAGCAGTGGAGCCTGCAAATGTTCCCTGTCCAGCAGAAAGATTTTCACTGAAAGCCTTTGAGCTCCTCTAAGAACAAAGTCTGGGTTCTTCTACACAAGCACAGCACTTACAGGGCTTTACTGCATTTCCTTTTCCTGACATCACCTTCCCATCTGCAAAGTCTGCAGACTAAAATAAAGCAGTTACAGACAGCCCCTTGAAAGACATTGGTTTTTCCAAGCCTGAAATTTAAATTAGAACATCCCAGGAGAGTGTTTTTGCATTTGAATAAAGAATCAACATTTCATTCTGAGCCTGGATCATTTCATTCCCCCTCCCAGTGTTTTGTGCCATTTAGTACCTCATATATACATATATAATTTATATATATATATAATGCTCTAATCTGCAATTGCAATGAAGTGGCTGAGGGTTTAGTATTGTCTTGAAATGAAAGAAGAAAAGCTATTCATTGATCTCTAGTGTTTGCTTAAAGGTGTTTAGCATCACAAGATATATGGAGCTTAAGTTTCCTCTGCTTTCAACTCTTTTTTTCTAGTTTTGATTGTTGTGGATGTTTTTTTCAGAGTATTACTCTGCATTACAAACGAGAAACTGTTCATACTGAGTTGATGGAAAATACTGGTCTGATCTACAGCTGCTGGAAAGATCAGCTAATGTTTTAAGGATATGTGCAGACTAAAAAGATAGCTCAGGGATGAGCTATCTTAGTTTTAGTTCATATCTTGGTTCTTCATCTTGTATTTTTGTTGGTGGGAAAGTCTCAAAGGCAGTGTTAGGTTTGAAATTCCTGTCAGGGACATCAATAAGGTACTGCTCTCCACCTTCTTCCAAAAATGTGCATTCAACTTAGTGAGCAAACACCAAGTCATATACAATACACCAAAAGCATTCCTGTTTTCAAGCTAAAGAGTTGCAGTTTTCAGCTCCAGCTAATCACAGAGAGGTTTAGGTGAGTCTTGGCATAGTTTCTGTAAAGCCCAAAATCTTTTTTTTCCTCTCCTCAGCTTCTTTAACAAATAAGAAAAAAACGTCCTGAATTCATACCTCAGTCTCTACATG
Source organism: Chloebia gouldiae (assembly GCA_003676055.1). Taxonomy (NCBI): domain Eukaryota; kingdom Metazoa; phylum Chordata; class Aves; order Passeriformes; family Passeridae; genus Chloebia; species Chloebia gouldiae. The sequence goes on along the minus strand of QUSF01000002.1, from coordinate 372,583 downwards.
CTAAAACTGTGCTCATCTAATGTGTAGAGGAAGGCTGCTGCAAAATGTGGATCTAGAAAGTGCTTCTTACTCCCTAGGGTGAGTAGAATCATAAAATCATAGAATCATAGAATCATAAAATCATAGAATCATAGAGTCATAGAATCATAGAAAATTTGGATTAGAAGGGACCTTAAACATTATCCAGTCCCACACCCTGCCATGGGCAGGGACACGTTCCACTATCCCAGGTTATTCCAAGCCCTGTGCAGTCTGACCTGGGACACTTCCACGGATGGGACAACCCCAGTTTCTCTAGGCAACCTGTGCAACTCTTATGGTAAAAAATTGCTTCTTAACATCTTATCTAAATCTCTTCTCTTTTAATTTAGAGCCATTCCCCCTTGTTCTTTCACTTGCTGGTAAAGTAATGGTGAAAAAAACAGAATGAAGCAAAACTAGACATGAATACTTAAAATGGGAGTGTAAAAATTAATGTTTGTGGGTAATTTGAACTTGGTTAACACAGCATGGAATGTGGTGCTTATATCCCACATGGTCCAACCTGACTTGTGCTGTGAGGGAGCCCCTGCCTTAGGGGGGCACACAGCAAGTGTATATTATAACCCTGCACACAGCAAGTTATATCCCTCAAAATTATGTCAGTGTGAAGGAGGAGAAGGGAGCATCCTGCTGCTTCCCTGCTGATTCATGCTGGAAGGAAAATAGGCCTTTCCTGGCACAGCTTTGCCCTAGGGAGGTGGAGGTAGATGAGTGCTCATAGCTCAGCAAGGACCAGAGCAGGACCTGCCTTTGCCTTCATCCTGTAGCCATGAAGGATGTGCTGTTTGCCACTACCCTGGAGTTTCCTGCTGGGCAGGAGCTGGCTGGTTGGCAATTCCCTGCTGACAGGGAGCAGCTCTGATGCTCAGTGCCCTGCAGCTCTTCTAGATGTGGGCTCAGCGGGCTGGGAATGCCTCAGTCAGCAGGGACAACAGGCATCCCTGATCCTGTCACCCTTGGTGCCTGCAGGTGTCTGCTGAACAGGCTGAGGCTCCACAGGAGAGCAAGTGCCTGTCCTTTAGCAGCAGGGAAGTTTGAGGGCAAAGAAACTGGAGGGTCTGCTGCAGGTGTTATGGATTAATTGAGAAACATGGTGGAGAGATTTGGGGCAGAGGAAATAAAGTATCCCTGAAATCAAGGAGAATGTATAATTTTATTTACAATTGTAATAACTGTAATAATAAAATATAAAATCATAGAATGATTTGTGTTGGAAGGGACCTTGAGGATCATCTTGTTCCAACATCCTGCCATGGGCAGGGACACCTTCCATTATCCCAAGTTACTCCAAACCCTCCTCCCCTGACCTTGAACACTTCCAGGGATGGGGCAGCCACAGTTTCTCTGGGCAATTTATGCCAGGGTCTCACCACCCTCACAGGCAGGAATTTCTGCCTGATATTCAATCTAATGTAACATAGTAATATCATTACTAATAGTGTTATATCATGTCATCATAATAATGTCTACAACAATAATAGCAGTGGGAAGAAGAAGAAGTACTATTATCAATTGACTTCAAGGGGAAAGAGATCAGGATGAGAGCCTGGGTCAATGGTCCATTAAAGTCAATATGTCTACTAGAAAACTAAATTATGTCAAAAACAAGTCTTGGCATCATCACCTGATCACCTCTACTGTTAAACTTTCAGTCCTTCTTAAGCTCTGGTTCATGTCCAATGGCAAATTCCAGAACAAGTCCCAAATGGTCTGGGAGCCAATACAGTCGAAAATATTTTCACTTGGAAGTTTGGGTGAGGCCATGCTGAAATATGTTAGCTGGCCTTGGTGCCAAAGAACAGCCCCTGGCATATTTAATTTCCTAATAGACATTGAAATTAATTGAACAGTTGTCTGGTATGTCTGCAATGTGCTGTAAAATCAATATATCCTTGGAAGGGGAAGGAAATTGGAAGAATTTAGGGAATAATATGACTAAATGAATCATGATCCAGCTGAAGAGACATTTTTCTTTGTTGTTGAAAAGGTGGGGATTGCTGGTAACTGCAAGGGATTCAAGAAAGGGAGGTTCAGCAAGAACAGGGCATAGGCAAGCTGAGGACTTGTAGCAGGCAAAATAGGTACAGATTAACCGGAAAGACTGTGAGGAACTCAGAGTTTTTGGGTGTGAATGGGTTCTGATGTCATGGAATGATGAAATAAGCCAGACCTCTGCCCTCTCAGGGGCACTGTTGGAGCTTTGTCACCCCCTGCAGATCTTGCCCCTAATTAATACAGATGAGGAAGAGTGACATGAGCATCAGAAGACAATAAGGAGTCTGAGGTCATTCCCATTTTAAATAAAAAAAGGTATTTGAAGGATGACTTTTATTTCCACCAATTCCAATATTTTCTCATATTATAGAAAAAAATCAAAGATATTCATAGAGCCCCGCTCCTGGCTCAGCACAGGACAGGCCCAACAGTCCCACCTGAGAGCATTGTCCAAGCTCTTCTTAAACTCTGCCAGATTTGGTGCTGTGACTACTGCCCTGAGGAGCCTGTTCAGTGCCCAGACACCCTCTGGGTGAAGAAACATTTCCTCACATCCAACCTAGACACCCCATGGCACATTTTCATGTCATTCCCTCAGGTCCTGTCACTGGTCACCATGGAGCAGAGATCAGTGCATGCCTTCTTCTTCTCCTCATTAGGAAGTTGCAACTGCAATGAGGTCTTCCCTCAGTCTCCTCTTCTCCAGGCTGAGCAAACCAAGTGACCTCAGCTTCTCCTCCCATGAATTCCCCTCTAGGCCCTTCTTTCATTAGAACAATGAATCTGATGTGGGATCACCAGAAGCCTTTAGAAGGAGAGGGACAGAGCACATGCGTCAGATAGGAGAGAAACATCCTCCAGATTCATTAGTGACTTCCATTAATAGCTGTAGATCAGTGGAAATGCCCCTGTTTACAAAGCCAGTGGCGAGGAGCTAAGCCAGGCCTCCTCCATAACACAGTCCCCAAGTTTACTGTCAGAGAAATGTCTTTTATTAAATGCAAACAGCATCCCGCCGGAGGTCAGAGCTTTGCTGTGCTGCATATCCCAAGGTAATACCACTTTAAGCTCCACATAAACTCTTAAACAGTTTCTATCCTAAAACCAGACCGTAGGTGGTACAGTTTTTTACGATATGTTATAATAGTGCAATAAATCTGTTAGCTTAAAATCGAATCTCCGTGGCCTTTTAGAGAAATCATCATTAAATGCAAGGCCCTGTTAATGATGCCATCCCAGTGAAATTGTTTAATCTGCTAGGGGGGTGGAAGGTCACCAAATGAATTTTTTATAATACATCAACTTGACACGCAATAGGGAAAACTGTAATAGATAAAAGCAAAGGAAAAGGGCACTGTCTTCTTCTGATAGGTCAATAGCAGCCAAGAGAGTCACTCATCCACTTTTCCTTCACTACCGTGCTCCTTTTCCATTTAATATGGACACCCAATTAATACCTCAGCACCATAGACAACCTCATTTTAGGTGAATTATAGCAATTTCTTCCCCCTTCTCCGAAATGAAAGTGATCACAATACATCATAGCATTGTGCGAATTAACGTTAATTGATTCGAGTTACCAAGCATTGATGGGCCACTTCTATAATCTGGTCCTTATTGGGAGCTGGAAGGGATGGAGGGAAGATTAGATTGCATCCCCCGTTGCTTTGACGACGGCGGTCACCTGATGGCTTGTTAGACAGTTGTACGCTTCTATTGCCGGCCCCAGTGGGGTCGTCAGTAAACTGGAGTGATGTCCAAACATCATTACACGCTGCTCCGATATTAAAGCAAAGGGATTAGCACCTTATTGCAGGCAACCTGGATTTGTCATTGTGCTGTCGTTATCCAATTTCCAGATGATAATGTGACTGTGGCCTGCGGGCACGAGGTCCTACAGCCAAACCAAGGTGCCTGCGTATGTGTACATATATATATATTTTTTTTTTTAATACATACATGCACACACACACTCTCATGTACATATGTACACATGCACACTATCCCACAAACAGCTGGCACCCCAAGCCATTTAACCCTTTGATCACCAGATTCCTGCTAACAAAGCATGTGGAAGAATTTTTCCCCCTTTCCCATCAGACGTGCAGCGGAGGCCAAGAGCGCAATACGACAGCAGAGTGGGCTGGCCTGGGAGCTGACACGGCCATCACTCACTCGAATGTCACAGCAGACAAGCTCTGCTGGTACAGGTGACGCCACTGACATGTTAAATAAGACAGAGTGGGGACAGGAGTGGTCCCTTGGAGACGTGGTCAGCAGCTCCTCTCTGCTGGTGCCTGTGTCATGCAAATCATCGCTTATGTCATGGGTCCTGTTAGTTGTTAGGAGGGAAAATAAATTCATGTGTGACACGAGCAAGACAGGTTTTGTTTGACAGCAATGGGGTACCAGTGCTGGGATCAGATCTCTTTACAGTGCTTGAGAAGTATGGCAGGGACACTGAAGGATCTCCTGCACTTATCTGTATGTTAACTTCTGAGGGAACACTGGAATAGGGAATAACTTCCCTTCAACTGATCCTTTGAATTTTTAGCTGAGATGAATTAACATAAACCCTTCAGTTTCAAAGACCAAGACTGGTGTGGGGGATATGTGGCAATTTATTCCTCCTTCTTCCCATAGATTCAAAGTCCTGTGCTCCTTTTCCCAAATCTCTCCTACCCTTTCCACCTTCCTCTTCCTCTGCTTTCTCCAGCTCTCCTTTCACCTTTCCTACCTCCTGCTCTTTTCCTGCAGAGGAGCCAGCTGAGCTTTGGAAGGCCACTGTCAGAGCAAGCAACCAGAGCTACATGGGGGATAGGACTTCTAATTGCCTGAATCTTGTAATTCACAGCTGTCACCTTTGAGTGGGAATGACAAATTCTTGGATACATTTACCATGTACACTGGAATACTAACAGAAATTTCATTTAAAATTTAAGGCTTAGAGGTGAAATGTATCTTGGTGATAGACCCTCTAATCCCTACACTGTCAGAAGGGTTCCTGCCCAGGACAGCAATGGTGAAAAAGCATCATTATATTTATGTACTATTATTGGAGAAGCAATGTGAAGATCCATGGAAGGTAGTTTGGAGATTTGCTTGGAAACTTGCAAGGGAAATGCTGGCTTCACACAAGGGTCATATACGAAGGGCTGCTTTTGGTATTTTCCTCTTGAAAACCAATCTTATTGACAGACATCATATTTTGTGCTTGTTTGGAACAGTCTGAATGAAAAACATTTCTGGTTAAGCTGCAATTGAATTACTTTATTGACCATGGACTCAGGACAAAAAATGCCTCCTTAGTTTTCCTTCCTTGATTTAAATATGAAGGAAAGAAAAGCTAAAACAGTAGATCTAGGGCCTAATCTCTACAAAATTAAGGACTTTTTGTAGCATCATCATCCCTGATATGACTGGGCCTTCTTTATATTGACAATTCAGTTTTGATGCCCTACCAGAAACAAAAAAATTCTATTTTCAATTCTACCAGAAGCAAAAAAATTCGTAACAGACTAAAATTTCACTATTAACCAGAGAGATAAATATTCTGTTGACGCAGAATCCCTTCACATAAACTCTTTTTACATCCGTTGTCACCAGCTTCACTGTGGGAATATGTGCTTGAGTTTCTAAGTTCCCAATGACCACCCACCTCTTCTGGCCCATCCCACAACTCCTAAGCTTCCCACTAGGAAAAGAATTATGAATTGACAATAAAAATTTCATCCTGATTCCAAAAGTACAACTTTTGATAAGGCACTTTCATATGACATAATACATCTTGTTCAAGTCTTAACCCTCACTTCATACACATGATATTTCTTATCCCATCACTCCCATAAAGAACCCATTATAGAACCAGAATTTCCTCTGATGGAAAACCCTCTAGGTTTTTCATGTGGACTTTCCCACCATTTTACTAAACTTTAAAAGAGAAGTTGGCCACCTTAACTATCCCCAAACTATTAGACAAATAAATAAATAAATAAAATTCATAATATAATTTTGGCCATGTGAGGAAAAAATCAAGAAAATATTATTGAATGGAAATGTTAAATGTTCTCTTTCCAGTTCTATTGCAAGGCTCTTCCAGTTTATTATCTGAGGAGGAATCAACTTCTATTTTTAAATGCAAATTTACCTCTTGACACCTTATATGCTTTTGTTCTTGTTCTGTCATTGTTCATTACTATCGAGAGATTCCTCATTGCAACCTATTTTCACAGATAGAACGATATCTTCCAGATTGGTTTTGCCAAGTTAAACAAACTCTTTACTAAATGGTTTTATGATTCTTTTCCTTACTTCTTAAAATAAACTGTTTCCATGACCATCTTAAATGTTCTTCCTTTTACTTACTTTAACTGAATTTGTCCTTTTTTGTACATCAGCTGTGAGTGGCACATTCTACCTAAGAATATACCCTCTACACTGAATATCTAACCTGAATCTAACCCTGTGAATATCTAACCAAAACTTATTTAAGTTTAAATTAAAGGAGATTTTAAGCTTAGTTTAAGCTCCCGAGTATCATCACTTCCACACCTTCACTTGAGGACTGTAGCAGATAAAACTTTGAAATAACTTCAAGTGCTACAATGTCTGCAGCTCTTGACATGGAGATTTTTAGCATCCTGCCTTTGCCTGCTCACTGGAGGAAAAACTTGTACACTTGTACAGGAAAAATTGTCTTTTTTTTTTTTCATAAAACCCTGTGCAATTCCAACAGCAGCCTGCCTGAAATCTGCACAAAAGTTACCAAATCCAAAAACGTTGGGGTTAGGGGAGTCAGAACTAATCTAGTTTGAACTCCAGCCCTGCTGCCTGCATATGTGCTGTGTGACACAGAGAATTAGTTGTAATATCTCATTTAGTGCTCTGCATGGGAATTGCTCTTGGAATGAGCCATTCTTTGATAATTTTCTTGCCTTTTATTCCTTGCTGTGAGTCTCAAATTTCCTGCACAAGCACCATTTTTCACATGCTACCTCAAACATAACTCTCAACAAAAAAATATTTCAGTTGGTATCCAGTTAAAAGTTGATCAAGAAGGAGCAAAGCACCCTGCAGTACAGTGGGGATAGGGACTAAAGGCTTCTGGACAGAATTATATTCCTGATTTTGTATAAAGGCACCTGCACAAAGACACACAATACCTTCATCACTGTGCTTCTTGTTCTTTCATATTTATATTGATACTAGGAAGATTTTGCAAAACAGGAATTTCTATCTGTAAATACATCACAGTAGCTATTATATACAGGCATTTTACTGGAAGATAAACTATGTGATAGACAGCTCTGACTCGCCAGCTGTGCAAGATTACTACAGTCACAGTAATCACCTCTGTCTTCTCTTGACAAATTAATGAGCCGTGCTTGAAGTGACCCTAACAAAGGAGTTAAATTAAAATCATGTATAAAAGCACTTCAAATCATAACAGACAAGCCATATTTTTTAAAGGCTTGGTAGTGTGATATACAGACCTTCTGACTAATACCTTACCACAGCAGGGTTTCCAAGGCTCCCCTTCAGCCTCACTGTCCTGGGCTGCAAATGAACATCCAGTCTGTGCTGACTAAAGATTTTTTGCAGTTGTTGTTGTTGTGTTATAAAGGCATAAAATCATTAAAGTTGGGAAATACCTCTAAGATTATTTAGTCCAGCCATTAACCAGCACCACTGTGTTCATGTCCCCAAATCATTCACCTCTTCAACATTTTCAGGGGTGGTGACTCCACCCCTGCCCTGGGTAGCCTGTTCCATTGCTTGACCACTCTTTCAGTGAAAGATTTTTTTTTCCCAATATCCAACATAAACCTCCCCTGGTGCAACATGAGCCTGTTTTCTCTTATCCTGTTGCTCGTAACTTGGGAGAAGAGACCAACCCTCCCCTGGCTCCAGCCTCTTTTCAGAGTCATTGAGAATGACATGATGCAGGACAATTCACTGGTTTGAGAGCCCAAGGAGATAGGCCTGGCAGGAGTGCAACCTCTGTGTATTTCTGGTCGTCCAACTGGGTTTTTCATGACTCAGGTGTGAAAATATTCCTCTTTTCCATCCACCAAAAAATACACTGGAATACTTTGTCTGTACTTGTAATCTCAGCACCATTATCTGTGCCTGTGCCAGCATGTGCTGCTTAAATGGAGACAGATAGACAGTGGGGACAGTACATGTCCCAACAGGAAAACCCTGATTTCATTTCACAGGTTATCTGTGGCTTTATTGCATCGGAAATGTCAGCCATGAGTAATTCCAGAAAAGCTATGACTGATGGGGAGCAATAAATAACAGTGCAGAGGAGCCCGAGCAGCTGAGGGTGGGTGAGTTCTGAGCCAGTCCTATGATCTGGTGATGTCTGCTCTCTTCAATAAAGATCCCAGGTCTTCCCATAACTGGGACAGTGAATCCAAGGCTTTAGGCTAGCACTGCTCTTGTGTCTGTAGTAAAACTGCCTCCATCCTAGGGAACTCTCCTGATCCTTGCTGCTTGGAATCTTTTCACAGAGTGTGCACAAACAGGAAGACAAAATGCAGCTGGGAGAGCAGTCCCAGTGCGGAGATGTCATTTCTGCCTGAAAAAAAGGCAGCCTCGAGGTTTCCTTGCTGGCACACTGAAGATGGTGCTTCCCTCCTTTGAATGGTCTCTTAGGATCATGTCTTGGGGTCCTGTAAACCATGGAATGCTTTGAGCTGGAAGGGATCTTAAAGATCATCCAGTTCCACTTCCTGCCATGGGCAGGGATACCTTCCACTACCCCAGGTTGATCCAAGCCCCATCCAGCCTGGTCTAGGACACTTCCAGGGATCCAGGGGCAGCCACAGCTTCTCTGCGTAACCTGTGCCAGGGCCTCACCACCCACCACAAAATTCCCATATCATTTCTCTGCTGTCCCATTTTGCAGTGTCCTTCAATGTAACAAAACCAGCCCCACTCACAACAGTGATGTGCTTATCCAAAATACACTGTTATCTTCAGAACTGGCCCTGATTTAAAATCTGATCTTGCACTTAAGTATTCCTCATTGGGCTTAATGCAACACCACAAAAAAAAAAAACCCAACAAAATCCCAAAACCAAAAGCACAAGAGCAAAACAAAACAAAACAAAGCAAAATAAAAAAACCCACCCAACCCAAAAAAACCCCAACAATAAAATCCTCCCCCCACAAAAAAAAAACCAAAACCCCAAACAAACAAGCAAACAACACCTACAGCTGAAACCAACAAACCAAAACCAAAACAACAAAACAAAGATTCCTACAGTCACAGACCATTGTCCTCCTCCTGTCTGCTTTTCCACCATGAACCACACAGTGTCTACTAGAAAAGTTAAGCGTGTGAACAGAGTTTGTATCACTGGCAGACATCAGGATGGTCCATGGGTCAGCAGTAGATGGGAGAGGAAGTGGTATTAATTTTAGAGGGTATGTCTTAGACAAATGCAATTTCTTTCTTGCATAGATTGAATATATGGATTATACTTATACTTGGATAAGCCTCAGTAGTGCACAACATCAAAAAATAACATTATGCAATATCAAGAGAGTACACAATAAGACTGCCAAACATCAAATCCTATGTCCCCTATTAAAAACAGATGGGATATTGCCTTTTTCATATTGCCCATATGCTTTTAATACAGTTTCAGGATCTGATGCTGAAACACACTGCTCTCTGCTCCCATCCTAGCCTGCTCTTCACAGACTCCTCTGCAGATAAGGGCTGACATCTGGGCTGTGCAAATAGTGGCTGTAAGAGGCTAAAAAAAGCAAGACAGGGACATAGGAAGGAGGGAGAGACAGGGTAGTTTGTTGCCGTGGAGGGGAGGGGAACAAAAGACCTTCTAAAAGTGAGTCTTGGTTTTGAATATCAATAAAATTTAGTAGGTACAAAACTGACCAAGAACTCTGTAACTGGCAGAGCTCAAAAGGGAGCTCCAGTGGGAAATTATTGTAAAGCAAAGGAGTATGCTGTGTTGTTCTGTCAACACAGATGAGATGCAGGTCTGTTGCTGTATCTGCATGGAGATACAAATATAAAGCCACTACTGATAAAATTCATGGAAGTTTTTGTAAGTTGATAAATTACCAACGGAAAAGTCAAACATAAGGGCCCAGCTCATGTGAAGTGCAGGATCTGAGCAAACAGAGGGAACTGGGTTCTGGAAAGTCAGAACTGAAAAGGAATTAAAGAATATAGTGAGCAAACAGAAGACCATGAGCTCTCCTGTTTCTGTGGGAGAATGGGCTAATGGAATAATTGAATTGTGCCAGTAGAAAATGGGATTTAATAACACTTTTTGCATTTGGCACCAATTCCATACAACCACAGAATACCAGGTTGGGAGGGACCTCAATGATCCTGTGGTCCAACCTTTTGTGAAAAAATCATGATCTAGTCAAGGTGGCCCAGCACCCTGTCCAACTGAGTCTTAAAAATGTCCAAAGATGGGGAATCCACCAAGAAGGAACCTTAAATTTTAGTCATGCCCACTTCCAAACAGATTCAGAAAACAGACAGAGAAAGAAAGAAAGAAACACTCACCAGAACTCAAACCCTCTGATTTTTTTTTTTTTCCAAAACAGACAGTGAGGTGATTTGATTACTTTGAAGGTATCTGGAGGAGGAGGAGGAGGAAGAGTCAATGACCAGAAAGCTACTGATATAAAAGTGGAGGAAAGAAACCAAGTCCTCTCACGGGAATCTGGAGGTAGAGGGTGACAAGAGGAAATGGGCAAGTATTTGTGACAGAAAGAACAGGAATCGGATCCAACATCTAGGCACATGTTCAGGTAGTATTGGATGCGTCCAGCTCCTGTATCATCAAGACCAGTGGATTTCTAGAATTTTCGGTAAAAAGAAAAGTCAACACTAAGGCATCAAGGTGAAGAGTAGTGGCTTTTATCCTGCAGGATATTGAAGTAAAATATTAAAGAGATGTTTGTGGCCTTAAATTTTAAAAGTATATTAATAAATGTTTAGATCTTCAAGACAGTTAAGGCAACAACCCATCTTCAATAAAGCATCCCTGCTGCCACATCAATTTATAAACTTTGGTCGATTTAATTGTTTAGAATTTAAGAGGTATGATAACCTGAATAAACCCAATTCTCTGTAGTTTCAAGGCAGACTTCCAGGAACTCTGTTCCTCATTTAAGGCACTACTGATATCTCTGCATTCCAGAGACTGATGAGCACCAACAGAAAAACATGGTAATTGATACCTGGGAATCCAGCTACTACCTGGGCATAACTCTGACATCACAGAATCATGGAATGATCTGGGTTAGAAGGGACCTTACAGGTGATCGCATTCCACCCCCTGCCATGGGAAAATCCTTTCAAAAGACCAGGTTGCTCCAAGCCTTGTCCAGCTCGGCCTTGGACACTTCCAGGGGTGGGGCAGCCACAGTCTCTCTGGGCAAATCATGGAAACTTTATAACCTATTTCAGCATGTTTAGTCATATTTCAGTCAATGGAGAATTTTATGAGTACATCAAGTGTATGAAGTGCCTCACTACACTTAAATCAGTGTCTAGTGATGATACATCTGCTACTTACCTACTGTTACCTTCTCCTGGGGACAGCAAAGCAGACTGAGTCACCATTAAGGTGTCAACTTGCAAGCCAAGGCCACTCTGAAGGTCTCCAGTCTGATGAGTGTTGATGATTGTTCTGGCCAAACTCTTTAGGCTGTCACTTGTCAACTCATTTCTTGGATGACCCGGCAGATCACCAAGCTCAATGATCAGCACTCTTGATGGACCAGCCCCATCAGGTGTATGCAGAGCCTGGGTGCTCCCTGGTTGTGTCCCCTCTTCCTGTGGGCTGTATCTGCTCTGAAAGGCTGTGCAAAATGCCATATTAGGGCAGTGATATTTCTTTTTGCTGGCATTGGCTGAGATTACCTGCAAAGTGCTTTCACTTCCCAGCACATTGTAGACCACTCTGACTTGGTCATGACCAATCTTCAAGAAATCAGCCAATCGAAGTATTATGGTTGCCTCACCCACTTCCCCAGCAGCCTCGGTTACAGTGAAAGCCACAAGAAGGGAAAGGCCAGCAACTATTTCCACAGGTTCCTTCTCGTGGAGGAGAACATAGAGAAGGTTGTCCTCAAAGCTGAAGTAATTGGCTCCTGCCCCTGCATCCAGTGAAAAAGAAGATGGGGTTGGAGAGACATAATCCCCTTGGATGAAAACGCGAAGGCTGAGTGGTTCAGTGAAGAATATGGCAAGGGGCAGCCTGGTTGTGTTTTGGCCACTGAGAAGGTAGAGTCTGAAGGCCAGAGGTGCCAGGTCTGGGAAGCAAACCGTGGTGATTTCGGTGGAGGGCAGAATAGAGAAGAAAGTAGAACGATGCTCTGCAGGGTTACACAAGGAATGTGAGGTCTCATCAGTGAAGGTGTCCATAAAGCTGCCAGTCATTGTAACCACTGGGAACAGTCTCTGGCTGTCCACACTGGAATCCAAGTTTTCTAAGATGACAAGTGCATGATCTGTCTGTTTGCAGAAGTAGCCTTGTATGGAGGGCTTGAAGAGGCACTTACTGTCATCTCTGTAAATTCCTGGAAGAGAACAAAGGGAGACGGGGAAAAAACTAATTGTTTCAGACATAATCTCAAAATTTTTTTAATAGCTCCTTTGTTTTCTATTCCAAACTTAAAGTCACTTTGTGAGTGTTAAAATTTTACATTGTTTTAAGAGAAGCCTGGACACTGAGGGATATTAAATAGGTAGAAACTGCATCTACCTCTAGATGTCCTGGAGTTAAAGACTGTTGAGGACTGAAAACAAATGACAGAGAAGCATCACATATACATACCTACCTTGTTCTTTCTACATACCAAACTATAGTATCCATTGAAAGTGCATACAAGCAAGACAGATTTGTCTGACCCAGAACTTTGTCCTTGTGCCTTCTACATTTTTCCTGGTCCCAAGCCTGTAGCAGGGCGATGAATCAGGGCATGACTGCAGGTCTTTACAAAGATAATTTAAACCTACAAAATGCTGTCTCATTCCACTCACAGAGACTGCACTTCAAACAGAAAACATTAGAAAGGACCAGAACATCACTCCAGTGATGAACCACCTCATCAAGTGAAAAGCTGGAAGAAACCATCAGATTCAGATACCTATAAACATAGGACACTTTGACGTGTTCCAAATGTCCAAAGTCCCACTGCAGTCAGTTGAGACCTGGAACTTGAAACATTTGCTCACAGGCAGGTGTCTAGATTTGTTTGGGATGTCTCGAGGTACCTGAGACATGTGACACAGGGTCTATAGAAGACATATGCCCTGCAAGGAGACCCCACGGCACCAGAAATTATACTAAACACACATTTGTGCAACTGAAATGCACCCAATTCCCCAGCCATCTATACAAAGAAGTTTAAAACCAATGAAATTCACCCTAAAGTACTTCTGTTTAGTCATGTGGATTATATTTTACAATCCTATAATTTTGTTTACCAGAGGTGGGATCCTGTGACTTAAACACGAATGCAGAGTGTAAACTGGACTTCTTTTGGTAGCTGCAACATCTGTAGATGTAATACACAACGAATGGGAGTGTAAAAGACACTTTAGATAACACTTTGTTCTTTCACTGAATGTAACAGAGGTGAAGATCCTTACATATCTCAGGATTTCCCACTAAATCCCCTCCCTGATGCCTCTGCAGACAAGTCAAGAGGATCCTTTTATAGAAGGCTCTAGAGAGAAGAGATGTAATCCACACAGTCTTGTGAGTTAAAATCATAGACCCACAGAATCGTTTGGGTTGTAAGGTTGGACCTTAAATATCATCTAGTTCCAACCCTCCTGCAAAGGGCCACCTTCCACTAGACCAGGTTGCTCAGGCCCCCATCCTACCTGTCCCTGAACACTTCCAGGGATGGGGAATCCACAGCTTCTCTGGGCAACCAATGCCTCAACATCCTCACAGTAAAGAATTTCTTTGCAATATCAAATTTAACCCTACCCCTGTTAGTTTGATGCCATTCCCCCTTGTACTGACACTCCATGCCTTTGTCAAAAGTCCTGAAAGGTGCTATGAGTTTGCAGTGCTCTCCCTCTGACTAAATACAGGTCTCTGCTTTAAGATGAGAGATATTGTGCCTCAGGCTGTAACAATGAGATCACCACTGATTATAAAGAGAGAATAAAAGTAAATGAGTTCAGATACAGACACCAAAAACATAAACATTTCTGCCTGGAGCGTCTTAGAAAAAGATGTGTGTTTCTGTTTCTCCTTCCTCTCTTCAAAATAAAATTAAAGGAGGAATTTGCTGCTGTAGTCAGAATTCTCCTTCTCTCACCTAGCCTTCTCCTTCCTTAGTCAGCTGTGCTCACAAACGTGTTGGGCAAAGCATGGCCAATGTCCAAACTAACTCTGTGCTCCTCAGCACTTGGAGACATGTATTCAGTTCACATTAAAAAAAAGGGGCAGCAACACCCTTGAGAGTCACAAACTTCTGGATGAATAAGAAGACATTAGGGCAAAAGGACATCCCATATCAAGGACACATTATGTGAAAATTTCTGCTAGATAAAAGTAGCAGACTCCTAAAAAAGAAGTGAGCTATGAGAAGTGTTGGATGGGGCTCTGGTCAGCGTGGTGCAGTGGAAGGTGTCCCTGACGGGAAGAGTTCTGAACTGGATCATCTTTAAGGTGGCTTCCAACCCAAGCCGTTCTATGATTCCATTAAATAATTCTGAGCTCTGCCTTTAGTTACATCTCAAAGCCTGCATCCTGTGAGTTCTCACCTACTATGTATTTCCAGGTGAATCATCATGTGCAGCCCATGGTCTGTGAGCATTCCCCAGAATGAGCTGTCCCTCTGCACGTCCCCAAGGGAAGCAATGGAATTACATAAATATTGAGCTCTGTTCAGAGAGAATGTCAAAGTGAGATGGGATCTGTACAAACCTCCCTATTTTTAGACACCAGCTTACAAATTTGCTTCCCTTTTCTTACTTTTCCCTGGCTTTTTTTTTTTTTTTTTTTTTTTTTGCTGTAGTATTTTGCTGTCAGTTTGTGCTGGAGGCAAAAAGAGAGTGAGGGACAACTCTGTTCAGAAGAGAAGTGGAAATGCTGTGCTCAGAGACATTGGAATTGTCCCGGAGCACTGGGAGGATGCGCTGTGCCGCCAGCAGCCTGCCACAAAGGCTGACACATCTCATCCACGGCTCTCCTGGAAACACCCCATCTCCCCCTGGTGACATTTCTCGTGTCTACAAATGGGATTTGATGATATTTCATGATTTCTCAGAACTTTCCTTAGCCCTGCCTGCCTTGCAAAGGGGGCTGGCTCAGTTTCCTGCACACACTCACACCCGTGCACACACACGCATCGTTGCTTGTCTTCTTTCAAATGGCCTTATCTGCCAGTCACAATTTCTGCAGCCTGCAATTTCGATCACTTTTAAATGAAACCCATGCTGGCCTTAGTAATCATAATGTCATTTACAATTTACCACAAAACACGTTTATTCGGTTAGTAGCACATTGGAGAAAGAGAACTCCATATGAACTCGCCACTGAAGCCCTAATCTGATTATTTCCTCATGAAAATCCAAGCAGGGGTGCTTGTAAGAGGGGTCTAAGAGGAGAAGAAAAAAGTGAGTCCTGGCCACAGCTGACTCTGATAATCAATGCGAACAGATAAGTGACGCCGCGCGTCACGGCCAGCAGCTAATCTGCCCCAGGGCTTTCCTCTAAAAAAGGCCAGAGTGGACAGGACTTAATAAATACTGAGTGACCACTGAATATTGAGCTGACATGTGCTGTTTACATTGGTGATGAACAATAGCAGTGATAAATTCCAGAAGCATCCCCCTGCAATGGGTGAAATTGGATTACACAGGTTCTATTTGTATGTGTTTGCACACACATATGTGTGAAAGAGGGAGAAAAAAATGGGGAAAATAGAGTCAACCATAGTCCTTAGAAATGTGTGGGAAAGATGGAGAAGATATTCACATATTATTGAACTTCATGCTGGGATCTTGTGTACCCAGGCAGAGGAAGGGGACACATGTGTTTGGGCTCAAGAATTCACCTGTTTGTCCTGCTCCACACAAGAGGAGAGAGAAATGATATGTGCAATGTGTGTGTTCACCCTCTGTAGATAATTCCTCCACCTCAGCAAGCAGATTTTGCTTTCTGCCTGTTCCACCCAACATCAAGGAAAATTTATTATTTATTTATATATATAAATACAACAGCGCATATATCTAGATGAGATTTTAGCACTCAGGTTGCTTCTAGGGCTCCTGACAAATATTAACTTTGTGTCAATATTTGTCCTTCCTGTCGTGAAATGAGGATTTTCCACCTCATTTCACATTTGAAAAGAATAATGTGCCGAGGGGGCCCTCTTTGCTTAGGAAAAAAGCCTCCACTACTACCACCATCACCACATCATATCCTTTATTTAGAAAAATTGAGAGAGGTAGAAGGAGAGAAGAGCATTTTTTAAAATAGATGTTCTGACTTAAAGGCACATAGAGTCCTTTACAAGTCTCCTGCCTTTTCCCTTGTTCCCCAATGCCAAATAAATAAAATAAAATAAATTCTACATTTAAAATTGAATGAAATACATCAACATTAATGATTTTCCCCTTCAGGTTAACACTACCATTTGCTTCAATAATTTTTACCCATTTCGTGATAGATTCAACAATTCGTGGTACAAAGAAAAATAGAGTCTCTTTCTGACAAAAACAAAAGGCAATGTCAGTTTTTTATCAAAATAAAATAAATCTCCCACAATTTTCTTTCCATCTGACTGCATTTGCCCATCAGTTATTTCTAATTTAACTACAATTATAGCTACAAAAATATAAAAAAAGCAAGGAGGAGAGGAAGGGGGAGAGGAGAGATAAATGGGACACTGTTTAGAAATTGGGATTCATTGGCCTTGGGCTGGCCAGCACATATCTTTGCTGAAAGGGAAATATTCATCAGCATTAACTGTTCCTTTTGACCTGCTGACATTCAAATGGGAAATAAAGTGGGGGAAAAAAAGAAATAGCACTTTGGAAATCCAGAAAAGGTAAATTATTCTGAGTTCAGTTGCAGAAGAAGGCACAGAGGTACTAATGTCACCTGGGTGTTTGTGTACAAATTTGCTGGTTTTGGTTCAGGCAGAGTTAACTTTCTTTGCAGTAGCTATTTCGGACTGTGTTTTGGATTTGTGATTAAACTGGTGTTAACAGCACAGAGATGTTTTCATTATTACTAAGAGGGGCTTGCACAGAGTTGAGGACTTTTCTGCTCCTCACCCCACCAGTGAATGGGCTGGGAGTGCGCAAGGATTTGTGGAGGGGATACAGCCAGGGCAGCTGACCCCAGGATATCCCAGACCATGTGGGTTCATGCTGAGCATATAAAGCTGGGGTAAGAAGAAGGAAGGGGAAGATGACATTTGGAGTGAGGACATTTGTCTTCCCAAGTCACCGTTGCTTGTGGTGGAGTCCCACTGGAGCGGCTGAACACTCCCTGCACATGGGAAGTGGTGAATGAATTGTTTGTTTTGCTTTGCCTGCTTACACAACTTTTACTTCCCCTGTTTAAAGGTCTTTATCTCAACCCCCAAGCTTTCTCCCTTTTACCCTTCCAGTTCTCTCTCCCATCCCGCCAGGGCTGAGTGACTGAGGGTCTCTGTGAGGCTGAGCTGCCAGCTGGGGTTAAACCATGGGAACACACATACAGACACACGCACACAAATATGTACTCATAGCAGGGACCATGTAAATAAAAATAGAATGACTGCTTTAGGCAGTTAATTCTTTCTTTTAAAGAAAATTATTTTGGAAGGAAATGAGTCTCATAACATCACTCTTTGTGGGGGTTTATACTCTCCTGTTTATCGCTCTTCTATAAAAGACTTTGACACCCCCCCCCCAGCCAATTTTAGCCACATTTGTGGACTCAAAAATACTATGTTCCTTCAAGGTTTATAAAAATAGGTACCCAAGTAGAGAAAAGACAGTTGTTGCTGCTTCCTTTGAATGAAGCTCAGTAATAAAACTCTCTTCTTACACATCCTGAGATCTGCATTCACCCTTCCCTTTCACATGCAAATCCAAAGAAAAACAGGTGTAGTACCTGAAATATTTTCTCTTGGATTCATTGTGTGCATGCTTCGATATGGCCACACACATTGAAACTACTTAGTCTCTGTAAAAATCAAGTGTTATTTCCCTCTTTCATACAATTATACATTTTTATGTTTGCATCAACCCTTCAGAGTGCTCCATGCCTGAGAGGGAAGGCATTACAAAATACAATATATCTGTCCCAGTCATGAACAAAAAATTACAGTTTTCCAGTTCCCAGAAACTATAATAATAATAACTCATTCTTGACCTCAAATCATCAATGTACAAGTAAAGTTTTAAAAAGAGACCAGCAACTCTCTGAGGTCAGAATGCTCTCCAACAGGGATCAGAAAGAGTATGGGAACAAAGCATTTGTATAGCAATGTTCACCCAAAATGCTCCTCAAGCTTTCAGTGATTTACAGGTCAGGAACCCCTTGAGTCAGAGAGATCATTTTTGGTCTTTGTATTTGAGAGAAAACACCAAACCTGTCTCACAAACCCACGGAAAGCTGGGGAGGAGAGTAATAACCCAGCGAGGAGAAAATATCTTGATTCTTCTCAAAGGAGGTGGGTGGGTAAATTTGGAATGGCCCTTTAGTGAGGTTGCCCAGACCAGGCTGGATAAAGGAATTTTCCTTATAATTCCACAGATCTTCTGGATTACAAGGTGCCACACTTGGAAAACCTGTGTTCAGATGAATCAGAAAAAAACTGAGCTACTAGAGCATTTTATCCATCAAAACTTATAAAATAACCAGTGCCAAGTCAGGTTCTAGTCCCTGAGGCCAGCTGGCATAGCACTTCCATAGTATTAAAGCCACAGACCCTCCAGAAGACAGTGATCACCTCCAAACTTCATTTTTGAACTGGCTCCTGACTCGTGATAATTTTTGGAAAGCACAGAGGAGTTATTTTGGGCACTTCTTTGTTGGCTGGGACAAAAGTGGGTTTGGAGTTGTACTCTTTGTGCAATAGGAAGCTCCAGTGTCCATATTCCAGTGCTGCTGGACTGGGTAGAGACCCATTCCTACTACTGTCAGCCCTGGCCCAGAGAACCTTTTTCTAAACTTAATCAGAAAGACAGAATGGGGAAGGATTTTTGGCTGCATTATGATTAATGATTTGGGAACTTTGGTCATTTTAGTGATCCTGACAACACAAAGGTCCCCATAATGCTTATTTCAGGAACAAATCCAATGCAATGACAAAAGCATTACAAGATATTTTATTGTGCATGGATACAAAAATGGTTAAACAACCCGGACTGGAGTTTTCAGATGATCTCATGAAGAAGGTAAGACAAAAAACTATTCTCACAAACCTCTTGAAGTCATTAGCCACCATCCAAAAAGCCAACTCCATGTAAGATGGGTCCTGTCTCCCAGAAAAGACAAATAAAAAAGAGAAACATCTTTTTGACCCTATTATTTCACCTTCAAAAAACACGCTGTTCCACAAGTATCAATTTTTTTCTCATGTGCTACCAAAGCTTTTCCCATCTTTTTTTCCCTTGAAGATAATCCTGATTTCCTTAAGGTGTTTTTAAGAGGATTCTTCTCTTCTCCTGACCAGAAATCTCACTGACTGAAACTTTAGTCACACGAATACCTGTGGCTCAACATAAAGGTGAGGGGCATCAAACAGCAGAGCTTTTGCTGACACAGTTCCAGTCACCATCTCTGGTTTATGAGTGATAAAATTTCCACTACCACCACCACCACCACCTGAAATCAGAACAGCAATTTTGTCAGATGCTAGACCTAAAAATTAATGTGGCTGTGCCATGCACTGCTCTGAGCTGTGGATATAATGAGTTTTGAATGGGAAGTCCCGGACACAATAAATCTGTGCCATATGTGACCATTTCCTGTGTCAGTTCCTTTCTCATAACCAGTGGAGGCTTCGCCCTCCCCCTCACTTTCCCTTTCATGACCCCACACCAGGGCTCTGAAATCTTTCAGGGTTGCTTTTGGGCCTCAGGCCTTTCCACAGCAGTTGCATAAATAAATGAGTTTGACAGCAAACATCATAATGGTTACAGTAATTTGTGCTCCACACAAGTGCTTGTGCTACTCGCAGGAGAAACGGGGGAGGAAAGAGCTTGTTTTGCTACCACAAACAAAAGTATGTTCTCTGACAAGTGGTGAAAGAATTAGTCAAATAAACTTGAACTCTATTCAGACCATCGCTGTTATGGATGGGGAGGTTCTCAGCTTCCCTTTCCCTCCTTGGCCAGCAGTCACTGCGAAGACAAATCATCCTTTTCTTCTGCAAAAATAAAGTTCAGGCATAAAATGAACTGCCTCAAAATAAAATTTTCAGAGAACTCCACTTTACTGCTATTATTATTATCATTACTTCCCAATGAGAACAGTTCTTTGGTCCTGGGAACGGTCTCACAAAGAGACTGAGTGATTTTCCATTAGAAGCAGGCTAGAAGGAAAATGCCAAATAGCTGCAGTTTCTGGAAATGTTTGGGTTAGAAATAAGCTTTAAAGTGACAATAATTTTGTAAGAAATAGGTTGAGAGGGCAGAACAGAAGCTTCCATTTGTTCTATTTTCTCCTTTTTTTTCACTGACAAATAAAACATTTTTACTAAATACCAAACTTTTAGTAGGTTTTTAACTTTCCCTGAGAAAGTATAATATTTTTTAGCTGTGTACATTTTTTTCCTGTAAACCCTATTATTAAAACCCATTTTTTCCCCATCAATGCCATTTAAAAAACATATTTCTTATATCCCAATATCAGCCCAGAAAGACTGCACACATTTCAGTCAGTATAGTAAACGGCATAAGTAGTTTATAGAAGTTTTATAACAATTGTTAGGAAAGAAGGTTGGTTTCCCATGTCTTATACAGACAGAAAAAAATAAAAGTATTAGTATTTTAACCAGGGAGGCTTAGGTTGAAAATTAGAAGATCATCTTCCTAGTAAAAAAAAAAAAAAAGTAAGTAGCAAGAGCTTGAAACCAACTGATTAGGAACCCGGGAGAGCTAATACAAGTGTGGGATTTTTTAAGTATGTTATATTAATTTATTTTGGGAACTTTGTAATTACAGATATCACTTTGGAGTGCTTTTCTTTCTCTTTCTTTCTTTCTTTCTCTTTCTTTTCATTCTTTCTTTCCCCATCTAAGTTATAAAAAAATGTTAAAATCTTACTTACACCTGCCTTGGCTGGAGGTTCAGTCCAAGAGCCTGTGCTCATAACAGAAAGGTTCACAAGCACAAGAGTCCTGTGACATTATTAGGGTGATTTTCAGCAATATTAGTCCTGTATGGGCTGTGGACTTGAATCTTAAAGCAGAAGGATTTCATTATGGGTACAGACAGCTATATTATGCCATGACATATTTATGACAATGAACAGTAATGGGAGGCAAGTATTTTAAGCCTTGGGAGTCGAAATTAATCTGAGAGCACGGTGCAGAATCTGAACACCTATGAAAACATATTGCAGAGCTAAAATTTGAGACACAAAGGCTACAGTCATTATCTGAGCACATAGAAGGGATTCATCCCATTAATTCTAGCTGCCTAAATGTTAAGCATCTAGTCTAAGCTAATTGTCTGGTCTAAGCTGTTCATCTAGATAATAATCATTAGAAAGGGGGAGAGGAAAGACTTTTAGAGGGTCATTCATTCCTGCTTTTCTTTGGATGGATTGTATCACTTCTGGAGGTATCTGTCTCTGCTGACTATGTGTGGAATCTAGACACATATTTTGGACTGGAGGGCTGTCTTTAGAATCAGAGAATCACTAAATCCTTAAGTTTGGAAAAGATCTCCAAGATCATCAAGTTCAACCTTTGGCCAATCTCCACCTTGACATTAAACCATAGCACTAAGTGCCAGCGCCATTGGGTAAAATGAGCCCAAGCACTAATGATGTTGCTAATGAGGCTTGTGGAAGAGCCAGGCCAATCCATGTTAATGTTTTGAAATAAGAGGGAAATAACAGCTCTGTACACACTTCTAAGTAGCCATCTTCTCCAGTTTTGAATGAGAGAAAAGAGAGAAAGGAGGGAGATTAAGTCACTACCATCAACCTAAAAATTAGAAAGAAACTCCCCTATCCCTGACAGAGATATAAACAAGCTACAAACACTTTTTTGAGGAAGACCCTGAAAAAGACCAAACTCTGAATTTGGCTTTTGTAGCTCTGATGACCAAGTCATGGCGTCCAGCTACTCCCACATGTGCAAGGTGCACGAAAACCAAATCTCTGTCTGCTCCTGAACAGTGCAGCTCACACAGGAAACAGAGGGGGCCCTCGGCAAAACACCTTGGAATGCCCAAATTTACAGAACTTATCCAATAAGAGTTGAGCAAACAGAACAAGACCCTAAAAAATTATTTCTAACCTCTGGAACCAACATGGATGCAGGAACAGAAACACACCACTTCCAAAAAATCAAACATGTCTGTCAGCAGACTCCTAAAATACCATGCCTAAAATAAGTCTTGGGAGAAAACAATAGGTCAGAAGAGATTTCCAGATGTCATATATTTCAAACTTCTACTCAGATCAAGGCTAACTACAAAGTTACACCAGACTTCTGAGGGCTTTACAACAAATCATAGCATATTTACATTTTCCACTTTTAGATTTCATAGGACAAAACTCCCAGGTTAGAGTATTTCCAGAGGAGATGCCAGGGTTGAAAATTACTTGGAGAAGATCTGTGACCCATTGACACATTCATTCAGAACTTTAGATGCTTTCAAGATGGCTTGAAGAAGCTTTGAGGGTTGATTTTGCAAATAGTTTTTATGCTCATGAGAGGTTATTTTAGGTAGTCCAGGTTCTGTTCCTTGTCCCATCCCAAGCCTTCTGGACAGCTCCAACAGGAAAGGAATACATTTGGAGGTGGAACATCTCCTGTACTTTACCGGACTGTTCTTCATGTTCATATAAAGATGAATGGACAGAGTCACACTGACCCTGTGTGATGCCCAGTGTATTGGTGAAGCACTGAAATCACACACCAGTCCTGATTTCCCTACTCTAACTAGTAAGGATCACTTCCTTTATATTTTATTCCAGACTTACTAGCAAGCTGTTTGAAATTTCAGACAGCCCTTGGAGTTATTTTGGCCAGGGAGTATATTTAAAACTCATTGTGCCTAATGTTGTCTTTCTACAATTGAGAAGTAATCAGGGAAGACGTGAAAATAAATAGACAAGTGAGAGGCAAAATGAAATATGAAGTGGCTAGAAAGGAGTCTGCTCTCTAATGTATTTTTTCAGCTTATTATTGTAAAAGCCCAGAGCAAAAGAGTAGCTTTGAAGAGTCTTTTGTTAATAGTGGAAAGGTTGTCTTTATATTTTTCTTAACTTTTTATTTATTAACCATGCAGCACAGGGTACTTCCATAAATGATGGCCAAGTTTCAGGTTTCAGGGACTTGTTTAGTCTGAAAACATCCCCGGCTGCAATGGGAAGCAGAAAAGAGAAGTAACAACCCATTGCCTGGTGTTAGAAGGAAGTAAAACCGAAGCCCATTTGTTCTCTGCTGTTGCCTGTAATTTCTGGTGGTTGAGCTTGCAGAGGTTTGGATGTCCCTGTTTGGATGGTTAAAATGCATTCCCAGCAGGCCACTTCCTCAGGTGGTCTAGCTGATGACAGCATGAGGCCAATGTAAAACATCTGATGCCTTGACCCTATCTGACAATAAAATTACAGAGCCGCATTCCTACACCGGGCAATCCTCCAAATCATTGTGGAAAATAGAAAATAAATGTTATTGAGGGCACTTACCCTATGCTTAAGCACTAAACGATGACAGTTGATAACAATTTTGAGACTCTTGGTGTTGGGGCACTATGTGTTTATTTATCATTGCTGTCATTATGGGGCTAAGTATAAAAATATTCAATTTCTTCAAAACCTCATCAAAACTGTCAGGTGAGAAAATATTATATGTGCACAGGAGACCAGAGACATGCATTAGGCAGATTTCTTCTTTAAGAGTTTTTACTGTTTTAGCACCAGGGAAAAAAAAAAAAAAAGCACTGATTCTGTGTTAGATAGGCAGAACAGTTCAGGATTCTCTAAGGCCTCTTAGCTCAGGCACCCTGCTGGAATTTAAAGGATGCCCTTCATGTATAATAGCTTACATTAATCTAACTTTTATGTAGAGAATTGTCATCATGACCAATTTTGGTCTGTTTTTTTTGATGGGTTTTTTTTTTTTTTTGGTATAACACCTGCATTGCCAGACACACCCATCAGACAAGCCCAAGCATGATTTTTAATTGTTTATTCTATGGCATTGAAACTATCAGAACACATTTAATTTTCTGGACACATCAGTTGAAAAGCTCCGTTGAAAAGCTGTCAGCAGGGACCTCCACAAGAGTTTCTGCTGGTTTGGGCCACCAGGGAGTGTCCTTCAGTGCCATGAAGAGTCAAGATACTTTGAAGAGCTTTCAAAGAGCCCATCTGGCAGGGTTTGTTCAGTTTTCACAAGTCTCATGTGGCAGTCACAGAGGACAGCTGTATGAAAACTTGTAGATTGTATTTGCATCCCACTAGGATGGAAAGGCTCATTCCAGAGTCAGAGTACACAAAGTGCTCAGTGCTAAGTACCAAGGCTAATCCAGCAGGTAGAAAACTGGTGCAAGCCATTTCCAAACCCGTATTGCCTTATCAAGACAATCTGGGCTACAACCACTCTCTATGAAAGCCACAGAAATTCTGTTTACATGTAGTTCCCCTTTCCAACCCAAATCCTTCCCAAAAGGGTGGTACTTTATGTCAAGCATGTGTTGTCCGTTGTCAAAACTGGATTTACATTTTCTTGCATGTTGTGTTTCCCTAGGGTCCCAAAATGGTAAATAATGCTGGCAACACTACAGACAGTAACCTGAACGTCCAGCCAGAAGGATGTGCTGTGGAAAGCATCCCTGTGCTGCCAAGGACATTGAGGAGAGGAGGAATATAAGGGAATCATGACTTTTTTTTTTTTTCCTTTTGCTCTCCATGTCTCACAGGGAGCAGGAGCTCAGACAGAGAGGCCTCAGAAGTAGAGGTCTGAATTTAATAAAGCTGTCTGGGGGGAGGGAGAAGGGAAGAGAAGATCACAGAGATAAGAGAGGGAGAGAAAGGAAGACAGGAAAAGAAAGGACATTACAGCTGGCTGGCGATGGCTGTGCCCTTTCAAACTCAAGTGGGGGGAAGTGAAATATTTGTTTAAGAGGCAGGACACCAGGTCATTATGGAAAGAATGGGAAATTTTAAAAAAAAAGGAAAAGGATATTTAGTGGTCTGGGCATATATTTCCATTCTACTGTAATGAGGATAGGCCAAAGGCAAGGGAAGACAAGGATAATGGCGAGATGCTGCAAGGTAATTAATAGGACTGCTGGATCTCATCACAGTTTTGGGGATTATTGAAATGACCCTTTAAATTCAATGCAGCTACACTTACCATATGCAAGAAGTTAGACCCCTGTTTAGGAAACAAAACCACAGGGTCCCTTTGCTTCCCCACTTCTACAACATTTTTGCTGTTTCACCTTGTAGAATAAAAGTTAATTGAGGGAAGCAGGGAGGAGGAAGAAGCTCAGCTCATCCCTACTGACACAGCCCTCTCCATCACGGTACCAAGTTGACTTCCTTAAAGAAAAAAATAACAAATGCACTACCAAAGCTCCCATCTAGGGCTGTTTTAGTTTTTTTTCCACAAGATCGTGTTTGTTAGAGAAACCAAAAAAAGATACCAGAGGGAAAATAAATGCAGATACATTTTTAATGCATGCATTTAATTTTCAGAACATGGTGGGCACTTCATTGCTGGGTGCTGGAACTGAAAGGGAGAATTTATCTAATCAGTCCTCCGTGTTCCTGCTTCATTGACATAATGTGGTCCTGCCGATTAAAGCACTCGAATCTCTGCCTTTTCCTTCTCTTTCATACTAAAATTATTGATGTGCTTTGTACAATGTGTAATTGCCATTATTGTATATGTGCCTGGAGCATGTGCAGAGCTGAAATTGAAATAAATAAGCAAACAAAAATCATGCGATAGCGACTCTCTGATGGTATGGTGGGGGTTGGTGCCGTGGTATCACAAGCTGAAAATAGGATTTCATACTGCTGTGACCGGTTTTGATAAAGTGAGATTTGATAAGACTGGAAGAAATGCTGCTGTGATCCTCCAGCCTGACCTCTTCTTTTCTTACAGCACAGATCCCCAGTAAACACCCAAATCAAAGAGCCTCTTTTAGCATCCCGGGTCTGAGCCTCACCATCCAATGATTTCACCAGAGCACCCCTGAATTGCATCACCTGAGGATCTTGCCCAGTATCACACACTCACTTTTGCTCCATCTTTTTCTCTCCCTCTCATGGACAGGCAGTAGATTTGTTCTTTACATTTAATTTATGCAAGCAAGGCACAGAATACATTTCAGTAATGCCAATTAGATACGCACTAATTTCTTCTCTGTGAAATAGCAGTAAGTAATTAATCAGAATTTTGATCACAACTCAGTTGGCAATTCTAATTGCACTTGTCATTTCCACAGCAAATACAGAATCATTATCTTTTTCGCCAAGTCCTCTCTTCCTAATCATCCAGGGGTGCTAGAAGCAAAACATTTCCAAGAACTAGATATTGTCCCTATCAACCAGCAGCCCTAATACCTTTGGACTGAGGGTTAGTGGGTTCAGTCCATGGCTGTGTTTTATTTCAAGATTCATCATAATTTTAAAGGGAATAGCTGGTGGCAGGCTGGCTGCTTGCCTGGGGGAGGGGGGTTTCTGCCTCATGAAATTATGAGGAAGGATAAAAGCTAGCAGCTCACTCCATTAAAAACCTTCTGGGAGAGCACTAAAGGCGCCTGACCTTTGCAGGAGCATCCAGCAGGCATCCGAGGAACGTGTGGACATTGATCAGGTCTGTGCCATCACAGCCCACACGACATCTCTCAAGCACCACAGCCACGTCTCACCTCCGGGCACTTCCAGCCACCCCAGAAGCAAACAGGATGATCAGGGGAGATCAGTACCCCGTGTTTCACCAAAGCAGTGCTTCCAGGACTGTTTAGAGATTATCCTGATGGTTTGTGCAAACTGACAGTGCCGGTCTGGAGGGAGAACAGGTTATCTGCCTGGATGGTGCTGTGGCTGGGGGTCTGTGGAGATAGGACTCCCCTTTGCTATGCTCCAAAAGGCTGTCAGTGAGATCCTCCTCAGATGGCTTAGAGGAAAGAAGAGAGCAGGAAGAGAAAGGGAGATTTATCTTTTAGAATTTGAGCCCTACAGAGATCTACAGCAGATCCAAACTCCAATTCCAGCATGGCAATTCACCTCCTCCTCCTGCTGGAAATAAGGGTTTCCAAGGACCTGACAACTACAGTCCAGTTTAATAATCAGATTCTTCATATAATTCAAGCCCAGGTTGTTAATATTTTCACAGGTAACACCAAATCATACACAGTAACTTTGGGAACAACCACTGAACTGAGATCTCAATTCTGTCAATAACAAGTGAAAAAACATTTAAGAGAAGTATAAAGTATAAACTTCATTTTATGCAGGAAGTTTCTGCATAGAATATGTTGTGAACCAGGATAGTTCTGTCTCTACCCTCACATATAATTTGAGCAAGCAGCACCAATGAAAATTGACAATTTGAAAGCTTCCCAAGCATCTCCTATACTGTCCACATATTTCTCCTCCCTGGTCTAAGCAGCACAAATAACTGAAAGACTAGGAAGGCATCATCGTCCTTTGCTTCCTCAGGGTTTATTTTGGCAATGCTCTTGCTTTTATTCCATATTTGAGAGATCAATAAGAAGGATTTGAGTGGAACAGTAACCTGTCAGTTCTTCTATTCACAGAGACCAAACTTCTCTCATATAAGGGGGAATAACTCTCAATATTAGTGACACCAGTATGGACTGAAGAGGGTCAGAACACCTCAGAACTTAGTTATGAATATGGAAGCCAGGAAAAATGTCTGAGATCTTGGTGGGCTGAATTTCTTTCATAACAGACAGAAAAAACCCAGCATAAACATCTGAACTGCCACAGAGACTTTTCTTTGTCTAGGATTGGGGCAGGGATGGCATGTTAAGCATGCTGTCCATGATGAAAAGTGTCAAAAGCTTAAATCATATTTTCCACCTTCTGGGACACGCTGGGACACAGACATTTTTCATTAGTCTTTAAAAGGGGTACACTGAGGCTATGTCCACACTTATGAAGGTTTATGCCTTAGACCTAGTACTCAATCACAAATATTTTACATTCTTAGAGCAAGGTTTGGCATGTTATTTTGTCTAGGTCATCTAGCACTGAGCAAAACTGTGTCTAGGAAATGTCTGAGGCTTAATGTGGTTTGTGACCATCCCAGTTTGAATGCAACCAATCTGGTCTGGAGCAAAAGGGATTTTAATTAATAAATGACCACACTAAGATCTGGCCATGGGCAGGGATACCTTCCATTAGACCAGGCTGTTCAAAACCCCACCTTGAACACTTCCAGGGATGGGGATATGTTCAATTTCAAGCCACTCAGGAGCACGGGAGGCATTGATAGAACTAAAAATGAGGTTGCCACCATTAGATTTTTCTTCAGCAGTTCTCCATACTCAGAGTCAGCAATGACTTTCCTATCTAAATAGAGGTGAGATACCCTAAAAAGGCAAAAAAGTACAAAAACTGTTCAAAAAACCTAACACATAAACTGCACAAGAGAAAAGATGACTTTTAATTCACTATAGTCAAAATTGCTTAATCACCTCAGAGTTGGAAAATGAAAAAGAAACAACAGCTCTTGGAACCTGAGCATCTTGGAGTAAACCCATACAGCATGGATTTATGAAGACAGCAGATCACATCCCAGATTAGTTACAGCAGCCAAAAGGGAAAAATAAGGTCATTAAAACCAGAAGCAATGGGATACAATCAGACTAGTGTGAAAAGAAAATCAGCTTCAACACAGATATTTAAGTAATGGATGGTCCTGAAGAAACATTGTGGCTACATCTTCACCAGCAAATTAAATGTGCCCAGGAGCATTCCCAGACATTGAGGCCAAAGGACATGATCTGGTTTCATTTATCTTCTAAACCAGCTCAAGTTCAAAAACAGGATGGATTCATCCACCAGACCAGCTGGGAATGTTCCTTGGCGCACACAAACTCTCAAACTGCACCCAAGAACACAAGAATTATTTGGCTGAGTATTACTTGGCTAGGACTAAAGCATGTGAGGGGCTGTGGTAAATATATTGCAGGGCAGTGGATTGCACCTCTGTGTCATTTTATTTATCTTGACATGGACATAACCTCAGTCCACCTGAACTTCTGACCCTGGAGAGTGTTCCTGTGTCCACAATTTTACCTGCAAAATTCAACAGAGGGCAAAGACCACACCAGCCAGGTGTATCCCAGGTCAGGTATCCCAAGCCTAAGGAAATGGACAGAGAAACCTGCAGCCCAGATTATTTCTGGGCCTATTTGAGAGAAGAGTTCACACCCAGAGGAAAAGACCAAGCAGATGCTGTGTGAAATATCTGGCTTTCTTTTGGCATTCTTAAAGGTTGCTGAATATCATCATGCTTTGGAAGTTCAGAGTCACGCAATGGTTTGGGTTGAAGGGACCTTTAAATATTGTCTAGTTCCAGCCCCCTGCTATGGGCAGGGACACATTCCACTAGAACACTGACATTTTATTGTACTAGAAAAATATTTAAAAGGAAAAAAACACAAACATTTATGGTTATTATTAAAATCACTATTAATGGGGCAAGAAACTAAGTTGTTGTTGTGTGCCTTGTTTATTGCAAGAGCAGGCTTTGAACTTGAGTGGAAAAGAAGGAAGGGACTACTTAGTCACCTCCTGGCTGTTATTTCCCTGCTGGAAATAGGCAATAGATTGACAACAGCTGAGGAGAAACCTACCTACCCACTGCAACCTTAATTAATACAAGGAGGATGGGCTTGGAAAGACTGCAGTCACCCCAGGAGCAAACCAGGGATTGATTTCCTGTCTCTACTCAGGTTGATTCAGCTGGCCTGAACTCTGGTCTTCAAGAGCTAGTCCTAATCTATGAGTTCAGTAAGGTTTTGGCCACATTTAAGTATGGAAAATAGTCTGATGTTTGGTGGTGCCACCAAATCATCTCACCACACATGGGCATCTCTCTAATCCAGCTGCTCTGGCAAACAGTGGATGAAAAATGTGCCCCTAAAAAATGTGTCTCAATCACAAAAAAAGCTGTGTAAATCCTGTTACAGAAACACTGAGCAAATACAAGAGAAAGAGTGAGAATAGGTGAAGAGTGACTACACCACCAGGACTCTACCACTAGTGGTTTTTGGATTCAACTGTATTGTGTGCCCTTGTCTTGGATGAGAACTGTGAATCTCAGTTAAACCTCTTGCTGTATATTTTACCATATCACAGTGTGCAAAGAAACTTCTGCTCTGAGCACAGGTTCAGAGACACACAGGGCTGACCCACAGAAGACTCCATCAGTGATAGGAGGAGTCAGAAGCACAGGCTGGAGCTGTGTGTAAATGTACCCACAAGAGTAGGATAACAGGAGTGTGAGGTCAGGCCCCTCAGGAGGAACCCAAGTAGGTCCAGTGTCATGGACACCACCTCAGCCAACAACACCTGAGCACAGCACACAGGGAAAAGGACACAAGCACATCACAGATGCATAAAATCATAGAATCATAGAACTGTTCAGGTTGGAAAATACCTCCAAGATCATCAAGTCCAACCTACAACCAAACACCACCATGCCCAGTAAACCATATCATGAACCGCCTCCCAGCCAAGGTAGAAGCAAAGATGAGGAAAGAGGCAGACACGGTTGCTCAGAGACCTGCCCTCAGCAAGGACCAGGAACATATTTTGCCTCTTTGTTTCAATCTCCCTTCCTATTTGGATGTTATTCTTTTTCTTTTCTGAACAGGAATCCTTTGCACATTCACAACAGAGAAGACTGAAATTATTGTGGCTTCTCATTAGAGACTTTCTTTGCATCTCCTGTCCATAGTGCTCACGCCAATATTTGGATTTTCAGTGGCAAGTCACCTAGATCAGGCTCATTATTACCCTTTGTCAGGTGACTTGGGAGCAATACACACACCTGAAAAGTGAGTGGAGTGTTGAGCTGATGCCTCCAGGCCTGAAGATGTGGAGACATGCAGGGGCACAGCCAGCGCCAGGCTGGGTGACTCCAGAGCACGGTGCCATTACAAATAACACTTTGCCTGGAGGCCCATCCAGTTGAATTAGAAAAAAAAAGAACCATTAATTAACTTGACTTAAGAGAAGGCTGATGCAGGGCAATGTGACCTTTTCTCTATGTCACATGCCACACGGATTTTAGCTTCCCTCTGATGCTATGTCATTGCCAGTCCTTGTTTTTTAGATCACTGGATTGCAGGCGGGTGACGGTGACCAAAAGGATTGTGGCAGCAGGAAGAAAGAAAGAGACAGCTCCACTATTCCATGATCTGTACACCAAAGGGACCAGAATCTTGTTATGCATCTACTATCTATTATTATTATCTTGCAATCTAACATAAAATGTGTACATATATATATATACACACACACACACATACATATATATATATATATATATGCACATTTTATTTCAGGTATTACAAACACATAACATGTCATGTGTACATTCAGTTAAAATGCACATTTAAGGTGTCTGTTAAGGTTAAAATATTTTTTACAGAAAAACTAAGAGCAGTATTAGTTTTACAAAAATGCAGAATATAATTGTTTAATATTGTTCAATTTTTGCATAAATGTGTTTGTAACACAAGGAGCTTTATGTAGTTTTTACCGATCAGCTCAATGCATTCCTTAAATAGCCCAATTTACCTAAAATTTGGTACTGAATTAGTCCAGAGGTTGTGGGGGAAGCAATACCAGTAAAATCATGGAGTCACAGCCCAGATAGAGTGGGGAGGGACCTTAAAGAAGATTTTGTTACAATTCCCTGCCATGGACAGAGACACCTTCTACTATTCCAGGTTGCTCCAAGCCTCGTCCAGCCTGGCCTTGGATACTTCCAGGGATCCAGGGGCAGCCACAGCTTCTCTGGACAACCTGTGCCAGGGCCTCACCTCCCTCTCAGAGAAGAATTTTGTCCTTATATCTAATCTAAACCTTTCCCCTTTTAGTCAGAAAGAAGTAAGCATCTCTCTTCCAGATCTCACCAGAAAATCCAACACTAATGCCTTGTGCCATCCCCAGAAGGCCATGGTTTTGCAGTACTACATTTTCACCAGCAAGATTATGATGGACTCTTACAAAACCAATTCAGAGAACATCCCCATCCCCATGCAATGGGGATATAATCCCCACGCAATACTTTATCCTAGGTCTGGCTTTTTATCTATTTTATACATTTGTCTGTTTTAACACAAGTGTCTGAGCCTGAGCATGGCTCCTTCAGCTGAGAGAAATCAACACCTTGCACAGGAAATTTACGCATTTATGACAACAATTTTAGGGAAGAGAGAGACTATTTCATGTTGGCAAGATGAATCTTTTGAGTTTACCCTGAATGTCTCTTTGGAAAAGCAAGTTCTTGCAACCCTATTCATCATATTCAGAATACATCTACACCTTCTCCTTGGCACAGTGCAAGACCTGACCCACAGCCCACAGCAGCAATAAACCAGGGATTACAGGTCCTTGAAATAAGGAAAAACCAATTTTCAGAGTATATGTTATTCTCTGAGCCTCAGTTAGCTTGAAATCTTTGCAGGCCATGAAGGACCCGTGGGCCTGTTATCAGTGAGTGACCTCAGGTATTTCTACTCTGCCTTCATCTACCTGAATGGTCTCCGTGGAGTGAAAGGTGGATGGATCTGGGAGATCACTGCGTCCTGAGTTTCTCCACAGAACCTTCTTTGAGAGTTGTGTCAACACAGACATTAAGATCAGAGGTGCAGGGTTTCGTCCTCTGACTTTGAGAGGGTTTTTGACTGCACTGTTGAAAAAGAAAATACAAAGGAAAAACACTCCTCAAATTCCATTGGATAACACTGGCAAGGAAAGGCATGTCAATGTTATACCCACATATAGCTCCTGTAAAGCACAAAACCTCAGAATGACTTAAAAAATGCTTTTCCATGTCCCATTAAATCACTGTGCTTAAAGTATTGAAGGTCAGTTTTGAAACTCCTCTCGCAGAAATCTAAGCCTTTATCTCAGTGAAAACACTCCCATATTACTAAACAAACATGATGTGATCAGCAGTGGACCTCAGAAAATCCTCTCACATCTCATTATCCCACAGTTTAGATTAGGGCTTTTATAGCTTGACTTCCTAATTCAACCACAGGATCAGCTCTGCTCCCCTCTGCCACAGTGCTGATATATTATTTCTGTAACATGAAGAGCCGAGCAAAGGAATAGAACATGTTCTCATGGCAAAAAGTTAATTTTGGTTTAACCTCCAGCGCTTTCCATTGCAGCCATTAACACTCTGGTTGGTTAAATAGCAACACCAAGTAAATAAGAAATAAACCTTTACTCAAGCACAAAGCCTCCTGAAGGTGCTGGCTGCATAATTTCCTGCAACATGAAGGGTTCTCTTGTCATTCTTGTTAGCAAGGTGTCATTTCCATTCAAAGATGGACTCTATTGAACCTATTTACCAAGAAACTCCTGTGAAAAGTTATCTGAAATGCAATTATGAGGACTTTCACCCCGAGAGCACAGGAAGATGGAGAGCAAAGCTCTGTATCAGTTTGGAATTTTTCTCTTTTTATTCCTTTCCTCTCCAAACTCGAGTCTCAGCCTCTCAAATAAAGGCACCCGAAAAAGACACTTTGCTTTTTGAAAAACCTTCAGCACATCTGAATCCCGCTGCAGCAATATAATTTCCTTAAACAGCTCCCAAACTGTGAACATAAAAGGACACAAATTCAACACCCTCAAAATAAGAAGAATAAGATAATAACCCTGGACAATGAGAAAATTGCACAAGTTCACTTTCCATGTCAGTATGCATTTCCCTTTAAGGATTTCCATTTCCCTTTAAGCAATTCTATTATTCACACATAGCATTTCTAATCATTCTTTCAAGTGTTTCTATGTAACTTATCAGGGTTTAATGAATGCCAGAATAAGCACTAGAGGGAAAATCCACATAACTGGACACTAACCCAAAGGTTTTAACAAGACCTCTACATTTTTCTCTTTTTAATATAATCTTTATTCAAGCACTTGCTGCTTTGATCAGAAATATGGCTTTTTTATTGGTATTATTATTGACTTTTTCCCACCCACCCTCTTGCCTAAATCACCATCCCATAACTTGTGAGCCTTCCAGGGTTGCAGTGAAGAGTTATTGGTTACAAAGGGCTTCTTTGAAAACATCTACATAAAATCAGTGAAAGTTAACAAACAAACTTCTATACTTATTTCTACTGAATGGGGACCCACACTCACTTTACAGAGAACAGTAAAAAAAACCCCATAAAATATTCAAAACTGGAAATTGTTAAAGAACACAAGTGACTTGTTCAGTCTGCAGTAATCCATGGAGGTACTTGCTATCAATCAGAATTCCCAAGGATCACCTCATGCTCAGAAGTTGTCAGTCACACAAATTCTGGGACACTTTGCCACTGGAGGTTTGAATGGCTAAAAGATTGGGTGAGACAGGATACATAAATCAATAGCACAGGAATTTCTTTTACCTTCAGGTCAAACTATCCTGAATTAATGGCTGCTTTGGAAAACAGGAAGTATGAGAAAATAAGTCATTTTATAAATGCTGATTATTCTCCCCAAAGCAACCACTGCCTCCAACACTACACTAAAAACATTTAAAAATTTTTAAGCCATTCCTGGAGTTCTGTAGGATTTCTATCTGCAGGCAGGGATCTTCCTGCTGTTGTAGGAAGCCCTGCACTTATATTTCATCTCTGACTGGTTTGGGCTTCTTTTATTTGGAGTACTCTTCAGGCGTACATGAAGTCAGAGCTTTTCCAAAGAGGCTTAGCCTTTCCAAGAGCAAGGGCTGGTTTTTGTTATGTGTGGTCACTCACTTCACTGGGCTTCCTTCTTCCTTCAGACACAAATTTGAATGGCTGAGGAAGTTTATACCCTTGGGGTCTGGAGAGGGAAAGGAGAAAGCAGATTTCCCTCCATGCCAAGGATCCAAAGCAACCACTTGAAGCTGGTTGCACAGGCAGCTGGGCAGAATGGTTTCTCTAAAGCTGATTTGGATGTCTTACTTAGTGGTTTCAAAGAGTAAGGGGGACATCATATCATTCTCCTGCAACGAAAAAAATTATTTCAACTGATTCTACTTACAGTTCTAATAAGTTATAATAACATTCAAGAAAACCTAATAGCAGCCTTCCAGTATCAAAAAGGGGATTAGGAGAAGTACTTTTTACAAGGGAACACAGAGATAGGAGCAGGGGAAATAGCTCTAAGATGAAAAAGAGTAGGTTTAGATTAGATATTAGGAAGAAATTATTTAGAGGCTGGTGAGACCATGGCACAGGCTGGCCAAAGAAACTGTGGCTGCCTCATCCCTAGAAGTCTCCAAGGCCAGGTTGGACAGGGCTTAGAGCAACCTGGGATAGTGGAAGATGTTCCTGCCCATGGCAGGGGGTGGAACTGGGTGATCTTTAAGGTCCCTTCTAATCCAGATCATTATACTAAGAGCTGGAAAAGTCCTCAACAAGTGGCACAACCTATTCCTCCACCCCACAGCAAGGACAGGTCAGCCTGGCTTCATTCCTAACACATCCTGATGTGACTTTGTCTC
Organism: Chloebia gouldiae; assembly: GCA_003676055.1. NCBI lineage: Eukaryota > Metazoa > Chordata > Aves > Passeriformes > Passeridae > Chloebia > Chloebia gouldiae. The sequence continues at coordinate 336,634 of QUSF01000002.1, read as the reverse complement.
ACAGCTCCCTCTCCAGAAAAAGCAGTCATGTCCATCTCCTAAGGCACAGAGACCAGGGACAGCCCAGCCCTGCTCCAGTGTGAGCTGTGCTTTAAATTGTGGTCAATCCTCAGAGCGAGACATGGACAGAAAATTTAATTAATTTATCATGAGCTGGATCAGGAGGTCCAATAAGAGCCAAGGACTCTCACAGCTATTAGGGAATTTTTTGCCAAGTATTCTCTCCAACTATTTATCCAATAGAGTTGCACCTCCTATTTCTTTCATATTTTTTTTTTTTTGGTGCAATCTTGAACCTACTTGGTTCTTTTGATCAGCTAATTCTATAATCTGTCTGAGGAACAATTTCTTCACTGACAAGGTGGTCAGGCATTGGAATAGGCCATCCTTGAAAGTGTTCAGTGTTTGGGATATGGTTTAGTGGTGGACTTGGCAGTGCTGGTTGGACTTGATGACCTCAGAGGACTTTTTCAGCCTAAAGGATTCTGTGATTCTGTAAATACCACAGAGGAGAATAAAATATTGTTCTTGTAATATGGGCTCTATAGGGATGTGACTTCATTTTCAGTCCAATAACTGTTGCATCCTGGTGAGCATGGGAAGCAGACAATAAGAAAGGCTTACCCTGGTTTTGCAATGTGCTTATTAATTTCAGAAAAACCACCGCAGGAACAAAGTTTATTGGTGAGTAGGAGGATGTTTCAGGAACAGAGCCCAGCTGAAAATAATCGGCTCCCTTTAATTAATTACATACAATTTTATTGCATAACTGATGGTTTTAAACCTTGGCCAATTAACTTGTCAAACACAGAAGTTAAATTCTATATTGGTCCATTAAGAAAGATCTATGCCAAAGTTTTAATTCAAGTTGCCTTATCCAAGAATGAGAAAACACAGCCTTTTGAAACTACAGTTATTGGGTAGTAACCCAGATTTGAAAAAAAGAAAAAAATAGGAATGACAAAGGCAAAATAAAAGCAAGGACACAGAAGTCCAATATATTGCACAGGTCCATGACTTCCATTGTGGGGCAAATTGAAATGGCAAGGTTACCTTGTCTTGACAACTTATTTCTAAGACAAGATGAGGTGCTGATGCCAATTTAACATGCCTACATGACAGGAAAAAAAACCAAAACAAAAAAAAAAAAAAAAACCCACACTTTTTCATTGAAAAGTTCTTCAAAAGCACCTTATGATGCTGTGGTAGCTCTCACTAGTTGTGTGTGTCTTATCCCAGCAACTGGAGAGTGTGGAATGATTTTATAATCACATATATTCATAAATATATTTATATTTGTCATAACATATTTATATATTTGTATATTGAAATAAATAAAATTTTTTACATGTTAAGTTAATAAACATGTTCTTGGCATGATCTAAAACTGAGTATTCAACATAACTACCACAGATGAAAATATTTATTTTCCAGTTTCATACACAAAATGTCAGTTAATAACTTTGCTTTTTTCCAAAGCACTGAGCTGTTTCTCCAAAAATTCTAGGAAATTAATATGTTCTTTCAACTAACTATTTTAACTAAGCATTATATTATACTCATGCTACATATCCTGAGAACCCCATGGTGCATAGCGTCAACCACATGTGCTTTGAACTTTGGTAAAGTGATGACATCTATATCAAAGCTATGCTTTATAAATGAAGATTTTGCATGTTTTGTCTCAGCAATTATTTTGTGAAATACAGCTTTTGCATGTAGTAACCTCTTGGCCTGAGCTTTCAACACTTTAACTCCATTAAGTTAAAATGTTCTATTAAGTCGTTGTCCTGAGAGCACTATAATTGAAACTGGGATGGATGGTTTGTTCACTTCCTGCTGATTTTTGATGTGCATGTCATGGAATCCTAGAACCCTGGAAGGCTTGGGATTAGAAAGGACATTGAAGATCATCCCATTCCACCCCTGCCACTGGCAGAGACACCTTCCACTATCCCAGGTTGCTTCAATTGCCATCCAGCCTGGCCTTGAACACTTCCAGGGATGGGGCAGCCACAGCTTCTCTGGGCAACCTTGGCCAGGGCCTCACAACCCCCATGGCTAAAGAATATCACCCAGAGACCACCTACACCAGAGCTGTGTCCAGCTTGGCCTTGAATGTTTCCAGGATTGAAGCAGCCATCACCTCTCTGGACAAACTGTTGACAGTTTTTCACCACCCTCATTGTAAAAACTTCTCCCTTATACCTAATCTAAGTTGACCTCCTTCTAATTCAAAACCATCAACCTTTGTCCTATTGCAGCAGCACCTGCTAAAATCATCTGCCCCCACTTTTCTTACAAGCTCACTTTAAGTACCAAAAGGCCAAAATAAGGTCTCCCCACAGCCTTCTCTATTATACAAACATGTGGTAGCACACAGCCCTCAGCCATCTCCAGAGCAATTACATTTTGGGCCAAATGAGTCAAAATTGCTTCCTTCTTAGTGTGATCACGAAAGCTGTCAAACCAGACAAAGACTGTCAAAATTTAAAAGCATGAAGAGGAGAGCAAGGCAAACTAAGGTCACAGAGGCAACATATAAGCATTTGCCTGATTTACTAATGCCACAGGAATACTAATAATTAACAGTTTGTAATTTTTCCCCGTGGTTCATAGGGGACTCAAAATAGTTTGGAATCACACCATACCAGATGCCACATGGACATTTCTGTAGTTCCTGACACTAAAATGTCAAGAGTCATTACAAAGTAATGAGTGGAAGGAAAAATAAGAATTATCCTCATTTCACAGGATAATCAAGTGACTTCCTTACTGTGAGGGTGCTGAGGCCCTGGTACAGGTTACCCAGAGAAGCTGTGGCTGCCCCATCCCTGGAAGTCTCCAAGGCCAGGTTGGACAGGGCTTGGAGCAACCTGGGATAGTGGAAGGTGTCCCTGCCCATGGCAGGGGGTGGAATGAACTGATCTTAATAGTTCCTTCCAACCCAAATCATTCCATGGTTCCATTCACTATCTGGGACCTCTCCTCAAAATTCAGTTGCTCACACATATTGAGCAGTGCTGCTCTTGTGTGTGACAGTGACACAGCTCCTGGTTCAGAGCTGCCTCCTGTCCTGCCAGCCTGGAACACAGATGGACAAGGTGTGGAAGAGGCCATGTCAACACGGCCAAGGTGTGATGGTCCCCACAAGAACCTGTCTTTCAATTACACTTTTACATCCCTGATATTCTCGCAGCTCTTTTACATCACTGATCCAGCATGGAAAAGTAAAAGATCCTTTATCTGAAACATCCATGAAGGAAATCCTGTGTTTCTGATGAAACTGACTTCCTCAATTTCCTGTTTGCTGCACAGCTGTCTGCATTGGATGGGTCGCAGGGACATTTTTTTGGACATATTTGTGTACCTCAGTTGGAAGCCAGGTTCCTTGAGCTGGAACATAAGGGTCTATAATCTTTTTTAAAAAATTAAAAATCACAGTGAAAACAGAAAGAATGAAAAGAAAACAAACCAATAAAGAATCTATCCTGTCATAACATTTGAGGTTCTGGTATTTGCTGGCCTTGGAGTAGGTTCAAGATAAATGAAGGAAATGTGTATTTCATTAAATGCTAATATTTGGAAGATAAGAGGAAAAAATTATGAAATGCTCCCAAGAACAGTTGTGAGGACAGTGCCTGTGTGTGTATAAACACAAATGTTTGCATACACACAAACAGACCATGATGGTTCACTCTGAATCAGAGCAGGGCTATGTAGGAAGAATTATAGAGAAAGAAAAGAAGATACTTATTTTCCCAGGTCACTGCTCTTCATATTCATGACAAGGGATTTTGCACTTCTCATTCTCCATCTCTTTTCAGAACTGCTACTCTTTTCAAACCTTCTACAAGGATTTTTTTGGGTTTGTTTTCTTTTTTCTTTTTTTAGTTTTTTTTTTTCCAAGTGTCATACATAGGTACACACAAAAATATTTCAATCCTACACAAGCTAAACTGTACTAGGTGCTTTAATAATACGGCTGGTAAACCAACACCCAGCCAGCTTTTTCCCAGTGGATGCCATACTTGTTGCTGGTTAAACTTTGAGGTCTCTTCTCCATTCCACTCAGAGGACTCTGTGTAATCCCTTGGCTCCTGCCCAACCCAGTCTGTAAAGTCAGGACACAACACGTGTTTGCCTCCTGGGGACACAGCCTTGGGCAGCAACAAGGGTCACCAAGTGCCCAGAATTCTTTTGTTAATCAGCAGATGCAATGCAAGGGACTACAATGTGGGATTTGAGGCTTGAGATACTCAGGAGAGAATTTGATATCTATGGTTCAAACAATTTAGCTGAGCAGGAATTGAAATTTTCACTAGAGATAGACAAGGCATAGATCTTTCAAAGAACATGAGAAAATAATGAATCTAAGCAATTTATTTTCATAAATAGTTGTGGACCCAGTTTTTCACAAGGACTGTGGACACAAAGTAATTCACTAACCACAGAGTTGTTTCCCTGATAACCCTCAACATCTACTGCAAGGCCATAGGTTCTAAAGTTTAGAGATTTCTTTTTAACACACACCAAAAGAAACTTCATTTTGTTCATTGCAGCTGGACCATTTCTGAGCAAACTTTCAGACAAAATCTTTCCCCAGGCATAAATCTATCAGGAAAAAAGAAATGCATCTAGTGTAGCAAATAACATTAAAGTATAGAGTATAAAATAAAATATAAAAGTAGAAGCAAGTCAAAGAAAGAGCAAATATGATGGAACGTTACAGTATAGGCTGTCAAACTGTGACTGCATGAAATCAGTGGTACTCTTGGATCAAAGCCATTGATCCATGGCAACCTCCTTGCAGGTGGGCAACACCTGCCAGAGAACTGATCAAATGCCTTGGTCTAGGTTTTGGGTAAGGCCAAACGGCAGCAAGAAGACAATTTGGTTACTGGTTGGGAAGGCTGTAGAGGTTTGGCTTTGGAAAAGTCCTCTGAGATCAAGTGCAACTGTAAATGTAAATCCCTCTAAACCATGCCCCTCAGTGCCACATCAACACATCTTTCAATGCCGCTGCAGTGGAGGATCAGGAGGTAAAGAACAACTCCACGCCAAGTGGAACCAGTGCTGCACTACACAGCTGTGGCTGGATTCGCAGCTCTAAACCAGCATACAAAGTTTTTTTTCTTTAGCTGAAATACACAACTGGAGTTTCTCTCCAGAGAACATTTCTTGGTAGCCAAAGGACTCCAAACAGATAATCTCCTTTGGGGGACAGAGACATTCACTCATAGAGCTTTTCTTCATAGACCCAAACTTTTTTAAACCTGTAGGAATTAAAACCTTGAGGACTTATCACACTATTACTTTTGTTTAAAATTGAAAATGTGTTTAAAAGGACTGGGAGGGAAATAACATACCTATATATCTGCACATACACTGCATGATTACATAAATCTCATGCTTGAAGAAACCCAACTTAAAAAAAAAAGAGACAGAAACATGGTGTATAAACACCATGACTGGTAGCCAATTTCCTGATAGGTTCTGCAAAACTCATTAACGTGATTCACTGGGTGCCAATCCAGTAGATCTCTGCAGGGTTCATTCAAAAATGAGTCCCAAACAGGCTGCCCAACACCCTCTAAAGTGGGTGAGAAAGCTGTTTTGCCATCCACAGGCCTTGATAAGTCCCACAAAGAGGAAAAGAAGAAAAGAGGAAAAGAGAGAGCTATCCCTTGGTGTTTGTGCCTGCTTCTCTTTCAAATGGAATTAATGGTGGTTTAATGGGGTATGAAAGGATGTTTTACTGGAAACAATGAGGAACAATTGTCTAGCTCACGTTTCATTTCACAGGTCATTATTGCATTAAGAAGTAAATCGACCAAGTCCGGTAAATAACAGTCTGCGTTTTGCCCAAAGCTTCAAACCAACAATCTTAGCAGTCACCAACTAATATCTTTGTCATTTTTAACCCTTGCAGGGATCTGCTGGGGGCTAAACAATTATAGTCTTAACCCACCCCTAGTAGGTAAGCATTATTCATTTTATTTCTCATCTCTTCTTCCTGCAAACCCCACGAGGCTGAGGTTTTTGGTTTTTGGGGTTTTTTTGGGGGGATTTTTTTTTTTGCATTGTTGTTTTCTTTATTAGCCAATGTAGCCAACTATGTGTCTGGTGGCCTTGAAAAACAACACATATTTTAGTGACTGCCACAGGCATCTTTAAACAGGCTGCTTCCTCTGCAAAATTAATTGTTGCAAAATGCGGTGCTTCCCCTGTAAACCTCTGCAAACTCCCACTCAGCAGTTTGGTTGGATTATAGATATGTCTCTAAGATCTAAAGGAAATAACATAGTTATGCTTGCAGGGTGAAATATACATTTCTTTTTTTTTTTTAATTGCATAAACACAACCATCTTGCTTCCTTAAAGGTACCAGCCAGCAAGTCTGGAGAGGCTGTTCCATGTAGATGCTGTCCTTGGTTCCATTGCTGCCTCGCTGGAGCAGCTCACTTCTGCACTTCCTGTTTCTCCTCACACATTCTGGCTTGACTTTTAATATCAGCAGCTTCTGCAGCAGCTGCACCAAAAGCAACATGGGCAGCAGATCAAGGGAAGTGACTCTGCCCCTCTGCCCTGCTCAGGTGAGACCTCACCTGCAGAATTGCTTCCAGCCCTGGATTTCCAGCTCAGGAAGGACATGGAGCTGTTGGAGCAAGTCTATAGGGGGCACCAGGATGATCAGAGTGATAGAGCACCTCTGCTATGAGGAAAGGCTGAAGGAATTGGGATTCTTCAGCCTGGAGAACAGAGCTCTGGGATGATCTAATTGTGGCCTTCCAATACTTGTACTGAGTCAACAAGACTGAGAAAGAATATTTACAAGAGCATAGACTGACATGACAAGGGGGAATAGATTCAAATTAAATACAGTAGCTTTAGATTAGATATTAGGAATAAATTCTTCCTTGTGAGGGTGGGGAGGCCCTGCCACAAATTGCCCAGAGAAGCTGTGGCTGCCCCATCCCTGAAAGTGTTCAAGGCCAGGTTGAACAGGGCTTGGAGCAACCTGGGATAGTGGAAGGTGTCCCTGCCCATGGCAGAGGTGGAATGGGATGATCTTTAAGGCTCCTTCCAACCCAAAATGTTCTGTGATTCTGTGATTCTTCCAGAAGATGCTGGAAATTTTCTGGGTGGTATATTGTAGGAATAAAACCCAACGACTGACTCAGATTTGTAGGCATCACCAAAGCAGGAATGGTAAATAAGAATGGAACAGTTCCTTGGGAGAATATGAAGTATGTGTGAACTTTGAGGAGAGGTCCCAGATAAGGAATAGAGTCATAGAATGGTTTGGGTTGGAAGGGACTTTCAACATCAGTTTGTTCCAACCACCTGCCATGGGCAGGGACACCCTTCCCTAACCCAGGTTGCTCCCAACCTTATCCAGCCTGGCCTTGAACATTTCCAGGGATGGGGCAGCCGCACCTTCTCTGGGCAACCTGTTCCAGTTTTGGTTCCCTGGTGCTGTAAACTCCACTCACACCCTTGACACCATTTTCTATGGGACTCATCTCTACACTTAGATATTGCACATCATTTCAGGCTCACTGGCATTCCACAAGAACAGGTAGATTAAATGACCAGGACCAAGCACACGGGTTGAGAGACAAACCATTTCCTCCCCAGTGGTCACTCTGTCTTCATCAGAAGCATTTAGAAAGTCTTAATTACCAAACCTTCCTTCTACAACATTCTGGTCTTTGGACCCTTATATTGCTGTCAGACCTCAAAGATTCCTGCAGGTCATTAATATACTTTCAGATTTTTTAAAAATGGCTGAAAAGGCTATTTGAAGTTATTTGACTCATCCTCCACCTGCTCAGGACAAGATCAACTCTATCTGATTATCTAAGGATGTTACCACTGATGAGGACTTTGCAACTCACTTAGGCGAGCTATGTCAATGTTTCTCTGTCTTTATTCCAACATTTCCTCCCAACACATAAAATTATCCTGATGATCCTTCAGACCATTATTTCTGATTCCACAGACTCTGAGAGCAATTTATTTCTCTCCAATCCCCAGCAGTCTCATGTTTTTGAAGGCTGTTCCTAAACATCTCTTCCATTTTTTCTCAAGACCAAGCCACTCAGCTTTTCCAGCCATTTCTGAAATCTCCTGTTTTCTACATGCCTAATAATTTTTTTGACCTTTAACTGTCACGTTCCTAAAGAAATCCATGAGTGTTGGGTTCATCAATTATTCAGGTTTTGTGAACCTGAATGCTTTATGAATCAGTTTAAGAAACATTACACTGAAAGACAAGACTTGTGTCAATGATAAAGAAATCTTTCCTTGTCTTGCAGACAACATTTATATACAGAAAGGGAGATAGGTGGGTTTGAAATCCATAACTAGAATCCTAAATGAAGTTGACATGGTGTTTTGGGGGTACTGAGCCCCCAGGGAAGCAAACAGGCTCTCTGAGATATTACAAACTCAAAAAATGGTGACATTTTTAAAATAGCTCCTTAAATACAGGAGCTGAGTTTGAAAAATTAGAAACCTGCTCTTTTGTCCCCAGGGATTAAGGCTAAAAGGAGAAGCCAAGAATTTCTGATAGCAAGAGTAGGCACAAACTATTTGTTGGCACATCTTCAAAAAGGATTGCTATCCTAAGGGGCAAGGTTATCTCCCATTGTCAGGGACCTGACTTCATAATCAGTTTTTCCAAAATTCATTTGGATAATTATTTCTAATAGATATGTACACATATTTTACATTTTATGCAGCTGAACACCAACACATGACTGTTTGAAAGAACCTGACGAATTTAGAAAAGAAGCAGAAAGGGTAGCACAAAAATCTAAACTCCTTTTACAGGAAAATGGTTGGGTTTGCCCAAGGTTTTTTTGGCTTCATCAGGAGAAAAGAATTTGATACCCTTGTTTGATGGGAACAAGAAAATAGGGTTTGATAGGCTTATACAATTTTACATATACAGATATATAAATCTCTGTGTATATATACATTGCTTTATGCTGATCACATGGAAAACTAACAATGCCATTCATCTCACACATCCTGGATTCAGAATTAAGGAAAAAGCAACCCTGAAAAAGGAAAATAGCTGTTGATTAGAGTCTGAAATGCAGGTGACTGTGAGGAAAAGCCATTTGTAGTATTTCAAAATGGACATGTGTCATGGCCACCTCAGCCCCAATGCTGACCTTGTTCACCTTGTTCCTCTCTAATTCACCAAAAGAAATTATGTAGAGGAGCGATTTTCATTGCCAGAGCTGTACCCTAAGGAAATCTCATGGTGACATCCAGATCATATAATCACAGACTGGCTCGTGCTGGGAGATACCAAGAAGTTCATCTTGCTCCACCCTCTGCCATGGGTGGGGACACCTTCCACTATCCCAGGTTGCTCCAAGCCCTGTCCAAATTGGCCTTGGACACTTCCAGGGCAGCCCCACCTTCTCTGGGCACCCTATGCCAGGGCCTCATCACCTTCATAGAGAATTTCTTCCACACCTCTAATCTGAACCTAGCCTCTGTCAGTTTAAAGCCATTCCTTGCTCTATCTTCTTGCCCAGCTGGTGGATTCTCCACCCACAGAGTTGTCTCTCACTCTGCTGTACTGAAGTTGGCAGAGCTGATTTTTTAATTCAGTCTGTTCCACCATCTCACCCCAATGAGCCACCACATTGATATAAAAGATATAAAAATAACTTGATTTCCCTTTGGATGACTCTAAACTTTGTTCTCCCATGAGCATTACAAAAATCCTCCCAACTTTATTCTCTGCTTTGGTCTCAACTTAATTAAAGTCTGCTGAAATCTTTACCAGAGAACTGTTTTCAGGAAAATTAAGAATTACAAGCATTTTCTGATCATATTAGCTTTGGTTTTTTATGAATGAATAGCTTGGTAAGAGCTCTTTTAATGTCCTCCATTGCTACTTCCAACCCATTTTGCATGGGCCATTTATTGCAGAAAAAGCAAATTTCTATTTGTGAACAGCAACAACAGAAAAGTTCCAGAGGAAAACAATGCTGATATTGCATTGTTTCATTCCTTGCAGATCTACCAAACTTGCATTTTCTTCTCAAACATCTTTAATTACTAACTACAATTATGCATAGCTAGTGTGGCTAATCATATTCCAGGGAATATTAAATATTTATGGTTCAACATTTTCACCCAGCTTTAGCCCTAACTTATACTGCCAGCCTGTGTATCAAAATTCTATGCTTTTCCAACTATTATTTGAGCTTTTTATTCAATAATTAAAATTAACAGAAGAAAGAAAATTGTACAAAAATCTTTGACTAATAACACGAGTTATTGAGGACTGTTTTTATCTGCATCTGACATTTTATCATATTTCTGATAAATTTAGCAAACTTCTGCATATTCATTTATGACTTTTAACTTCAATGTTACTATTCAAAGACATTTTGACAATAGCTTTTTATAAAATTGTGTGTTGAATGTCTGCATAGCTGGCTTCAGAATAGCATTTACATATTAAACATTTTCTCCTTTATGATTTAGAAAATGTACAGATTACCTCTAGAGAGTAAGCAAGACTACCGAGCAATTTTACAGCTTTAGATTTGTCTAGATTGAAAATTACATAGGAAAATATAATCTCAATTATTTGCTGGTCAGATAAAAAGTTCAGTTGTTCACAACACACTGATCCTCTTACCAATAGATTAACACGAAAGTTAAGTCAATAAAAAAAACCTGGGTTTTTAAGAATGATTGGGGAAAAAAAAAACAAAAAAACTCACAACTATAATTTTTTGTTGGTTTCTTTCTAATTGTAGCCAGAATTTAAATGTTCGGTAATGTCCCAAAATCTAGTCAAGGAATTTTTTTTTTAATTATTATTTTTATTTTTTTAATTTTTTTTTTATTAAAAGTGCTATGTAAAATGCACTTTGGGCTCATTCTAGTCATTGCAACCATAAAGTTCCACCTGCCTTAAGAGGGTGGGGTGTTTTTGAATTCAGGGTCTGACTGTCAGGGTTCTGGAAGGATAATTTTTAATTTAATGACTGACCTTAGGCCAGTCACAAATTCTCTTCTCTTCCTGGAAAACTAGTGTCAAAATAAGTCCATCCCACATAGGTATTACAGACCTAAATTTCACTGATTCTTCTACTGTATCCAAAGAAGTTACAAGGACTTGTCGGGTTGTAAAGTAGAAAATAAATTCAATTATTCACACAAAATGCAAGGAGCACATGTTTAAAACAGAAAGGAAAAGTGCATGAATATACATCAGATAGCCCAGGGCTTCATCATCCCCCACTAAACCAGAATCAGAGAGGACTGAAGGAAGAACACAAAATTGGTGAAAAGGATGGAGAACTTCTCCTATGGGAAAAGGCTGAAGGATTAGGTGTGTTTTCACTGGAGGAGACAAGGCTCAGGAGAGAATCCTATCACAATATTCCAGTACTTACAGGGAAGCTACAAGGAGGATAAAACTCTTTCTTCTCAAGGGGACACATGGGGAAGACAATGGGCTACAGGTACTGCTTGCACCAGGAAAGGTCTCATCTCAATACAAGAAATAAGTTTTTTTCACAGTGATAACAGTCTAACAGTCACTGGGTGTTGTAGGTGTCCCATCCCTGCAAGTGTCCAAGGCCAGGTCGAACAGGGCTTGGAGCAAGCTGGGATGGTGGAAGGTGTCCATGCTCATGGCAGGGAGATGGAGCAAGGTGACATTGAAGGTCCCTTCCAAGCCAAACCATTCTGTGATTCCATGATTTATTGGAACAACCTCCCCACGGACATGTGGAATCTTTATCACATCCTCAGTTTGAGGTTTGCAAATTGCATTTGGACAGGGTGCCAGATAATGTTCCTTCCCCACAGAAGGGTGGACCAGATGAGCTTTTGAAACCTCTTCCAACCTGATCTGCTTCATGATTTTATGATTATTCAGTTCAAATTGCCTTAAATTATACCTAGAATATATCTGTCAGCAGGAAACATAAGTCTGCAGGCTCAAGACTAAAACTTGAAAGACTTAGTTTCATCTCTCCATTTCTGTGTATTAGCCATGTAATGAGTCAATCTCCTTGCTCAGTGGAGGGGACATTAGTAAACTCTAATGGAAGTTGCCCTTGCCCATGACAAGAGATGGAATCAGATGACCTTTGAGGTCCTTTCAAACCCAAACCATTCCAAAATTCTGTGACAACACTGGAGACAACAGAAGCAGGGACAGCTTGTTCTTCCACCAGTTTCAGGTCCTCAGCTACATTTCCACCAAGGGAAGGCAATGAACTTTGATGGCTCTGGGAGTCATCCCAAATTACAGATGTGAGGAACTGTGATAACAGTCCTATGAACACTGCAAAAAGCCAGCAACTGGCCAAGCCTACTCAAGGGTGGTTGTATCAGCTGCCCTTTTGGGAACTGAAGTTTTAACCTGGACAGGGGAATCAGTTGAATACACAAACTGCTCACTTATCCTTAATTCCCCAACAAGACACTCCTGTTTATAGCTAATTCTGCTGTACAGCTTATGATTCTGGTATTTCCTGTATCATGGAACCATTTAGTTCTCCAGGCCTGGCCCCAAGCTCTTTTGCAAGAGGCTTGCTCTACACATGAGTTTTAGGAGAAAAACATTTTGTCATCCAAAAATGGCAGCTCAAAGAGATTTAAATAATTACAAATTCATGTTAAACTCATTAAATTGTTTTGGATAATTAAAAAAAAAAGGTACTTTGAAAGTTTCTCATAAATTATTTAGGGAGGAGGGTGTTGGAAAACACTTAATTTTAAACTTTTGCAACATTATATTTAAAAGGCAAAAAAAAAGACTAGAAAGGACTCATATTAAAAAGTAATTATGCTTTGTTGGACTCAAACCCACTTTTGTTGTTACTCCTTTTTTCTTGCAGTAGAAATAATAATAGCAACAAAAATCTTGGATCTGTTCCCCCCTGTTTTGTTCTTTTTTTTCTGAATTTCTGTGGTTTATCCAGAAAACTAAAACTTCATTTTGAAGTGAACAAATCTACTTCAGAGAGACACAATAAAATCTTGGTCTATGAGCAAAGAGCAAACTGAGTGGGTAAAAGTTCAGGAAAAAAAAGGGGGGAAAGTGGGAATAGAAATAATAAATTTCATAAATTCTATATCAATTACATCTTTAATAAAAGACATTATGTGAATCCAGGAAGATCAATATAATTCTGAATTATCCCTTGTGCCCCAGTTATGGCTCTTAAAACCTCTTCCCGGCGATATTCCTTATTCTGATAAAACATCTCCATGGCTTTTTTGTCCCTGAAGTCTACAGAGTGTTTTGGTTTGCTCCCCACAGAGTAATCAGAGTATCTGAAAATGGCTGAGGGACAGTAATTTCAATCTGTTTGGCCAAAGGGGAAGCTTGAACTGAACACTAATATTTATGTTTATCATAGAATCATACAATCACAGACTGGTTTGGGTTGGAAGGGATCTGAAAGATCATCCCATTCCAATGCCCCTTCCAAGCCATTCTATGATTTTATAATTCTGTGACAACACCACCATCTTCACAGGCCTTTGAAGCATTGTCACACCAAAGGGGAATCTGTTCCTACAGAATCATTAAGGCTGGAAAAGACCTCCAAGGTCATCAAGCCCATGATGAATGAGTGAATGCCACCATGCCCACTAAACCATACCACAAAGGGACACATCTTGGTTTTCTTAATGATTCCAGGGATGGTGGCCTCCCCTGTCCTGGGAAGCCAGTTTTGGCTGACCACCCTTTCTGGAAATAAATTTTTCATAATAGCCAACCTGAATTTTCCATTGTGCAACTTGAAGGTATTTCCCTCTGACCTATCACTAATGTCCTGGGAGAAGAGACCAATCCTTCTTTTTAGGAAGTTGAAGAGAGTCCCCCTGAGCCTTCTTTTCTCCAGATTAAAGAACCTCAGCTCTCACATCTGCTCCTCATGGGACTTATATTCCAGACCCTTCCCCAGCTCCTTTCTGTTCTGTGGACCCACGTCAACCCCTCAATGCCTTTCTTGCAGAGAGGAGCTCAAAACTGAACATGGGACTTGAGGTTTGGCCTCATCAGTGCCCAGCACAGGGGGGATGATAATTTCCCAGGTCCTGCTGGCAGGAGATCAGTGGGAGCAGGAAAGTTGAGCTTTTTCTCCAGTTTATCTGTCCTGGAAGCCTGCATTGCACTGTGAAAAATACTCAGTGCTACAACTTTCCAGAAAGAGGAGAGAAGGGAAGAAGACAACCACAAATTCACCTTATCATCAAGTTGTACCTTTCCTAATGTCAGCCTCAAGACAAAAGGAACCATAGGTCAGAATGAGAAATGCAGAGGAATTTAACTCACATTTAACTCACATTGAAGGGAGGGGGAAAAATCCCCATTCAGATTTGGGCAACAAAAAGAAAACACAGAAGTTTTGTCATAGCTTCAGAGGCAGGCAACATTTATCATATGCTGTGACCTTCAATTCACAAGAAGATAAACCTGGAGTGAAGGTTGTACCCTCAGTGCTCTTTAGACGGTGGTGATTCCTCTTATACCTACGACTGTGTGCTAGGATGTGCTAAAAATTGTGGGAATCTGAATAAAATCCAGGTTTTGTATGCAAATATATTCATTAATATGCAGGTGCTAAGTGGTAATAGTACCAGCATTAGTGCTTGGATGTGATTCATAATTAGGGTGGAAAAGGTACAATAAAAATCAGTGTTTTCATCTAGACAACACATAAATCAACCCTGTAAGCAGCCAGCTAGAGTGGGATCCTTAGAGGAAAAGCTGTACACATTTTGTTTAAAGATTAAAGTTCTTCTTGTGTTTAATCAGTTTTAGAGTGTGAAGGAAAACAGGATTAATTACAGTCCCTCCCATCAGTCTCCCATACCAGCAGAGTTACAAACGATGCATCTCTACAGCAAAATGGCCACCATCAGCAGCAGGCACAGGGAATGCTAATTGTAATTAAAGAGTTTATTTGGAATCAGAGAGCTGAGTTTTAATCAGGATGAGAATGGAGCCTTGCTGTGGGAGCCTTCAGAATGTGGTTACTGAGCAGAATGGGCCTTTTTTAAACAGAGAGGGGTCGTCAAACTTCCGGAGTGGGTTTTCAGCTTGATTATCTCCTCAGTGGGATGTGGATGAAAATCCTTGTGGTGCCAATTATTGGCATTATTTTGCAGTTTTATGGTGTTTTTATGGCATGTGCCCCTCAATGCTCTCAGAGGACTTTGAAAGGGGCAGGTAGAACCACCAATCATGGAATGGTTTGGGTTGGAAGGGTCCTTAAAGATCATCCAGTTCTACCCCCTACCATGGGCAGGGACACCTTCCACTATCTGAGGTTTCTCCAAACCCTGTCCAATTTGGCCTTGGACACTTCCAGCAATGGGGCATCCACAGCTTCTCTGGGCAATCTGTGCCAGGGCCTCAGCACCCTCCCAGGGAAGAATTTCTTTCTACCATCCAATCTAGTGAGTCAGACCCCAAACGGGCTAAGGATGAAATGATACTGCAGTGTGAGTTCTCATCTTGTTTTTTCTACCTCTGTCAAGGTCGGGGTTGAAGGCACTTGAGACGGTATTTCATGCTCATATTTTTATTATTTCTCATCAATGTTACAGCATCACAACCGTGAGTTCTGCAGTCTTTCATTAGCACGGCACAAAATGGCCAACTATCTCTTGTTACAAGGTGTTTTAAGATGAAATTATCCAATTAAGAAATGACACCTGGATTACTTTCCCTTTTAATGCAATAACTGATCTCTCAATGCCCGCAATTCAGACTTTTCTGTCCAATTACAAAACATCACCCAAACCCATGAAGAAGGAAGAAGGCGAAGAACAACCTGCCTCCACCCTAAAACTTCCATCTTGCTTCATATTTATTTCTATATTCTAAAACCCCAAACTCTAGGTTTTCCACCCTGTGATATTGCACCCTGTGATATTCCAACCAACTACACACCCATAATCGCAGTACTATTAATCAATTTTGGAAGTCTTCTCCAGAGCCTCTGGTCAAATGCAGTGCTCTCTTGCAAGTCTGTGCCTTTCAGCACAAAAAGTTTAAAATTCTCAGCATCCAGGATTCCAACACTGCAAGAAGGCAGAGTGGCACTGGTGGGCACAGAGCTGCACACTGAGACACCCCAGAATTCTACAGCACAGTTCACTACATCCTGCCTGGAGAGGAATCCCACAGTTTGGGACTACCATGACTTCAACCTCAGTTGCAGATCTCGGTGAAAGTTGCATCTCATGACTCAAATTTCTGCATGGCTTTGCAAACACTCCTGTCAGCACAGGCACTTACCAGCTTCTGAGTAGAATTGTGTCCATTCAAATTCTGACTTGGGGAAAACAGAGACAGGTGGCTCCAGATGCAGGACACCTCCATCCAAATCTTTGAAAAGGGCTTTCCTTGAGCCTTTGCATCTCTTTTCGGGGAGCATGGTGTCTTCAGAGGTTGGTACACTGGTAAGTAGGAAAGGTAACATTATTAGTGGCTTGGAACAGCCAGAAAAGCCAAACCCATTAACTACTGGCTGCCACAGAGGAAAGTGCCTCTAATAGGACAGGTGTGTGGAGAGGAGCTCATCTCACTGAGACAAATATAAGAGTTGAGATGAATAATTTCCTAAACAAGGGTCTATATTGACTATAAAAAGAGGTCATTGTATTTAAATAACATGCCTAATTTTTGGAACACTAACATGTAGTGAGCTGAATTGCTTTAAATTACAGATTGACTAAAGGTTCAACACAACTTAAAAGTTGAACTGGTGAATTGAGCGTCTCACACCCATGGCAGAATTCAATAAGATGAAAAGACGTGAACTCCAGCCAAGTCCATGCAGACATTTTCAGATTGCTACATGAATTCACATTAAACCTGGAAGAAAATGCAGAATTTTTTGGTCTCAAGCTGAGAAAAACTGTTTGCTGGTACCTTGAATGGTGTGAACAGGTACAGGCAGAGATTTGCAGTAAGGGCAGAGGAAAAAAAAAGGCCAAGTCCCCCAGTCAACCAAGCGCAAAAAAGGCAAAAAACAAAGACTCCTCTGATCCTGACATTTCAGTTCTTGACAATCTCTCAGCAGATCCAGCATTTCTGCTGGTTAGGTCTACCAGTAGGACAAGCAAAGTTCTTAATGGATTTGCTATATTCTCTGATGTTTTTATTTCCTTTCTTGCTCAAAGGCAATGCTCATCTTCTCCTTGACAGGACATATCCATCAAGATATCCCTTCAGGATGCTGAAGCAGAACAATGCAGCCACACCCTGGATCAAGCTCAGCAGCTGCAAAGGTGGATTAAAGAAATGCATGCAGATATTGCATGAGGAGCACTGGGAGATGTAACCACCCTCAGAGGCTCAGCAGCCTCCCGAGCAAGCATCCATGTGCATTCCTCACATTTGAAAACCACCAGCTCTTGCAGTGGACTGGGTATTCAGCAGCTCACTACCAGCAGAATACTGTGGGATGGATACAAGAGTGAAACATAATGGGAGCTGACAAGCTGGACAGGGCTCAGAAATCTACACGCAAACTAATGCCCAAAGCAAAAAGCAAAAATATAGAATAAAATAAGAAATTCTGGCAGAAGGCTGGAGGGGCTCTAAACATAGCAGTGCGGGACACCTCCAATTATTTTTGACTGGCAAGTGGAGTCCATGCTGGAATGTTTTTTTGCTACTTCAAGGCTTTCCTGACATAGCCTCTGCATCATGTTCAGTGACTGCAATAAATAAATAGGCATGTGGTTTCCATTGGATGTGGTTTGTCTAAACCACTGCAACCAGCAGTGACTTAAGGTTACAGATGAAGTTCTCCCCTCCCTCCTCAGCACTCACAGATGATATTCTCCCTGAGCAGGAGCAGTTCTGGCAATCATTTGACATCTCACAGCCTGCCTGGTACTGATCAACATTTCTGATGTGATCTCGCAGGCACAAATCAAGCCACGCTTCCCCGACCAAAAGGACATTCCCTGTCTCAGGGTTTTTTTCCTGGAGGTCCTGACATTTTCTGAAGCCTGAGGCTGAGAAGTCAGAGATGCTCAGGACAGGGGTTTAAGAAATGGGATATGTGAGGCTTGTTTTGCTGCACAAATGTCAAGAAAAGAAGAAATCCAAGAGGATTCATCCGGAGATGCACCTTGATGGAATTCAAAACTCAAATTATAAAAAATTACCCTAAACTAAATTTGGTGGCATTTTTCCATTTTTTTTTTCTCCTGTATTTGAGTTTTTCTGTGCATGTTTGTTTGATGTCAGAGCTTCTTCATTTTTGTCAGACAGCAGTACAAAAGCAGATATAAGGGGAGGATAGATCCAAAGCTGTAGGTGTGTGCATTGGTTTTTTGGGTTTTTTTTTGAAAAAAATATAGTTCAGAATGAAACATTTTACCTCGTTGGATGAAAGTAGAACTTATCTTTCTCACTGACATGTAACATCCTTGATGTCTCTGCTGTGATGAGAGGCATGATGCCTAAATGATCAGCATTTGACATGATACAGACATCCCTGTCTTCACTGTAGCAGCTCTGTGTAAAACCAGTAAAGGTGACTTCTGCCAAGGATTAAGAGAAGATCAAGGAAGGAAAAGTGGTTAAAAGAGTGCCATAACTAGAGACAGGAAAGTTGTTTTTCTTTCCATGTGATGTTTTCCATGTTAAGATGTCCCCCATATATATATATCTGTGCAAATTATTTTTAAATCAGACAAACAGCATTGTTCATAGATCTTCATGTGGCTTTAGAATACTCTGTAGCTAAGTTACATCCTCAGTTGATACAAACCAAGTCATGCCATAGGAAATGAAATCAAAGAAATAGTAACTGAGAGAGAAAACAAAAAGCAAGAGTATTTAATACATTTTCATTTGAATAAGTAAGAACCAGTTAAATAACAATCTGCCTTGGATGGATTTTCTACTTGCCAGAGATTAATGTAAGACAAGCAGGGTGTGATGACACATACTTGGCTCTGGCACTCAACTCTTGTGCAGCTCCAAAATCCATATTGTGCCATGATTTTTTTGTGAGATTCTGTGCAAGTCTATTTTGTCTTTCTCTATCTCTCTTACTCCTCAGTAAAAAGGGGATAATTAATTTTCTTGCAAAAGTAAGTAGCAGTGAGGAATAAAGACATGAATAGTAGTGAGGAATTTAGATCCCACCATTTCAACCAGCTATCAGGGTCCTGCTATATTCAAATATTGCTCTAGGGACTGAAAAATTAATTTGAAACAAAGATCCAGGATACATAACAGACTTCTATTCCTCTTGTGCAATATCTTACACCAATAAAGGTCATAACTGCTTCTGTGAGTTGTAGTTCTTATATTCTGTGACAATTCTATCCAAAGTGTGATATTTACTTCTCAGATTTAGTGTATTTATTTAGGTGGATGTAACTGTGGGTTATCAATTGGAAAAGGAACACAGAAGGAAGGTATGTGTGAGGTAGAATCTGTACATTATCACAGGACGTAATTATCATTGAATCATAGAATCCAAGAATGGTTTGGGTTGGAAGGGACCTTAAATATCATCTCATTCCAACTCTCTGCTATGGGCAGGGGCATCTTCCACTATCCCAGGTTGCTTCAAGCCCTGTCCAACCCAACCCTGAATACCTCCAGGGATGGGGCACCCACAGCTTCTACAGGCAACAATTATCCTGCAGTAGATTCAGGAAGTGAAAAATATCAAATAATATTTTTTTCTTAATTAAACTGTATCAAGTTGTAGAAGAATTCTGTTACCAATTTCACTGAGGCTCTGATTTCTCCAACAGTCCACTTGTGGGAGGCTAAAACTTCAACTGGAAAAAATGAAATGAGTGAAGAAAAGCAGTGACAGAACAGTCTGGTCAGTGGAGGCAGAAGACCAACCTTTCAGCTTCATGATTCCTGGGGCTTTTGGACAATGCCCAGAAGTTTTGTGCCAGGGATGCTCTGGCCTTTGGCTGGGAATGGTGCTAAAGGTGGGCCATAAAATCCCAACACGGCCTCTTAGAGGGTAGCGTGGGGGTCGGTCCTGGGCTGTTGGATCAGCTGAGTGAGGCTTGATCCTGTCTCTAAGGCAGTCAAAAGTTGAGCTTGTTGCGACAATGACAGAGTTTTTAAGTTCTATGAACTTTTTCCCCGTGTAGCATTGCTCAGTGTAGGCACAGTGCACCCCTGCCAGGAGTCCCACGGTGTTATCCACCAGCACCACATTTTCCACAATAATGCTGCCTCCAAGGTGGAGCATGACACCATAGTCATAATTCTTATAGGACAGAAAACCTGTGATTCTAGTGCAGGTCTGAAATCCATCTTCCTGGTACAGGTGAATGCCATGGAGGCTTGAATGGGCCACATTTCCACTGCAATATTCTCCAGCCAGTGAACACTCCTGGCCCCTGATATGGAAGCCAATCCTCTCGGATCCTGCCACAGCATTGCCACAAAGGGAGACACCTATGGCCAGGTTCATCTTGATGCCAGCAACCCAGGTTAATGAACCCGCTGGCTGCCTGCTCAGAATAACAAGGCTCCTGATGAGGGAGTGATTCTTCCCTTCCAAATCAATGCCAGGTCCAGTGGTGTTGAACACCACATTATCGTGCAACACGATCCCACTGCTCTCGACTGCTTTAATGCCAGCTCCGCAGCTGCCACTAATGCTGGATGAAACCACTGAGGACCCCTGGGATACATTCCTGAATTCAATGGCAGAAAGCTGAGGGGGCCCAAAATTCAAAAATTGAACATTTAAGAGTTGAAGAGCACCTGCAATGAGATAAATGGAATGACATAAAAGCTAATTACAAAAGAACCAGTAAGGACAACCATGTTAACAACAGTCAGACACATAACAGTTGGAACTTTGTCAGTGTATTGTAGTGATAGGTATTTGTTAATAAATATATACAAAGTCATAGTAAAACCTTACAAAATACAGACCAGCCCCTCCTAAAAGATCTTCTGTATTTATGAATTTTTACTGGTTCTCATGTTTCATACTTGCTGACAGTCAGTTTGTTCTGACTTTCATAGCACATGTGAATGGATACACATGTTGCTGCAGCTCTTTCTTGGGCAAAACCTGTGTGCTTGATGAGGACGGGTGAATCTCAGCTACCTTCAAACTCCATCCCACTGGAGTCTGTGAAGTGTCCCACCAGCATCCTCCCAGCACAAGCCACATCTGACTGGATCTGTATGTTCCGTGTGAGGAGCCCAACCTCCGCAGCCAAAGGGATGCTTCTGCCATCTTCTGTGTCATGGGGACGCCCTGGGGAGTTTCAAGAAAGCAAATGTGATAAGTGTCTATCATACCTATTAGCCTACTTTGAGGGACATAAATCCTGACAGCTCCTCTGCAGAATCTGCGCTGACATTCAGGTGTGTTTCACCCCCAGCACAATCTGCGTGCATCGACACAAAACCAGAAAGGCCACCTGCCCATCAAATATTCACTGTGTGCTTATATTTTACCAGGATATCTCATTTTTAGAACAAGAAGGTGCTAAACCTTTCCCCTGAGGTGTGCAGGTGCCAAAGCAATGAACAGGTTCACACTTCATTTTTTCCAAGCTCTGCGTGCTGGAGTTACTCTTCAGCACACTGCAGAGTTGATCTCCATGAATTTTCCTCGGGATCAGACTAATGTCAATGCCAAAACCCTCTTTGCTACACAGTCTTGTTTGTGTGTGTTTTCTGAAAGGATTTTAATACTCTTTCTTCAATGCCTTTCTGAAGGAGACTTTTTTTGCTCAAGTTTATGCAGCTGTCTAGCTTGGATTAATCTCAGGTGACTTTAGACACATGCAGATGTGATTTAGTTAGACTGGGTTTTATGCATGATGGAGAGCAACAGGCAAATCTCAAGTGCAATTTATTGTGCATTTTATATACCTGCTTTAGGGGCAGATAAAATATGAGTGAGAAGTATGTATTGTATGTATTTTTCTGCTTTAATTATCAAGGGACCTAAGAGCGACTGGCTCATGTGTGAACATTTATTGCAAGTATCTACATTTGCCAAGGTGAAACACAGTATTTGCCCTTAATTGTTCCATCAGTGCTTTTTTTTTTCCCAGCTGTATCTAACAACTGCTGCATTACTCAGGGGGTAAGCAGTAATTTCCCCTCATGATAAATTTATTATATCTACATCAGCTAAAAAGAAAGGCCTAAAATGCATAAACTAGTGAAAATAAAGTCTAGATGTTCTATGCTTTGAACTGCACATTTTGTTTGAAAAATGCAATTGTCATAAAAAACTGTGCCATGGAGGAACCTATTGATTAACGCTGTGGATAATTGAAGAACAGAGCTCCGTTCCAAGTGAAGCTTTGATTACTGGCTCAGACATTTAAACAGTCACCATTTAAAACATGATATCTCTGGATCTTTTTATCCATTATACTTATTTCTGTGCCTACTGGCTGGAATGAAAATCAAATTTTAACAATACTGATGTGCATAAGAAAAATTCTCAGTTTGAAGGTTCAGAATTTGACTTGTTAATAAAATCCTTTTGTTTTGTTAAATACATAGTAATAAATTTATTTTATAGGCTGAAATAAAAGTAAATAAGTATTAACAATGCATCCCTTTTCCCACAAAATTATAGATCCCATGCAATCTCCACAGAAAATAGATAGGTGCAGAGCTTATGTTTATTTAATATTAATTTATAAATACATTGTTTTCATGCCATGGAAATGATACAATTTTGTATTTTAAACTTTATGAATATAATTCTTTTGAAATTTGAAGAAAGGGTGAGGTTTAATTCTTTTCCAGGTTTTTGACATACCACAGAAATTGTGCAAAGGGCCTAAAATCCTACATTTCTTTTTTCCTTTAAAAAAGGAAAAATTACTTTCTCTCTCTGTGAACCAGCTCAAATTGAAACACCAGAAAGTTTTCCCAAACAATTCAGCATTGAATTGATTCTATTCACAGAAATTCATGTTAGAATCAGCAAGTTAAAAAACGTATATGGAGAAAGAAATGAAGACACCACAAGGAAGAAGAATTGATTCTGTTGAGATATGAAATGGAAAGTCAATACTTCAGGAGAAAACTCTCAAAAAAAGTAAAGAAAAAGTCCTTACCAATGTGCCTGTGCAAAAGATGATCATGAATTCTTATATTATGACCATGGACTTCTTTAAGTGTAACTACTTCAGCATGGTGGGCTTCATAGGAGGAAGAGCTGATCACAATATCCCCACCTTGATCCCAATCTACTTCATCCTCAACAAAAATCCTGTAATAACATGATATAAACTTAATGTCATTACAGTTATGAGAGTTAGGCTCACAAATTTCATTAAAAATGAACAGTTTTGCTCAGGGAGATCTGGAAAAAAAAAAAGAAGGTCCACAGGCTATGCTGTAGGAAAAGCCCCTTTAGGGCTTTCTGCAAAAACAGATGTCTGAAATATGTGGGAGGAAATTAATCCTGAAGCATCAACTTCACACCATTGATTAACAACATATACAGTTCCAGTACAGCATTTCAGAGCTCACGTTGCCTCCAAAAGTCATATCAGACCATTTTTGGTGCCAGGAATATTCTACAGAGCTGAAAGTCAGCTTTGGATTTAGACAACAACCATGTGCAGGGTCTTGTGGCTGTCTGCATTTGGCAGTTAAGCTTCCACTAGAGCTTGTTGGTGCAGTCAGTAGTGGGTGAAAAGCAATTCAGTTCTCTGAGTGAGGCACTTTGAGCAGGATTTGATTCCTTAAACGAGAGCACCTCTTGCTATCTGAGATATCCCAGGGTATCTAAAACTTCAGCTGTCAGATGTGACATGAGTGGTTCCTGAAGCATTCCTGGAGATAAATGTGCAAGCCATAGAGGGACCCAAAAAGCATCTCATATGAGCCCAAAGACACCTCAAATTGGCCCAAACCATCTGTTTAGTTTAGTAGCTGAACACCTTCTAGGCACCAGCACTTAAAACTCTGCTGGCTACTGGACATTGCACAAAGTCCTGCATTTATTTGTTTTAATCTTGAACTGAAGATCCCTTTTTACAGTCAAAGTTGTATTAGTATTTCAGGGGATTTTTAGCTTCACATAGGGAAAATAAAAGTGTTTAGTGACAGCAAAATGCATAATGATCAGTGTTCATCTCTATTTGATAAGCACCTTGTCCTGTTACAGGGTGGCTGCTGCTGGCCAGGTGATTATCTAAACTTCTCAGGGAATTATTGAGGAAAAAGGGCACTGAGTGAGTTCAGACAATGCCTCACATTCAGTCTAGACTGTCAGAAGTGCAGAGAAAAAAGAGATTCCTAAAGGGATGGTTTCAAGTTTTTCCAGAGTCTCTTTCCCCAATATTTTTCAAAGATGAGGAGGTTCTGGATGAGCACTTACAGTATAAAATACCTGTGAATATTCAGTGGAGAAATCCACCAAAACTTACTACTTTTTTTTTCTTTTTTTTTCGTTTGTTTGTTTTTGTTGAGGTTTTTTTTTGTTGTTGTTTGTTTTGTTTTGTTTTGTTTTGTTTTTTTTAAGAATCACAGCATATCTTCTGAAATGGCAGGAAAGTCCTTCTTGAACTGGAGCAGATTCATGCTGGAAAATGGTATACGCCATCTCCTCTCCTTCAATAAAATCTACTTCTTTCAGCTTTCATTTTTCCTCAGCTTTCATATTCCAGCACTGCTTTACCTATTTCCTGTATTCAAGCACATTAACTCTTAGCTGGCTATTGGTAGATTTTTAATGAAAAATAGGGCATGGTTTCCTTTTTTTTTTTTCCCTTTCTTTTAACAACGGAAACAACTCTTTGTGCTGTATTTAATGTGCATGCATTAACTCCAAACACTTGTATCTTAGCACCTCATGATATTTCACATAAAATATCTGGGCAGCAACCCAGATGTAGCCTGGATCCATTTCATCCAAGTGTTTAACTGGCCTGCTTCAGTCAGAACCTGCTTACTCTGATCTCCCAACTCAGTCAGGGAACAAGAAGAATTTCCAGAGGGTGATTCTAAAGTTGCAGGGTTTGGACCAGGATCAGCTACACAGCAATTCCTAAACAATTAATCTACACTGAACACACAACTCTGAGAGAGATCACAACAAATGAGCTCTGCTGGCGAGGTCTTTGTTCTTCCATTTCTCATCTTTACAATCATTTCCCTAAATGCTGACACCTCTACCCTGATGGGAACTCTTCCAGTGAGGCTTTGTTAGGCCTGGCTAAAAGGGAGAAAAAGGAGGGAGGGAGGCTTGATTCATCCTTAGAATTTAGATTTCTTTAGAATTAAAGTTAATCTGGGTTGGAAGGGACCTTAAAGATCATCAGCTTTCCCATCATGGTGCAATTTTCTGTTACCTAGGTTGTTTTTTTCTATCTAGACAGAATTCAAACAGAGCCCATCACAAAGGGAAAAAATAATGCAACTCACAGGAATATTAAATACAAGTAATAGCTACAGGAGCCAAAATTTAATATATGAAAGCATATTTGGCCAAAATACCACCTTTCATTGCCAGGAGCAACATTAGTTCCCAGATGTGTCCAAGGCATCTTAGGATAAGCACTATAAATCTGCACCTGTCCATAAACTCCTGGGGAAAAAATAAAAAATAACTGAAGGAGGATTTCAAAGATTAAAGAAAAAGAAGTTTGAGAAGAACTGAAACGATAACTAAATATATGGAAATCTTTATATTTATTAAAGTATGTTTCTATATTTTATGAGAAGTGTAAGAACAGCACAAAACCTTCATTCAAAATACAAAGTGAAGGAACATTAAGTCCTCAATAAATTGAAATGACCATTGCATGTGCAGGCAAAAAAGGGGATTTTACCACAGAAGTCTCATTGACACAAATTAGAAGTGAAGGAATTGCAGACAATGATATCTATCATTAAAAAAAAAATTACCTAAGTAAACAAGTTAGGTAAAAACTCTAGGAATTAAAGGTACAAAAAAATTATGTGGCTATTATTAATCTTTCTGGACAATGAACTTTCTTCCCACTGCTCTGAAAAAGGGATACAAAACCACAAAACAAATCCAAAACACAGAAGTTTTTCATAGAGATGCTATGTCCCAGAAGATTAAATGTTAGCTCTAAAATATGTGTACATTTGTTTGAGGTTTATTTGTACAACGTAGTAACCGTCTCAATAGTGGTAGATTTGGACATTACCAAAAATTAGCTCCCAGTGAAAAATGGAATTCATGTTTCATACCAATACTCCCTGGGTGGACATTTATATCCTCCAGACGATCACAGTAAATCCCTTCAGAAGCCCGAAGAAGGAACAGCAGCTTTAAATCCCTTTCTAGGGGATGTTGCAAAGAACCTGGAATAAAGACAAAACAGCATCAAACCCACCACAAAATTATCCACGGCCTCTGTGACATTGAAAATGGGAGGGAAATTAGGGGGAGAATATGTGTGAATCTGATTTTAAACAAATACCTAAATAATTGAATTGATATTTCCTTTCTCAACCAGCTTTTGAGTTTTTGCTGCTTCACCAGTGGCAGGATAATTGTGCAACAAGGGCATGAAAAATGGAAAGATTGAAGAAAAAAAAGCAGGGAAAAAGAAAGTGCCCAAGAAGTTTTGGTGTGTGCAATGGTGATAAGTCTGCACAGCAAACTGTATTCCAACTTTGCCTTAATTTCTTTCACCAAGGGTGGTTTACAGCTTCAGAGGAAAATGGCCCAGCACTAAACAGATATTAAAGAGGAAAAAGTAGGACAGTTTTTGCCCTGGAGAAATGTATGCAGAGTCCAGTAAAGGAGTTCAGCGTTCCTTTAAAATTAGAGATTAAATCAATTATGCAACAGAAAACTGCAGCAGATGTAGAACTAAAATATATATATGTATCTGTACAAAATTAGCTGGCCTGTCGTGTTCTTTTAATATTTAAAAATTACTAGTTTGGAAAAGAGAGCTGATTTTGTATCCTAAAGAAACACTTTAAGAACCTTTTTTTATTTATGTGAAATCAATAAAACAATTAATTTTTCCCCACCAGCATCTGAATGATAACTGAGGATATTTAAATTCTCGGTACACCTTTTTAATGGGTAAAAGGCAAACAGTACCAGACTTGCATGTTCCCCATCTAATATATCTCACCCCAGTGAGCACGTATGTTCTCTGGGGACATGGAGGGAATGATTTTTCAGTGCCCATCGTCCACCCAAACCAGGTTGGATTTCCTTGTTTAAACTCCCATAACTGAGTTTTGATCAGAGGAAAATAAGGAATTAGGTTGTTTCCAAATACACTTTCACAATTTTCCATGTTTTTTACTCCTAGTTACAAAACATTTACTATCATAGTTAATTCAGTGAAAACCATCTCACATATCCAATTCTCAGCTCAGTTTTAAATCAATTTTTAAGTAGGTTTCCAGACTTAACAATCATATACAAAGAATTGGAAGTGTAGATTCTGTAGGATGAACTGGAAGTTCTCCCTCCCTTAAAAGATTTACATCTACATTTAGCTAAAAATCATAAATTTTAGTCCAAAAAAGCACAACATATTAAGAAATTTTACCCTTGTTAAAAAAAAGCCAAAACCACACAAATAAAAAATACAGTCAGATTGAGAAACAAAGGTCATAATAAAACTATCTATAATGGAAAATAAAATTAAATTTAAAAGGGGAGATAATATTCACAGAAATTCTCCAGTGGCTGGAAACTGTAATTGGTAAATGACACAAAAGAACACAGTAATCATCAATCAGTAGTAAAATTCTGCTTCTTTTAAGAATATTTAGGAAAAAATAGGCTTAATACTTGTTTATTGTCATCAGTAGTTCCATGGGTTTAAATCAATGGATTTCAGTAACTTGAATGCAAGTGCCAGCAGAGAGTTTTACAGGAAACACTTTGGACTATTAAGGTGGACTGTTCAATAATTTTGGGATCACTCACGGTGTATGAGAGTCCTTGAAGAAAGCTAATATTGTGCCAATATTTCAAACAAAGATAAAAGTAAGACCCCTAGGTAATTACAGGCCTGTCAACTTGACACTGATTCTAGGGGAAAAATAAATAAAAATGCAATGTCCAACACGGAACACAATTAATAAATCATTAAAGGTGGATGATATAATTAATGCCAATCAACCTGCTTTTACAGAGAAAAGGGTCCTGTGAAACTTCCTTGTTATCATCTCCTAATGAGATTGCAGGTCTAGTTGATAAAGATAATAGCTTTGATATCATATAATTGGCTTCTCCAAGGCACTTGGCTTAGTAGCACAAAACTTTGTGATTAACAAAGTACACAAGTACAGCAGGAACATGGCACACACTAATTTACAGCCTGAGTGACTGGAATGGGGACATGGACTCAGCCAGGTCTGGTCCTGCAAATCCTGTGACATTCAATGTTTTATTAGGAACCCAAACTTGTGTGAAGATACTGAAAGTAAGCAGATAAACTGATGCAACTGGAGAGAACAATTACAAGGATACTTTAGGAAAGCCAGCAGGAATTTAGAAGGGAAGAATTAGGAAAAAAAGTGAAGAATTCTCTAGGGGACCCTTCTTGAGCAAGATGGTTGGACTAGATGACCCTCAGTGATCCGTTCCAAATTTATCCATTCTGTGATTCTCTAATATTGAACATAATAAGGCAAGAGGTCTTGAAAAGGTAAGAATCTCTCTGGGAATTAATGGAGAAGAATGAAAAACAAAGGTAAAAGCTGAGTAAGGTCTCAGATACACACTTTGGTTAAATATAAATAGATTCTAGCAGAATGGCCCATTTAAATGAACATATGGAAGCAGCAGCTACTTCAGCTTACTCCTAAGGGGACTCCAAAATAGTTGATTCACACAAGTCACAGGAGCTGGGTAAATTTCAGAACCTTATGAAGTAACTAGCAATGACATCACAGCTCTTGTAATAAGTAATTTTGTTGGATACAGCAACTTGCCACAAACAGCAGGAATCATAATTCCTGCAACACATAAGTGAAGGATCTGGGCTTTAAATGTCCATCTTTGGACTTTGGATGTGAAAACTTCCAATTTTTTGTCCCACTTTTCTGTGGTGAGCAAATCCTACATAAGAACACACCAAACTGCCCAATTCCCCATCCTGCATGAGATGAGTGGAAATGGATCCCCTTTCATGCTCCTACTCCAGCTGGAAGCCCTGAAATTTGATGAGCAGCCTGATGGATCATAAAATGAAATATTAACATGTTGCTGGCAAAGAACCAGGAAAAAAGGATACTTGCAACCTGGAAATTACCAAAAGGTGGAACTGTCTGCTGAGATGTGCAGAAAAGGTCAAGAGGCACTAAAAACAGAGGCAAGACTCCCTCAAAAATGTATTCTTCCAATTGCACTACACAGTGTAAAAAACCCCAATCATTTATGATAATCCTGCGTTAAACAACCTGATGTGTTAATAAATTCATTAATGATACACACTGTCCTGAAGAAGTGTGAGATGCAAATGTTGAGATTGTAACACAGATCTGTTGGCACAATGGTTTCTGCTGGTTCATAATCCTTCATCAAGTCTAACCCCTGGAGAGAAAAAAAACCTACTGTGAGAAAAAGAGGAGGGAATAAACAGGAGAACAGAAATAGAGATGTGGTTTTTCTACCCAGATTTTCATTTATTCTGGACTGTGGTCTGGATCTAGTTTGGTGAGTTTTAAAAGCATTTTCCATTGTTTTCATCTTTCAGTTCTGCTCCAGATGTTCCTCCTGACAGATTTTTGCTGTATTGTTTGGGGTTTTGTTCCATAGCAAAACCTATTCAATTCTTTCCTAGAATAGTAGGTTTTTTCTCCCTTCCAGTCTTCTCTTTTTTTTCACAAAACAACACTCTGCCACAGCTGTTGCATATAAGAGTAATGAAACCTCTGAGATACGATCTCCTCCCTTCACTTGGCAAACAGACTTTGCTGCGTAACTTGCTGGGACCATCTCCTCCATCTCTGTTTCCTGAATCCAAAACTTCTTGGACTCTAAGTACCCAGCTATTTTGGAAACTGTGCCATACTTTCACCAGAAAGTCTGAGGAGCTTTTATTCATGGTCAATACACAGCTGGACAGCACCTGCTGTTGGTTCTCTTCTGGAGCTTCCTTCAGGTGTTCAGGCTGCACTCTGGAAAGCAGCCAAGCAAGGAGACCTCACTTGGTTACCTCTTTCTGCCAAATGTGCAGAAGATTTCAGAAGTCCTCAGCTCCACAGCTGTGGAGTAGGAACCAACAGCCAGAAGTGGGGGGTGAATGAGGAATAAGTGGTGAGACACGTAGGATGGGATCTGAGAGTGACAGTACCTTCCAAATCCTCTCTTGGATGGCAGATACAAGACGGGGATAAATGACTGAAGAATGGGACATTTACGCAGAAGTTGCAGGCAGGGGAGACACCTGAGGGTGCCCAGAACAGTAGAAAATCCTTATAATTAGGCAATAGAACCATATTTCTGGGGAGAATCATATACCTGCATTCAGATTTTTTATGTAGATTTTAATTTTTTTTTTATGTTTTTTGTAATATAGATTTTCTCTAGATATCCTTATCAACCAGTCTCACTGCAGGGGCTCCACTGGATAGACCTCTACTGGAACAGCAGCTCATGTGCTGATGTCCACATCACACCTAAATTTGGGTGTCTTGAACATGTGAACCAAATCCCTTCCCTACGTGGTGCAATCAGTTGAAAGAAACTGAATGACTTGGAGGGGTAAAAGCCAAACAGACAGACTGAGGGGTTCATTTAAGGGAACACAAATAGTCCAATGATCTTTTCAAACCACTTTTCTCTGTGATCTGGAATGAAAATACATCTTGTTACACCAAGAGAATCCCTTCTTCATACAAGTTGGACAGCTGTGCAGGGATGATGTGTGCAGGTTGGGACTCAGCCCACAGCCAAAGATGAGACCCACACAACACAGGTGCTGGAGAAGTTGGAAAGACAGTAAATTGGTGAAACTCACTGGTGCTCTAATTACTATTGTTTAATTACTGCTAACACATGGCCATTTCATGAAATACACTGATTTACCCTTTGACAAATCAGTATAGGGGTTGTTCCTGGAAAAGAGGGAGAATAAATGCATTAGAGCTCCTACCACAAACAAGATAAGGGGCATTAGAATTGTCTGGGGTTCCCTCTCCAGACAATCAAGCCATGAGCTAATGATGACCTTAGGCTTCTTGCCTCCAATGAGTGACGTGACTGACAAGCAACCATCAGGAGATATGCGAAGGAAAGAATGTGACAAGTTGAAACTAAAAAGAGAAATCCTATCTAGATAATTACTTGGCAGGCTCTACTATAAAAAGCAAAAGTAGCCTGCCAGCAAAGAGCAGCTGAGTGAAGCTTAGTTCAGGAGGAGTCCAGTGGATCAATGTGTGCCAAATGAACTTCAGCATTTTATTGAGGTTTATTGGGAGCTGAGGGCTTTGCTCAGCAGTGGAACAGGGCACTTTCTGCACATATCATCTAAGTTTTTATGCTTTTAGTTTAAAATGGACAGAATCATCTTAGCTGAGAATGGAGAAACAACTGTGAGACGTTGAACTCATAATTTCTTACCTTGTTTTGACACAGATGTGCTAATAATATTTAGCACTTTGCTTTCTCTCTGAACCTCAAACTCTCCTTTTATAAGATGGAAAAATAGCCAATTTTTACACTGTCATAGTGCAGAGAAATAGCAATAAATGATGTAACTAAAATCTACCGCAAACATCATCATAAAATAAAACACTTTGAAGGATAAAGCAAAAGAAAGAAGCTCCTTATCTTAGAGGTAGGACCATGAAAGTAGAAATAATCAGAAATTTTCCCTGGATCCAGCAACACTGAAGGTCTAGGAGCACCCAGAGAAATTCCTGTGGGGGTAGATCCACACATTTTCCTTTGGGTTTTCCAAGGGTTCTGACAGAGTTCTTTGTGGATCTTAAATCATCTCACATCTTCCAGGGATCATAATTCACAGGGATTATGATCATACATTAAAGAGAAAAGTGATGATTGACCCTGCACGGTGAATGGTGTTCCAAAAATTCTGATTTCCCAACCATCACTATTTTTTCATCCCAGTTTACCTGTAAATTATTGTTTCAATGAAATTAATTAGGTTCTTGTTATGGTTGATAAACTCCAATTTTACACTGATTTTTTCCCTCTGTTACATATTTCCCATCATCATTTAGTTCCTATGCATTTATGGTCATGATTTAACCTTCTGACTTTGTTTTTCTCTGCAGAGAAGAAGTCACGTGATCTGGAGGACACTAAAACCAGATAAGATGAATTTCTAAACTGATCATTGTTCTCTAGGAGTTTAAGGGAACAAAATACTCCAGCTTTACCAGAAAGTCTTTGTCCCAGGCCACAGAATTAGAAGGAACAGCAAGTGGCTATAGATTGCTACACTGAAAACAGGGCATGGAGAAATTACACAACAGGCAGGACCTGGAGATTTGCCTCACGTGATGCCAACCTGAGATCCTGCTCAGGCAGTGCTGAACACTGATGCCCATATCTATTAAATCTGTTTACTAAACTGTCTCATTATCTATTTTGTGTCAGGATTTCTTTAGGGCGTGGTGGAGTCAGACAGATGGGCTTCAAAACCCTTCCTTCAGGCATGGAACAGGCAGGATTGGACAGATGGGCTCCAAGACGTTACCGTAAGGCCTCGAACACATGGGAAGGGGAAGGGTAAGGGAGGAAAAAAACAGGCACTCCCAGCTCTACAAGCAGGCAGAGAAGCCAGTATGAGATGTGGGAAACTTGCAGAGACTCTACCCACCCATCATCTCACAGCTGAAACAAGGACAGCTCTCCAGGAGAGGCTGGACTGTGACTCAACAGCTGCAAATACCTGTTTGGCTTTTAATATCATTACTACTCACAGATGTGCTGGAGGGGAGTTTGTGCAGCAAAGTGCCTCAATGTTTTTTTAATAAGTGTTTAGCAATGAACACATGCTTTTTCTTAAAACCAATATGAAACCATATTTAAAGTGCAAAGGAGTAAATGTAAGAAATTACTGACACTCTTTTAAGTATTTGTATTTTTTAACCTCCCAGATTAAGCTTTCCACCTCTTTTTCCAAAGAAAAACACAAGACAGCAAAATAACTTTTTTGGCCAGTGCTATATTAACTAAACAGTCCCTTGAGATTAACAACAAACAAATATTGAAGCAGACTTCCTCAGGAGGTGATTACACAAACAAATTCTCTTTTTAAAGTTCATGAAACCAATCTTGAGAAAGGTCAAGCAATGATCAGCAATGTGATCCCAGCGTCCTAAGGATTCCTGTAAGTAAATATAATGCCTGGCTTTAGAAACCTTGATATTTAAAGGGAATTATGTGAGTAATTACTTCAGAGTGGAAAAACACCGATCCTGACTGTTGTAAATAATGTGGAACAGCCCCAGTGACTTTGGGGACTGTGGAACAGCTGGAAGTAGGGGCAAGGTGGTACCTTCCTGTGGTCCTGGTGCTCATCTGTACAGAGGGATGAGAAGGACAAGTGTGCTGAATCCAGCTGTTCATACCACAGCAGGATTTCCAGGCATTCAGGGAATTCTTCATGACTCTGTTTATGTTGGCTTTAAATATTTCTGTGTCACAAAAAGTGTCCTATTAATGCCCATAGGCACCAGGCATTGCCTGAACACTAGGGCAGATCCTGCCCTGCGGAATTGCTGTCTCATAAAGCAACCCCACAGGAAGTAGGGAGGGCTTTTACACAGGTCAGATAAAATCTCTGCTCCAGTGAAACCATGAGTGAGGGGCAGATTGCAGTATTTTTAACACGTTGCCATTAAAGGAAGAGGTAATTAGCTCAGTGGATAATCATTGTGCTTCACAGGGATCCTGGGTGTCCAAACTGCAGATATCCAGATGGCCACAGAGCATTAGGTTGGACAGCACGTTTATGGTGACACTCTAAGTCATTCTCCACAGTTTTTTTCCTATCAAGAGCAGAAGCAAACCCCAGGCATCCCAAAGATCAGCTGTTCACTCACCCACTCTCAGCACACCCCCCAGCACCACGACACACGCTGCGCTCAGGACGTTGCTGGAGTTGCTGGGGAACTCGAGGGTCCCCAGTATGTAGAGTCCTCTCAGAGGGGGAAGAGCCACATCTACCAGGATGGTCCTGTCTGGGAAACAAAGGAGAGGGTTGTTTAGGTCAATGGCAGCCTGACAACACCACTTGACAAAAAGTGTGGCGAGCTGGTGAAGAATGTCACTTTGGCTTGAGTTTTATGTTATTCAGATTGGTTTTCATAGAATCATGGAATGGCCTGGGTTGAAAGGGACCTTAAACATCTTCTTGTTCGAACCTCTTGCCATAGGAAGGGACCCCTTCCACTATCCCACATTTCTCCAAGCCCTGTCCAACGTAGCCTTGGACATTTCCAGGGATGCAGTCACAGCTTCTCTGGCCAATCTGTGCCAAGGCCTTACCACCCCCTCAGGGAAGAATTTCTCCCTAATATCTAATGTAAACCTACTCATTTTCAGTTTGAAGCCATTAGCCCTTGTTCTGTCACTCCAGGCCCTTGTAAATAGTCTCTCCCCATCTTTCCCATTTTTGCCTCCTGGAACTGGAGAGGACAAGAGAGTTCTTTTGAAGAGAACAAGAATGACAAAATGACTCATCCCTGGAAGCATTCAAGGCCAGGTTGGACAAGGCTTGGGGCAGCCTGGTCTAGTGGAAGGTGTCCCTGCCCATGGCAGAAGGTTGGAACAAGATCAGCTTTAAGGTCCCTTCAAATACAAACCCTTCTGGGATTCTAAGACTGATGGAAATGGAAAAATATCCATCAGTATCACCAAGGTTCATCATGGTACAAAGGGCCTGCAAGTCCCTACCTCGTTCAAAATAGTCATCGGGGTGACAAACTGCAGCCACATACCATGAACTACCTCCACTGACTGTCTGTTACCACTTTTCCCTCTTTTCATCTTGGCTTTGCCCTCAGTTAGATTTAGTGTACTAAAGCTCACCTCTTCCCCACCATCCAAGAGGAAATTTTTGCTTACACAAAGACAACCTGCAGGAAGCCAGAGCTCACAGAACCACAAAATTATTAAGGTTGGAAAAGAGCTCTGAGATCATCGCCAGGTCCACCACAAGTTCCATTCTTCATATATTTTCCCCTCTAAAAATCAGGTAGCAATGACCAGGGCAAAGCACCATTCCCTCTGATCCATAAGGAGAAAGAAAGGGAGATATTTTCATATTTCAGAACAGAGTGGAAACTTTTGTGGCTTGAGTACAATAATAACATCACTGCTGCTTCCTAAAGCTGCAAGTCTGCAGCCTAGGAACCTGTAAAATGCCTCTTAAGTGTTCCAAGGAGGACATGAGCAAGGCTGTAAATGGTGGATCATTTAGAGGCAGCCCGCTGCACAGAGGTGAATTCCACCCTCAGGGCCCATGTAATGCTCTTGGATGTCACTAAGAGCTTCTCAGTTTATTGCACTGGAAAACAGCTCAAGCCCTGAAACTGTGGTTTCCTTCCCCTTCTTTATTGACAAGAGTAACAGTATGGTGCATCTCTCAGTCCGTGGGTGTTCCTGGAAGAAGGAAAAGCAAGGTGTTTCCCTAACAAGAGCCTCAATAATATGATCTAATAATGGCTTTCATAGGAACAGATTGCAGAAGAAAAAATCTTCAACATAATGACAGCCCTACCCTACACAGAGATCTTCTGTGACTCTCATTGTTCTCATAAGCATTTATTGGAAGGCATAGATATAGAAAACAGGAGATATTAAGGAACACACATATTTTTCTGGTGTATTTTGACAGAGGGGTGAGAATGGGACACATGAAACTGGTTTTGTGTGGAATATAAGAACCATGAAGTGTCTTGGGAAGTGGCTCAGCTACTTAACAGTTTCAATGCTGTCTGTGGACATTGGCAACTGCTGTGGATGAGAACACAAATGGCCATAAAACGAGTAGCACAGAGAAAGTCCTTGCCAAAAATCATATAATCAGGGAATGGCTCCAACTATTTAGCACATAGGTTTAACAAAATTTCCAAGCCCTGTTTGCAGGAAACATGATCAATATAATTCTCTTCAGTACACTCAGAAGTGGACTGAAAGAAAATATTAGTAGGTTGTCTTTAATAGTAGCATTTTCTAGTTTTTTACTC
The DNA here is from genome assembly GCA_003676055.1 of Chloebia gouldiae. NCBI lineage: Eukaryota > Metazoa > Chordata > Aves > Passeriformes > Passeridae > Chloebia > Chloebia gouldiae. The sequence goes on along the minus strand of QUSF01000002.1, from coordinate 300,451 downwards.
CTTGGTTTTGCAACCCTGTAGTTTCATAACCTCCAGGGAGAGGAAAATTTTATTTCAGGTTCTGTTTTCAGGCTTAGAGTTCTGCTCTGCTTACAGACTTGTTTATCTCCTACCTACATATTCCTCGTGAATCAATTATCCCACCTCTTCCTTTTCCCTTCTGTATTTTCATCCTTTCTCTCTGGCCATGAGCACCCAGAAAGCCCAGGATGTTTGTTCTCAAGGACTACACCAAGTACAGCAGCAAGCCATGGTTAATCTGAACCCTTCATCCCAAAACAAATTCCCTGCATCCCTGGGCTGAAACATCTTTCAAGCATGCAAAATTTTCACAGCATTCAGATGAAGTAAGTCTCTATGGAGCAAGTGCTTCCCCCCCCCCCCCTAAATCTTACAGTGTTAGTACTTAATATATTTTTACAGGCATAAAGAGACTCTTGTCTATAATCTCTTTACAGGACAGGTACAGCCCCATGTCCTGCAGAGCTGTGGAAGGAAGAATGAAGATGTGAGGATATGAAACAGAGAGGAGAATAAGGGAGAGATGTTGTTAAAATGGTATCTCTCAGACAGAAAGGGAATCTAGTTTGTGAAATCACAGCTCAAGAATGTGGCAAAAAGCTGCAGTTGACAAAGGCCATAAGTATATTCATCAAACACAGGCTGAAACATTTTTACAAGGAAAAGAAGCAGTGCTCCCAGGCATGCCATTTATATGTCACATTTCAGTCTAGAACAGAGATTTTTTGCTGAGTTGCACATCTTTCTAAAAATGATTTTATAAAGGAAATGCTGACTGCTCTGTTACTGTAGCATCATGCGTGTGAGCCTTGAAACAGAGGAGTGAGAAATTCCCCCACTCGGAGATATCTCTGCAAACCTAGAGTTTCCTCAGTTTAAAAGGACAACAATCTGGGGTGTGATGCTTGGGGTGTGAAGTCCTCAGAGGGTGAAATGTTGCTCTGCAGAAACAACAGAACACTCCTTTGAGGGGGGAAAAAGGTATTTCTACACTTGAGGAAGAAAGCAAACAGATTCAAAGGCAACTTCCTTACAGAAAATACTCACTTACCTCGTAGAGGGAGATATGATTTAGCAGTTAAAATTATAGACTTTAGGTCACTGAGCTCAAAGGATTTACCTTCAGAGAAAGACAAACTGGAGCTGTTTTCCCACCTTTCCCCATGTTTTCATATATATATGAAAATATTCATATAATGGCAAGAAAACACTTTCAGCAAACCATGTTTTGAGCTTGAGAACAGGGCAATATTTCATTGTACATACACTTTCTTCAGACAAAAAGCCCAGGTATGCCAGAGTCTTAATGTTCAGATGTACAATACTGAGAAGGCATTAATGACTCCAGCAATGACACAAAATGCCTTTGATCAATCACATTGCTGGATAAAACACCATAGCATGCAATTGAATGGAAATCAGGCACAACAGAGGAGCTATTATATGGGATACAGTACTCCAGCATTCATCTCTTCAAACAGAAAAACTTCAAAGAAAATCAAAATCAGAAAATGAAGAACAGAGTGAATTCCACCACTGGAGAGGGAAAAAAAAAAAAAAAAGGAAGATAGAAATTGCCAGAGGCTACATGATATCATATCAATACCCTTCAAAACAGCATTCCTTTGCTTGGAATTATAACACATTCTCCTTCCACCCAGAGCACACTGCATCAGGAGTGTGCCACACTGAAAACCATAAACCAAAGCCCTGAAAATCCCAGGGCTTTGGGAAGCTAATGCCACTGCTGGCTGCTGGAATGGCATGACTAAACTCCACTGGCTTGTTTTCCAAGATGGTGAGGCTGCTGAAGCCTGATGCATGTGAGATGGCTCTGGAGGATGAACCTCCAGGGATAAAAGCACACGCTGTGGCAGCCTGAGCTGAGGATTTCCAGATCAGGCTGGAAGATACTCATATCCACTGGGGAGGCAGATACTGATGGGAATTGTAGCAACACACCAACACTAAAAGCCACTTTTACATGAGGAACCCGCCTTTGTTGCAAGTGAAAGTTATCCTTGCACTAGGTCTGTGAAGTCAATCAGGGCAAAAAAAGAAAGAACTTTGTACACAACCCCAATTTCCAAGCTTGCCCTAATCTCTACACGTTAAGCAGACACTAAGCAAGAACACAAAAACCTGGTCTCTAATATGTATTTTTTGCTCATAGAGGCATTTTCTACCTTTTCAAACCTTCCTGAGACCAGCACATGAGGTAGCCCTAATGTTGCAATTCTGCTTGTTTTGTTAAATAAGCAAATGGAAGCCTTCATAGCTAAATTTAGACAGTGCTCCAGTTCTACTAGTGAACTCTAGGAATCCACATTCAAAGATTTCAACAGTGCCTGACCAAAGCCTTTCCCTGTACTTCTTCACACTAGAAATGAGCACTATGCATCTATTATTTGCTTTTATGACCCGAAAACTGATCTATTATTTGCTTTTATGACTCTAAAACTGTTCTTTGGGGGCTGAAAGGACTAAGCTAGTCATGCACAGCATACCAGAAGCAAGCTCATGTCTTGGCTTTCAACCAGAAAATCATTGTAGATGGCTCCCAGAAGAGAATTTTAAGTAACCAGAAGACAGCAAAGAGTAAGACATGGCTGCATCTTGCCAGGAGTGAATCATAGAAACTTCTTTTGGTGTGCATAGCAGCACAAAGTTTGGGTGGTTTGTAGAATATTTGTTCTCATGAGAACAAACTCTCACTTTTTTGGAGCCATCTGGAGTCATTCTGAGTTTAGCAGGGTCTGCACAAGCCAGTGGATATGGGAAGAGAAACATCCATAAAATGCTACAATTAAACATACATTTTAAAATTGTTGATTTCATTTTAGATTTTGGATCCAAGCAAGGGGCTGGCTTTCTTTGAACTGAAAACTCAGACACTTTTGGCAGCAAAGCAAAGCATGCAAAATGGACAGAAAATTCATCCTGCCTAACTTAATTTTTAATGCATTTGTTTGAGCAACAAATCCAGTTCCCTTAGCACCCTGGTGAGGACCATGACTCTAATTTAAGACCCTGTACTCTGTTGACTCCAATGTCAGTGAGTGTCTCCACACCTCCAAACCAGCAGGACTGAAGAGGGAGAGCAGAAATAAAATAGAGAGAGGATGACCAGAAAAGGCAGAGACGCAACAAAATAGATGGTGTGATAGAGAGCTTGTGTTTGTGTTTATGTTTGTGTTCTCAGGATAAAATCAAAGGATTCCAGAAAGGCAGTGGAGAGGAGAATAGTTTCTGCACATCAACCAACAAACACATTTACGCTGGCAATGGGAGTGAAGAGATTTTTTTATAGAATTATAGAATCATGGAATACCCTGGGTTGGAAGGGACTCACAGGGATCCCTGAGTTCAGCTCCTGACCCTGCACAGAACAACCCCAAGAACCCCACTGTGTGTCTCAGAGTGTGATCCAACCCTTCCCCAGCATCATTGCCCTTCTCTGGACATGCTGCAGCTCCTCACCTTTGCAGGAAACACAGAAGAGTTTTATTCATCATGCATCACAAACTCATCCTTCATCTTCTACTCTCTTGATCACATCTAAACACCAGAACTCCAAACCCTCAGCCAAACCTATTTATTTATTAATTTGTTATTCACTGTGTAAATTTACCCCTGTGCCTATTCCTATCTACATCTGACACATGATGGTGAAAACTGGAATGTTCTGGTCTTATCTGGGCTCATCTGGGCTGATATTGGTGAATCACAGAATCACAGAATCATTGAGGCTGGAAAAGACCTCCAAGACCATCGAGTCCAACCTGTGACTGATCTCCACCTTGTCACCTAGCCCAGAGCATTGAATGCCACCTCTAGACCTTCCTTGCACACCTCCAAGGATGAAGACTCCACTTTCCCTGGGCAGCCCCTGCCAATGCCTGACCACCCTTTCCATGAAGAAATTCTCCCTGAACTCCAACATTACCTACTCTTCAGCTCAATGTAAGTTCCCCTCAAAAGTGAAGAAAAATAATATTTTTAAAAGTACAGGCTTTGGGTTTTTTTTTCATGCTTATTAGAAAATTGAAGATTAAGATAAATATATATAGAAAGAAGTGGATCATAATTCTTAATGTAACCTTCAGTTTTATTTATATATATGTGTGTGTGTGTGTGTGTATAGATGTATATATGTGGGAGGAGAGGAGGAGATGTTTGTGTTGGTATTTGGGCATGGAATTTCAGTCATGGTTATCTTCATATATAAATATACATATATATATGTGTGTGTGTGTGTGTGTGTGTGTGTGTGTATATATATATATATATATATATATATATGAGATCTTTAATGACACAGGCCAGAGAAGCCCTAACCATGACTGAAGCTCCATGCCCAAATACCAACACAAACATTTCCTTCCACAAAAGCCATAAACCGAAACCAGGTGGGAGAGGAACGGATATGAAATGATGTTATCCACATTCAACATTTCCAGAAGTGGAGCTGTGATAGGTAGAGAGACTTAACTGGTTTCAAACAAATAAGAAGACAGCATCAGGTTCTGGAATATTTCAGGTACATATCAAACAATATTCATTGGATCATTCAATAATTATTTCTGGAAAGGAACTCAGGACCTCACGTAGTCCAACTACAAAAGGAGGGTCAGCTCTTATGTAAAATGATTATCACAAGCTTTTCTCCAGTTTTTATTGCAAATTCCCTAATACATTTGCTAAAATCCAATTTTCATGCAATAATGTTGTAAGATGAGCAGGGATTTAGATGTAACTCAAGTTGAAATACAGGCCTAAGCTAAAATATCTAGGAAGCATCCATGGCAAATGGTTTGAGAAATTACCATTGATAAGTGGGAATTGTAACAGAAAATAAAATGGAAGGTTATGCAGAAATGTAAAATATGATCCTTGGATGAAACACAGAGAGATGGGTCAAGAGATGAGCTCTTAGTGAGCTGTGGTTCTTACAAGTTCTCTTCTGAATTAAGGTCCCTGTACATACTCCAGCTTTAAAGTCAGCATAAGTGCTTGTGTTCATATGTATGTGAAAATGGAAAAGAATTATCATTCTCTTCCAAAAACTATATTTTTGTATTTCAGTCTGTGTGACAAGGAACAAATATGGGGTTCTGCACACACTGGAATGGCCACCAGGGCCAAGGAACCCATATTGGAACACAAATATAAATCCCAACATAGGCAGAGCCCAGCACCTCCACAGAAATTAAACACCTTTCCTTCCTCACGTACTTGGCAAGATGATGACGTCTTCCCCAGGGCCTGGGATGCCACCACTGGATCCACCCCAGCCTTTTCCCACACCATTCCATGTCTCTGGGAGTGACCATTTCAAGACACCACAAGAAGGAACTACAAAACACAACACATAAAGACAGGATTATCATTTTCTGTAGCTGGAAGAATTACTGTTTCTTTGATAGTCAGCATCTGTGACATTAACATCCTCCTTTTGTCACTGCTAACCATTCTTTGTCATTTTCCATGTTTAAAGAAAATGGATTGATTGAATTCACAGGGCATGGGAACGTCCTTCTTCCCAAAATACAAAAAATTTAAAATTATTTGTGATAAACTCTTACAAGCTTGATAACACCCAGAAAAGCAATTTTCCCATTCCAAGGGGTGACCAAAACCTGACTTGGAAAAGCAGCTTGACCAAGACACATGGAAACTCCCGCTCCTTCTCCAAAATTTTCTTTTTCAGGTCAATCCAAAAGAAAAATCATAAGCCTTAGGGAAATATTGGAAGAAACTGAGTTCACAAGATGCAGCTGATTGACTTGCACTTGTATTTTAGAGAGCTAACTAGCCAGGCTCCATAAATGAATTACCCCTAGGTTTGTTGTCCCTAAAGAGAGGACAGGAAGCTTTCAAGGGAAAATCCTGTGCACTAAGTTTAGTAAATCCTAGACTAATGCAGGCAGGGCCTCCCTCTGGAGGCCTCTGCAAGCACCTACTTCTGTCCTTCCACTGCAACGGGAATTCTGGCATGTTTTTCTTGAGGAAAGCTTCTTTGGGGATTGAAAATATGGGAGCAAGCATATGACAAGCTTTTGGGGGCTAGACCCAGCTCAGTAATGTTGTGGTGTACAAAAAAACCTCTGTTGTTAGCACAGGGAAACAGAAATTAAACCCATGTCAAGTTCCTTAAGTTTGGGTCTGTCTCTCCAATCACTTGTTTGTTCTGGGAGAAACACCCTGCCAAAATGTCTCTAAACCCTTTTTCCACAGAAGTGATTATTGTTAATCACAACAAGGCAGCTAATATGATGCCTTGAGTTTTAGCTTTGACATTTTTCAGATTGTGTTCTGCCTTAGTGTGTGACTCTGAACTTCATATGAAGTGTTAGCAAGTTCTCCTCAGTTCAGTTGGACAAAACAATCCTTTTCCAGGCCAAGAACCAAGGACACCATTGCAGCTTCAGGTCCAAAAAGTGTGAACAACAGGGAATTGAGGAGAGAAATCTGGGAGGATAGGACTTCATAACCTGCAGCTGTAAATGGACCAAAACTTATAAAAGTGTGGAAACTCATGACCTGTCATCTCTGTTGGGTCCATCTTGGGTGGAGCCACAGCCAGGCTCTTATTCTGCCCAAGATGTATCCTTTTAAGGCTTTTCAATAAATACTTTATTCCTTTAACACTGTCTAGCCCCTGTTCCAGGTAGTCTCTCTAGGCAACAATACCCAAAAATATCAAAATGTGGAGGTGACCCTTGTCTCTGGCATATTTTTCTGATTCAACATGAAACTGAGTAGTAATATCAGACTATGGAGCACTAAAATACTCTATAGACTTACATTCTCCATGACCTTTATGATCTACTGTGGTATTTCCCAGGGAAAGTTTATCGTTTTTTATACTGTGGAATCACACATTTATCTTGAGCAATAGTAGATAGGGCTCAATTAAACACCTAAATGAATACCAAGAGCCTCTGTTGGCTTGATAGGTGTACAAAATATTGAAGTGAAAACCAGCAATTTACTTCTGAAAAAGCCATAAAAAGAAATGGTGTGACTCCCAGACCAATGTTTTCTGACACAGACTATCACATACCTGGGGTAGGTAAAGCCACTCTTTCCTTCTCTTTCAGTGTGACCTGAATTAAGTCAGCTCCTGTAACTGGACACAGAGAATTTTAGGGAGTTACAGCAAGGCCTTTTGAATTAACAACAAAAAAAAAATTAGTAAATCAATTTTCACACCTGAATTCCTGACAACATTATACATTTCTTACAAAAACATTTTCTTTAAGAGCAACTATACATGTTTTCTAAGCACTTTCTGTCCTTTTTTCTTTTTAAATGCATTGAGAAAGGATTAAACAAACACATTTTAATTTACAGATACGGAAGGTCTCAAGACAACTCATTAGAAACAGCTAAAAAGAAAACATTCAACAATCAGAAATTCTAGGCTGGAACTCGAATCTCATTTATCCCACTATAAATCCACAGCAGTTCCACTCACACAAGCGATATCACACCATTGAATGCATAATGTATTAACTGGCTCAAACTGCGAAATACAGCTTTTGTTTTGTAGTTCAGTTTTGATTTTTTTTTTTTTTGCCCCCAAAATCTGGTATCTGAAAGAGATGCTTTAATTAGTCAGACTTTATAGACTGCAGACAGGGACCCTGTGTTCTCTGCTGTGAAAAGGGGTCAGCAGCAATTATCACAGTGGTAACCTCTGTGCCCGTGTATTGTCAGCAGGAGAAGGGCCAGAATAATGCAAATCAAAGAGGAGCAGGAGAAAGCTGCTTCAGACCCAGCTAAAATCCCACCTCCTCTTCATCTCCAGTGGCATATAAAGGCACTTCCTTTCAGTCACCAGACTGGAACAACTGTAGGTTAAAATAGAAACACTCTGACAAACAAATAAATCTCCTGTCCTCTACCCAGCCCCTTATGGTGACCCTAAAGTGTTGTTGGAAGATTTTTTTGGGGGGTAGAAGAATTGTATCAATGAAGCCATTGTCAGAACTTTCCTCAGTTCCAGAACATGCCTGGAACTTTCCTCTGTGTGCATCAACCCACCGATGGGATTTCATGCCATATTGTAATTTACTTATTTTATCTTTAAACAAGTCTCTATACTTTTAAATTGTGAAACCCATCCTTCCCTACCTCCCTCCTTTTCTCCCAGTGCAACTGAGCAAATTTAAAATAACTGAGGTTCATTAATTTTAAGTGTTCAATAAATTAGTATGAATAATCAAAAAACTTGATTCTTTCTGATAATTACTATTTGATGTCAGTTGAAAGCACTCGATTGAGTTAGCAGCATATGCTCCTATGCCAAATGAGGCTTCCATAATTAAATAGAAACTGATTCCATGAGGTTTTTCTCAAGTCAGATTAATTAGTAATCAGGTGCCTCAGCCCTGTTCTTCAGTGACACCTTCTCTCCCAACGGTAGCTGGGATCTGATCCATGCATCAGTCAAACCAATCTGCCCCAAACCATCACACAGAGCTCACACTGAACAGCAGCAGGCATTGAGTGGCCACAAGGTGAACATTTGAGGAAAAAAAGATGACATGAAACTGCTAATTTAAAGCCTCTGAAGCAACTCTTGTGGCTTTCAGACAATACATCTGTGTGCACTTTTATGGTTATGGTGTTTTTCCTTCTTGCACAGGGCAAAACACTTGCCAAAGCTGATAAAACAGGCTTAGTAAAAACAAGACAACCAAGCCCTGACACTATCCTTTTTTCACCTAAATGTATTTTGTGAGGTTTGTTGGGTTTTATATGTTTTTTGGGTTTTTTTTTTTTTACTTACTTTTGCAGACACCAGAGTGAAATCATCTAATTAAGGAAGTTTGTATTTTTCAGAGAAAAGCTGTTCTAATTAAATCCTGAGGGCACATAAAACTTGATCAATATGGTGCATAGACCTCATAACAGGGTTCAATCCCCTTATATGGTGAAGAAAGGAACCATTAAGATTTAATTAATTACAGAGTTTTATCATTGCCATGTCCAGAATCAGGGCAATAATAAAAGTTTCTCATATTTGAAGTGTCATCCCACCAGAGAGCGTGACAATTCAAACCAGTATAAGGTATTTATACCCTTGACATAAGCATAAGAGTCAGGGACAGAATTCTCCCCAGAACTCTCCACATCCTTGTAACTTGTACAATTATTCACATCAATGGGGTGTAAAGTGCATCGGTTGTGAATCAGCAGTGTTTTGTTGCCATTTCCCACAAACACTCCTAAAAACTGATAATGAAAGATAAAGACCTTGGGATTAATCAAGGCTACAGTGACATAGTCCTTTTGGAGGTTTTGTTTTGCTGCTGAGTGTGTTATCACTGGGTTTTGCAGGACAGGAAGAGATACAGGCACCACAGATGAAGGACATCATTAGTAAACATTGAATTAAGGTGACTCTTGGCAAAATGTAGTTATAAGGCTCCAGGGTTTAGTTGTATAAAACCTTTATAAGGCTCATCAATTTTCTGCCTTATTACAGCTCCTCCTGGATGTTTGGGCTGTGGATCATAAATACAGGCCTTCTGGATGATACTGCTGGTAACTTTTCCTGGTTCAGGGCTCCTTGAGTGAACATGAAGGAGGAAAAACTCAGTCTTTTATCAGCTTTGCAGTGACTCGGAATTTTGCCTGTGGATATTGGGAAGGGCTGAAACTAGGATAAATGGCTCCAATAGCCTGTCTTACAAATAACAAGCAGCTCCATGCTATTTAACATCAATTGGACTAACATACATCACCAGGAAATCAAAATTTTTAGACAGCACAATCAACAACACAGTGAGACACACATGTAGAAACTGGAGAACCTAGGAGAGGGTGTTTGTTCATCCCCTGTGAGGATCTTCTGCAGGAGACACCCGGGAGTGTGATATAATGAGGACAGTGAATTAGGGAGAAGAGGTGTAAAATCCATTTTATATACATATAAATAGACAGATACGATTTTATATATATATATATATATATATATATATATATATACACACACATATGTATGTATATAAGTCTTTGGGTTGATGGACACATTTTCTTGCTTATAGCAGATTGGCGTTTACATGAAATTCCTCCGGCAGACGTTGCATAATCAAAAAATCAACCCTGACAGCATTATAAGGGCATTTCATCATCTTATTTCTGTAACTCCTGCGCTCTCTGGTTTCTCTGCTTGCACACCAGAAGGATGGGGGTTCACTCACCAGGAGAAAGTTATTTTGTTTCTGTGTCTATTACAAAAATTGAGCAATTGAGGGAATGAGGCAGGGGTGGGGGGAGTCTCAGCCTGGAGAAAAAGAGTCCCAGGGAGGATCCTATTGCTCTCTGCAGCTCCCTGGAGTGAGGTTGTAGCCAGGGGGGTGTTGGTCTCTTCTCCTAGGTAATTAGCAAGAGAACAAGAGGAAACGGCCTAAAACTGCACTTAGGTGAGGTTCAGATCGGGCATCAAGAAGAATTTCTTTTTGGAAAGGGTGGTTAAGCATTGCTACATACTGCCCGGGAAGTTGGTAGAGTCACCACACCTGGAATGTTAAAAAAATTACTGGATGTGGCACTCAGTGCTCTGGTCTGGGTGAGAAGGTGGGGATGGGTCACAGGCTCCACCTGGTGAATCTGAAGATCTTTTCCAATGTAAATCATTTTATGATTCTATGATTACCAGGGGCACCTCTTTGCAAAGAACTGACTTTCATTTCATGGAGGTCACTGAGCAGACTACATCTGGAAAACCATCTCTCTGAAAAAACTGATATGGGTGAGTTTTATCTGGCTGGAAGAAAAGATTCATCTCTGTACAATCAGCCCTCTGTAAAGAATTAACTCCATTCTTCATGTCTTCCACCTAGGATTCTCCTTTACCCCCAAGCAATAGGGCTGAAGAGAATATCTGTGTTTATTTATTTTCTGTATTTTAATATTAGAAACCAACATTCTTTAGAGTGTTTTTCCTCCTATACAAAGCAATTACAGAAACCCACAGAGCCTAATGGAAGTGAGATCATTCTTTAGGAATCTAGAAAAGACAATAAGTATAATCAAATTATTTTTTTTAAGAACTATGGAAATTGTAAACCTGCTTCTGACACAGCAGTAATGTGAGGTTGAGCCTCAGGCTCTCTTAACAACTCACACATGAGCAGCCTGAGCAAAGTCAGCAGGATGACCCATCTGCATAAAAGTTGTGTCTACTGAAAAAATGTATTTGGGATAAATTAAAAGTTTGATAATCCTTTCAGTGATGTTTTCAATAATGTCTCTGTCCAGCACTTCAAATTTTAGGGGAAAAAAAAAGCCAAGAGAAATATGGAGGTGAAGGAAGCCAGTACTTTGTTCCATTCGAAAATAAATGAGTTTAAACATTTCAAAAGGGAAGTAAAAGGAAACAACATCTCTCTGGTTTTTAGCCAGATCCAGTATTGCCCAGAGACCTTAACCAAGGAGCAGTACCATGCTGTGGCACCATATGCTGAAATTTGTAACAGACTTAAAAAGCTCATCATGTTATTATTGCAATTTACAATAGATATTTCTCCTAAAAAATTTCCCAGATGTCCCAGTAGGATATTTCTTTTCACCACCTTTGTTACAATAAGTGTTGTGTTTGGTTTTGGTTTTTTTTAATTCAGCATGGTCATATCATATTTCACTCCCCTGAACTGTGTGTTCCAGAGTCACACCACAATTGCAGGCCCACAGTGACCTTTGAGGATCACTTCTCTTAACACATAGGGTGCCTGAGAGAAAATCAGAGTGATATGAACCACGTCAAAGCAAATCTGGTGACGTAGAAATGACTGGCACGGGATGCTTCAAGTTCCCTAAGCCTCCCCTTCACCCAGAACCCAAAAGGGACATAGGGCTACCTGTCTTTCAACTCAAATTGCTTTAAATGGTCTGAAAAGGTGATTTTAAAGTGGATTAGGGGCTGGTTAACAGGGTTTCATGTAGCAGTGACTACCTTTTATAATAGGATCATTGTCCATACAATAGATATATTCTCTGTTACAATTATTTCTCCCCATTCAGCACCCCCTGCATTCCCCTCCAAGCCTAATTTACAGGAATTATGCTCCCAAACCTAATTTACAAGACTCCAGCCATCAGTGCAACGTTAAGTTAATCCCCTCCATACGGTCTATTTTCTTGCCTTTTGTGCCAGACAGACCCTTTTTTTTTTTTTTGGTCCCCCTAAAATAAACAAACACTTGCATGATGCCAGGCAGTTTCGGATGGAAGAAGGCATGGAGAAAGCCTGAGGAAAACTCAAAAGCAATGAGAGACTTCTGGCCAAGGTGGCTTCATTTGGTTGACTGCTTCGTTTGAATAACAATATCTTCTCAGTCACGGCGTTTTCCTTCCCCTTCTCCCCATTTTCTCCGCCATGCAGGCCTGAGTAAAAGGCTGTGTGAATTCAGGAGCCTGCTCATTAATGAGCTGGCATCTGATCCGTATTTACCGACGTTAATTTTTGGATGTAATGCACCCCTGCCACTTCCCCATAGTTTGCCCTAAAAGGCTTTCTTAGGGGCACAAAAGCAGAGGGTCAAAAGTGAGTTGACCCCGGCCAGAATGTACAATTATTGCGGAGAGGTGGTACACCAGCAGCTGTCGAAACCCCACCGGAGCGCTTCCAAAAGTTGGAGGATGACTAATACGCTGGAGCTCTCCCCTCCGCCCCGCCAGAGCCGCCGACTTCGGGCAGGAAGAATTATGGCCCTCCCGAGCAGCTGCAATAATTGTCTTGCCATTGTCCCCCGGCCCTCCCTCCGCCACCCCCTACAAGTGCCCATTGTGGCCGCGGAGTCGGGTGATTTTATGCTCGGGCTGATGCTGTTTGCGCCCAGCTGCCCGAGCGCTGACACACGAGCCTGGAGAGGGGGGACCCGCGTCTGCTAGACGGGGCTGCGACATACCAGACCTTTTACATAAGTCAAACAGGAACAAATGACTCTTTATCAGCCCCTTCTCCCTTTGAAGTGGCGGCTGCTTATGGGCCCTTACAGCTTTTCCTCCTTAGCCCGAGCAAACATCCTCCTTTTGATATGCTACATGCTCATTATCTCTGCCCCATTTAATGATTTTTGATTGAAGGGTGGCAGCGCAGTTGCCAAGAGGGTAGTTAAAGAGGCTCCACGCAGTCAGGACAACAAGAAAGGCTTTCCTTGTGCAGCAGCCTAAATTTGGAGTTTCTTAACAGTGTGTTCTTGTTCTTAGCAGCAGATAAGGGCTGAGCGTGAAATTCTTAATTAAGCAGTAAATAGAGAGTGGGGTGTCAGCAGATGCAGCCTGTAGCCATGGAGACCAAGTCTGATGAAGGAGGGAGCTAAGACTCAACGCCGGCCCCGGGCTCGGGCATGACTGACAGCTGAAGAATCCGACAAAGCTTGTAAAAGGCATTAATTAGTTGGCTAATTATTTCATATAGTTAAATGTAAATAAAATATTATATTTTAAAAAAAAAAATTCTAAAAGAGCCAGCTTGCAGAGTTGGGCAGGAAAATGTTCTGATGGCCAGACCTTCTAGTCTTGTCCTCTCCAGGTGGGTGGGTGGACTGGTGGGGCTTTAAGGCCAGAAGGGACTATTGTGGCAGCTTTCTCTGACCTCCTACAGAGCATGAATCTTGCCTCATGAGGTTTCTAATAGCTTCTCGCAGAGCTGGAACATATTTCCCTGAAAAGACAGCCAAGCATCTTCTAAGGACCCTGAGTGATGGAAAGTCCACCACATGCCATGAATCTGCTCTGCTGGCTAATTATCCTCACCCTCTCAGCCTGCACAGCAGAGGGAAGGAGAGAAATCCCACACCAGGCCAGGAATCTGCTTTGTTTCAAACTTTTACCCTACACGGACAGCACAGATACTAGGTACCTGACACTGAATTATTGATCTCACTCCTATAAAAGTCCTTGCAGAAAATGTTCACAGCATGAATTATACATGTTAAGTGTTTTCATAAATTTCCCTTCGTGTATGTTGTATTATTGTTTCTCTCTCTATTCAAATGAGGAACCACAACAAGCTCTTCATGTAATAAAAATCAAGATGAAAGTAAGGCAAGGACAAGAAAGTCTCTGTGATGCAAGAGTGACATATGCCAGCCAGACCACTTTTGTCCCAGTCTTCCCAAGACTCTCATCTCCTCTATTTTCAACAGCAGAGGCCAAGCTACAGATGCCATCCTCTGAGCTTTCCCATGCTGCTCTGACAGTGCAAATCAGGATATGCAAACTAAAATGCAGTCATCTTTTATATTTGAAGTAACAAATTTATGCTGTTAGTAAACAGAAATAATAAAACATTTTTCTTCTTTCAGTAAATACTTGACTTGATCTGGTAAGGCTTAGACACAACAGCTAAATTTACAGTAGCCAATCTACTCTTGAACTGTATTTAAATAAGGCCAGGACACAGACCTAGGACCAGGACCCTAATAATCTACATGGTTATAATGCTGGCCAAACTCCTGGCACAGCTTTAGCCTAGAGCAGGCAGATTCCCAGATAGTGGCCAGTACACCAGCACAGTTTGGGATTTAGCAAGCACAGGGATCTTTTGGAATTTGAAGCCTGGGTACATCCAGCCCATTTTTAGAGCTAAAATGTTAAACACAATCTATGCTGTGGCAGTTGCTGAAGGACCAGAGGTGGGCAAAGGAAGTCTGATCCTCAGACTGAGATTAAGTTTTGGGTTTCTCCATAAATGAGATTTTCCAGACTGGTTGATTTTTGCTGTTGCCAGACCAAGCTCAGGGGATTGCCTGCCCTCATTCCAGGCGTGTCTTCCTCTCCACTGTCACAATGATTGTTCTAAAGGTATCCTACATGAGAAATCCATTTGCATGCCGTCTCAGTAGTGCAAAATCAAGAGAAAATCATTAAATTTAATGGAACTGAAGAGAAAACTAGTGTTCTAAAATGAAAATCATCATCTTTACTTTCCTGGTATATGGCATGAAGGAGAAGCTAATCTTCTCAAAGGAACCAAAATATACTTGTGATTTCTAGTTCTGCTGCTATTAATAAAGGCAACAATCATTACCTTGCCTTTGACATACAGAGATTAGATATTTATAAAATTATTTACTTGAGAATGGGAATTATTGAAAATGTCCATTTCTTAAAAAAAAAATATTTCCACCACACTCCATGATCTCATGTACAAAGTCACATAGGCAAAGGTTTAAGATGTCTCTGGAAGTTTCCAGGCCTGGAAAAAATTCTCTCCCAGTAATTTTACTGCCTTCAGCAGGCTCAGCCTAGCAAGATGACCATGTTTTATTAATGATACCTGTGATGTAGGACCAGCTGACAGCAGAGGTCATTAGTGGAATTTAATGCCTTTACCACTCAAAAAAAGCCAATTCAAATACAACTGATTCTACATCACCCCCTATTTATGACACATTCTTTTTGTTGCTAGGTCAGGCATCAGATAGATGAGTTAGGGATGGACCTGATGTGCACATACCTATTTGATCAGCATTTTGAAGGACTTCTCACTTATTGAAAGGCCATTGAAAGCTAGCCTTGAGTAGATTTGGGGTTCAAATTATTGAGGTTTAAATTAACGAGACATCAGCTTTGTCACCATTCTTGATCACAAATGTAGATTGCAACCCCCACACTGCACTTACCCAGATAGGTGAACGTCCCCAGCTTGCTGTCAAGATGCCAATCACAGCTCCTGTGGTGTCCATACGAAGGTACCAGCTGGAGTGACTGTCCCCTCCTTGTCCCACAGGACACCACAGCCTCAAGATGGGCAGGAAGATCCTTGTGTTCCACCAGCAGGTAATTCCCAGCCTTGAAGTTGCTAAATGTCACTGAATACTAGAGAAGAGGGAACCAAAAGAAACATGTCTGAGTCTGTGATTAGAACTCCGTGGAGTGCAGCATAAAGGGGTAAGGAAGGTGGTGCTGCTGAGAGGCATTATGTTTTGAAAACAGGAAAAGACATGCAAAACTAAGCAGGAGGTGATGGTAAATGAAGAAAAAAATCAACTCCCTTCATCACCTTTGAAAGGTGAGGAGGATCAATGTCTTCTAAAAACTGTGCTTCAACATGTCTTAAGGCAGTAAAAATCCTGTTGGTTCCTAAGCACCACTGAATACCACCCCTGAGAGAGCCAAAATCATCCAGTGTCCATGGCCAGGTGGGATAGGGCTTGGTGTGGTGGAAGGTGTCCCTGCCTATGGCAGGGGTTAGAACTGGATGAGCTTTTAGGTCCTTTCCACCCCAAACATTTCCATGATTCCATGACCTTCCTGCTCTAGGTGACTACCGAGAACTTTCAACTGCTAAGAGATAAGAGAGAGTTTATCAGTCATCTTATCTAAGCCTATAAATGGAGACTTACTCAGTGCATTTAAGTCTATTTTTTTTTCTCTCTGTTCATCCAAAGAGATGGAAGCATGATTATCTCTTCCAGATATAATTTTGAAATTATAAAACCTTCCCGTGTTACCTGGAGCTGTTTGCTGACCAAAGGGTTGTCAAATGTCAACGTGTAAGTCTCTTTATCCAAGAGAAGAACCATCCAGCCATACAGGTTTGATAAAGTATCAGGGACATAATTGACTGTGTTTGACTTATTCCTACTGTCAGTCACAGTTAAATTATAGGGCATGTCTGGAGCCTCTTTTCTGCAGGAAAAGAAAAAAAAAGTAATTACATTTTTACACTGAACTCTGTTATTCTGCAACCTCTATGGTTCTATTTTTTTTTTGATTTACAGTAGCTGTGCTGGATCTCCCCTAGAATGTGTCTCCATTTTTGTAATTCTTTATAAATGCCATAAGAAAAAATATTTTGTCCCTAGTGCTGTATAAAGAGAAAGAGAAAAGGAGATGCAGCACACAGGAGTAAAGGAAGAGGAAAAGAGTAGAGCAGGAGCAACAGCCAGGGTACCACTTCTGCAGTGCCAGAGTACTTTCACTCCACCAGACGCATGGGCCTCAGATCCAAACTTTAGGATCTTTGTGAAATTTGATGGAATATTATTAGCTTCAGCCCAGGCTGGGTGGGGTTTGGAGTAACCTGGTCTGGTAGAAGGTGTCCCTGCCCATGGCAGGGGATTGGAATGAGGTGATGTTTAGGATCCCTTCTAACCCAAACCATTATGTGATTCTATGATTATTCACTCCCAAGTGAGTGGTCAAAAGTTTCAAAAAAATTCCTGTGTAATTCAGAGAGCTGGTCTCTGCCTGCAGTCAAATCTGGGGCTTCTGAGAGCTGATTAAATTCTTCACAAAATGGGTGAACTTTTAGTACAGCAGTTCTTCTGAGCATCCAAATGAGAACTCAACCCCCTTTTTCATTAGAATTTGGCACTCCTAAATTCTGACCAGTCTACTCAGGAGAAAAAAACCCTTATTGAACAGGTCAACATTATCACTGATATCATGAGGAGTTATAAACCCTTTAGATTTAAGGTTGTAGTAGATTCCTCTCAGTTTTGGCATTTGAGCTGACAATAAGCTTTAAAAATCCCCTCTTTTAAGCATCCCTTGAAAAATATTTCTCAATATTTGAAGCATTATCTTACAACTACACAGCTCAGCATATTATCTAACCTCTCAGACTGGATATGGCTTACTAACCCAAGACACTGCTAAAACTCATGTCATCCTGCAATTTGCCAGTATTTGCACTTTTTGGTTGGTTTGTTGCTTTTTTTTTTTTTTATCCAAGTGCTTTGGAGATGATGCAAAATCACCAGAGCAGTCATCCCAGATATACTTTTCTCTTTTAAAACCAGTTCAGGGCTTTTTAATTTTTTTTTGTGGTTGTTGTTGCTATTCTAGTGTCTGTCACTTTGTCAAAGAGCTTTCTGGTTACCCAGAAACATTCAGCTGAGAAACAGCAGTGGCAAAGCGAAGAGTGAATCAGCAAAGAATCACTCAACCAGAAGATATTGGCAGACCAATGAAACTGGAAGGACTTTATAAGGCTTAAACAGCTTTTGTACCACTAATAAACCTCCTGTTATGGGCATTAACTGGACCAGGATATTAGGCTGCTAATTAAGCAAGTAAATGACAACAAGCACATTATTGCCACAGCTATCAGCACCTGCACAGGTATTCTAGCAGCAGAAGAACGCCACACATAATGCAAAATTCTCTTGCACATCAGAAGGAGCCTTATTGAGTTGCAAAGATGCCCAGTGTCACAGCAAGTGACAGACACTCAGACCCATCCTCTCTGCAGCATAAATTCACACGGTTTTACTCTTTATTTATTTGAATTTTCATCACCGGAGGATTCTGAAGAGAACAGCTTGAATCACTTTTACTGGGGGAGTCTCGTCAGTACTTCCAGGAGAAGTAAAGACAGAGAAGAAAGCTTGGAAAGGACAATCCTTCGGGATGCAAGTCTAACCTGTTAGAAAATTATGTGGCAATTCCACACCAGCCATGTAAATCCAACAGCTAGTGAATGGGAATGTGAATTCACTGACTAGTGAATTAATTGTGAATCCATTTATCTTGAAGACAAATATTTAGAAGACCCTAAATAAATATCTTAAACTGCATAGTGAACTTCCAGATGGCTACAGTGAGGTGAAATATACATTTTCCTGTGTGTCTACTTAAAACAGACAAGTTATAGAATCATAGAATCATTTAAGTTTGAAAAGACCTCTGATGATTGGACTTGAAATGGATCTCAGAGGTCCATTTCAAGTCCAATCATCAAGTCCAACCATTAACCCAACACTGCCAAGGCCACCTCTCAACCATGTCCCAAAATGCCACATTTACATGTGTTTTAAATCCTTCTAGGCATGGAGACTTAACTTTATTTTTAGAGAGTTATGAGCACCACTGCCCCACTAAGCCCATTTCAATGCCTGACCTCCTTTTCCATGAGGAAATTCTTTCTAATATTTAATCTAAACCTCTCCTGGTGCATCTTAGGACCATGTACTCTTGTCCTGTGCCTTGATCCCTAGGAGCAAAGCTTAAGCACACCTCCACACTCTGTCCCCAACTGTTCCCTCCTGTCAGGGAGTTGTGCAGAGCCAGAAGGGCCCCCTTGGGCTTCCTTTTCTCCAGGCTGAGCCCCTTTCCAGCTCCCTCAGCCCCTCCTGGTGCTCCAGCCCCTTCCCAGCTCTGTTCCCTTCCCTGGACACGCTCCAGCCCCTCAATGTCCCTCTTGTCATGAGGGTCCCAGAGCTGCCCCCAAGGCTGGAGGTGTCCCAGCAGTGCCAGCACAGGGGACAGGCACTGTCCTGCTCCTGCTGGACACACCAGTGCTAGGACAGCCCAAGTGCCATTGGCCTCTTGCCCACCTGGGCACACCTGGCTCATGTCCAGCTGAAAGCCTGTTCATGATCCCAGAAGGAAAAGGAGCAGGAGATACCTTATGGCCTCGAATCCCTAGGGTTTTCTTGACCTGGAATGTTGTGTCCCTGTCTTTTACATGCCTTGCTTGAGGTGTTGCCACCCATAAATTTATTTCCGACTCCTGACACACTGCCCACAACCACACCAAAAATCTGGGGTACCTAGAAAGCTTCTCAGCTCAGTGTACAAGTTAACCAGTGCAAGGACACAATAAGCCTGAGATACATCCCCTTGAAAGGATGTCAGTGAGTTGTTTTTTCACCTCCATGCCAAAAAGGCACCAAAATGGAAGTACCCTACTAATGGAATTACCAGCCACAATTAGCACCATTTCCATTTGCCCTAAATAGCCAGTGATTTCACTGTGCCCTAAATAGCCACCAATCTACCTCTCTTTAATGCTAATGAAGTAGAAGAGCGCTGGCACACAGGAATATTTCTAATTCAGAGGATCTGAGGGAGCCTGCACGCATCATTAACGTGGAGAGCTTCATTATCAGAGGAGAGCCTTCCCCTGAACTTCTCCTGGCTTTATTTGAAAGAAACTAGGAGGCAATGGTCTTAATGCAAAATTAACCCTCCCTTTAAACTGCTGGAAGCCTTTACAAACTGTAAGGGGGGAAAAAAGGATGACTCATTGTAAAGGCTGTATTTTTTATATCGAAGCAGGTTTCAATTAAGGAGCAATTTGCTTTAGAAATATGGCAGGATTACAGAATAGGGCTTTACAGTCTAAGCCACAATTCACCAGTTGTGACTGTATAAACTGTTATATAATTTAGCTCAAATGCATTGTGCAGAACTGCTCGACAGATATGGGCCACAAAGGATTTCTTAAGCCAATCAACAACATGGAGTAGAACAAATATTAACTCTCCTGTTTATGTTTACCATTAACTTATTTATCCTAAGGGTCCATATCTGTGTGTATGAAGGCAGGCACTCTGTTTAGCTCTAAATGCTTTCTGTTTGTGTAATAATCCATTATGATTATCCCTCTTCAAAAACAGGAAACAATTTAGCATTGAACTTCAAATGGGACACCAAATGTTTATATCAAGAGTCCATGTTTATTGTTGGCCAAAGGGAGGCTAATTCCAAATTATAACCATATCAAACACTTTACAGGTTTAATCTTGGGCCCCAGACCAGTTCACTTTATTTAAATTGCCAAGAACTAAGAATTTTCAGCTGTTTTTACTAAATGTGTGTATCTTTGTTGAGATACCAAGCTCATTATTCAAATCTGTCTTTTATTATGAATCCTTAGTAGCAGCAATTTTTTTTCATGCATGAGTCTTTTAGGAAATAACCAGATCTTTGACCCTGATCCTGAGTCACCACCATGGGCTGAATTTTAAGTAAAAGAATTGAGATGGTTTCCCAGGAAAGAAAGGGTTATGACTGACAAGCCAAGATGGATTCATTCAGAGTAGAATTTCAGTATTCTATGCCTGACTTCCAAAATCCCCTGTGTTCTTAAAACATTTCCCCAGATCCTACAGTTTACAAGGTGATGTTCTCAGGAAAACTAAAATCAGACAGAAATCCTTTGTTGGAAAGTGATTGGTAGACAAATAGTTCAAATGTCTGCAGTAAGAGCATAGCAAAGACCAGAGGAGGATTTCTTGGTCACTCCACTTTTCCCACATCAGGTAGAGCTCTGAAGAGTCCCTGGAAATGTCCAATGCCAGGTTGGATGTGGCTTGGAACAACCTGGGGTAGTGGAAGCTGTCCCTGCCATAGAAAGGAGTGGAATTAAATGATCTTGAAGGTCCCATCTAACCCAAACCATTCTGTGATTTTAGGATCAATATGTTGGTTATTACAGGGAGTCCCAGCTGATGCACCTGGCTCATAAGATCCACCCAATGGACTTACCAGATTTCTCCTTGCCAGAAAAGAAAGCCTAGGGCCAGCAAACCTTGCCTCAATGTCAAATTTATCTCCCTGCACTTAGAAATACCTCAGATGATGATCAAGCTGAGGGAGAAGGCTTAAAGAAATATCTTGTTTTGCATACCCATAACACTGTGCAGGATCTGGCTTTGCTGCCCACACCCCTGCCTGCAGGGTGAATGGAAAGGTGTCCTCCACTGGGAAACAAATTCCTCTTTGTGGGATGTCTGAAATGCCAGAAATGCAGCAGAGTAAAAGCTGAATCTCTAAAGCTGAGCTGATGAGTTGGTAACTGAACAGTCAATAATTTAATATTTGCCTTCCATGTTACATCACAGGAGCCCTCAGAGGATGGGTTATGGGGATAAGTGACTGTGTAGGCTGCCCTCTGTGTGGGTACAATCATGTACATGGGTAGGACACATGGCCAGAGAGCGACTGAGGGCATTGAGAGAAGAATTGTGGTTGTCAGGGTGTTTCACAGCAGGAAGACATTCAGCTGCAGGCACCACAAGGAGTAAATATCAAAGGAAAAGCAAAACTAGAGTAACCATCTGAACTCTCTTCACAATTCAAACACACAGAGGCAGGGGACACCAACCCATCAGCAGTGGCTGGGTGTGCAGCAGAAATGCATCACACAGAGAGGATGTTAGAGCTGACTTAGGAATGAAACCTAAAATGTTATTATTTTGCTCTGCATCAGAACAGGGAGGCAATAAAAGGCTTGAACTACAAGACTGGTTCTGAGCAAGTCCAAGGCTTCCCCAGTGAGAAAAGGAAAGCAAATTAGAGGGACCAAGAGGGAAACTCCCTTTTGGCAGGCGCAGCCACCAAGTGTTTGGAGTCCCCTTTGCCGCAAGGTGCTGCCAGGCTGCAGATTATTCTAATGCTCTCCTCTTGTAAAAATTATGCATAATGTGAAGAAACTTTGAAAGTCACTTAATCATGTTATGACAATTTTTTAATGAAAATTTGTTTTAATATTAATAGAGATTCATAGTTTCATGATAATATGGGTAGCGGTGGCATTTGGAGCAGCCGTTTCTAGCCTGCAGCCATGCTGTGCTGTGCCATAGCATAAGCTGTGCTTCAGCCTACTCAATAACTTTCTCACATATAAATTTATAAAGACTTTTATAAGCTCCAATTACATTTTTAAAAGACATAAACCCCCTCTTTAAAGCGTGCTTACGTGACACATTAGTTTAACTTTCAACTGGACTTTGTGTTGAAGGGTTTTGTTACAGCAGTGCTAGCTTGGAAATGGATCTCCATTTCCCTGGATGTTGTTAAGTGAAGTAGTTCAGGACAGAGAGTCACAAAATGTTCAAAATAGTAGTTATCCTTTTCAGAAAAGAGCTTCCATACTTTTTCTCTAACAAAACACTCTTCTCCCAAAAGTTTAGTTTATTTTGGGGAAAAGTGTCAATACAACACATGCATCCTGGTAAATTAAACAGCACAAAGATAAAGAGTCAATTGCCCACATTGTATCATTAATAATTAAAATTGTTCCAGACATTCTTTCAGCTGGCACTAAGCAGCCCTATCCCTGACAGCTCCCAGGCAGGGAATCTTTCCTAAAGGTTAATGCTGATGCAATATCCCTGATGTTTTGGAGATGAGATGGTTACAAATATGGCCATGTCCAATGCTTGCCAGTTGCTCCTGAGGTTGGTGAGATAGAGGTTGTCATATTAGGTCTCCCCTCTTAAAATCCATTATTTGCCTCAACCTCCAAGATTTTTGGAGCTGAATCCCATCCCTGACATTCAGGAAAACTCACCATCTCAAGGCTCTCAAGATTTTTTTTTTGAGGAGCACAGAAAAGTCATGTTGCAGACCTGACAGGTCTCATATTCCATGGCCTGGTAGAGCACAATAGAAAGATTTCTTCCAGAGAGATTTTTAACTCTTTTCTTGACAGAAACTAAAGATAGCTAAGCAGCAGTGCTTTTGTCTTTTTATTGAGGTGAGATGGATCCAAGAGGAACTTGTTAGGAAATTTTTGCCTGTCATTCTCCTATCTTTATTCTCTTTACTCAACTTCTGCCAATTGCTCCTAGTCATGTGTTGCTGTATTAATCCCAAACTATTCCCTTTTTATTGCAAACACTCTCCAAATACATCTGGACAAAATTCACCCATTCTCCTTCTCCCACCCCCTCATCCTCTGGTCATGCTGTAGATATTTTAATGACTTTTACTCTTCATCCCCTCCAGCTCCTTTTATTCCCCATCCTGGTTCTCTTCCAGGTTCCTTTTGGAGCTCTATCTATCTGAACAAAGCCTTCTTGACTCATTACACTCATTTGGCTGGATCTGACAGTCTTTCAACTTAACATGACGGTGATTTGGCTGCTGGGAGCTGCTGAGGAGAGAGGATCTGGAAGCAGCACAGAGAGGATGCTCACAGTCCCTGGGGTTACTCTGCTGAGTACACAGTCCTCAGGAGGACAGGCTAACAGCTGGCTTCTTCTTCTCAGACTGCCAAGAATCTTTGATGCAAATTGACTCCCAGCTCATGCAGACCAATAATAAAGAAGGTAAATAAAGGGTACTTGCATCAAATAAAACCTTCATTGAGAAGTCATTGATATGACTAATCATCGAATCTGGAATGATTTAGATTGGAAGAGACCTTAAAGCTCATTTAGTTCCAGCCCCTTGCCATGGGGAGAGATACCTTCTACTAGATCAGGTCACTCCAATCCCTGTCTAATCTAGTCTTGAGCACTTCCAGGGAAATTCTCATGGGAAGACAAAATTTAAGTCTGGTTAAGTCTTCCAGAGTTAACAGCAATGGTGCAGATGAACTCCTGCTTGTGCTTGTTCTTTACCCACCTTTTGATGCCAGGAGAAACAAGGTGTATTAAATATCTTAACTGTCATGAATTATTAACAATTACATTGTGACAGTACCCAAATCACTCTACAGGACCCAAATCACTCTACAGGCAACATTTAGAGAAGCTCCATCCACCCACACAGCATCAGCCCAAAAATCTTGCAGTCCATTTCATCAATGTAAACACAGACTAGAAAGGGAATTAATTTCCCCAAGACCTCATGGTTAACTGCTTAGGAAAGACACCAATCACAGCTTTATTTTGCCTTCTACCCAGTATTCTTTTAGTTACATCAGAATGACTCCAAGCTCTTAAATTTTTGCTGACTTTTGGTTTCATTACAAGACACAGTAATCACACACAAAGCCTCCAGGTAACTCAAAGTCTTATAGTTTTCTCCTTCAATGGAAAAGCTGATTAATTTTTTTCCTGTTTGAGAAGGGGTTGGGGTTCTTCCCCTCTTAATTCTAAAACATTAATTATGAGGTAGACATGAATAATTAACAGCCCTCTGACAGAGCACTTCAGGATTTCTGCCTGTGTACTACTAACCTGAGACAGCAAAAAATGGATAATTGTTCAGATTTTTACTTCAAAAGAAGAGTGAAATACTGAGCAGGGGACTGGGAAGGGAAGATGAACATGGCAAGAAAAGCAGGAGTGATGTTTAGATCTCTAAAATTCTTTCTCACCCTTTTCCTTATGTCAGAAATTTGCAAGTGTCCTCCCTTTGTGACAGAAGTTGTGGCACTTCTTGCCTGAACATCATTCCTCCACTGGATCCCCTTAGCTGCCAGCTGGTGAAAGTGAGAGAAAATTCCAGCTTGGGGAGACAAGTGAACTGGGAGCTGTCCAGCCACCAAAGCTGATGGGAATGATGTGACTGTACCCCAGGACTGGATTATTATTAGAGCTCTTTCTAATTTCCCAAGCTATCAAACACTTCAGTGTGAACATCAGATTTGACACAGCATCTCCAGGAGATCCTTGTCCTTCTGCCATGGAGTGACAGGCCAGGGGAGATAGCACAGGAGATTAAGAGATGCCACTGACATCTCTTTAGACCTAGTTTAGGACCAAGCAGAGAGGCAGCAGTCCTGGAACTGACCCCAGACCAGCAGCAATCTCAGAATAACACATAGAAGCAAAGCCCACAGTGTATTTTGGGAGGTGGGACAATTACTTACAAATGAAGAGCCATACGGTGGAAAACAAAGTCACTGTCGCAGACACTGCCACCAGAAGCTTGGCTGAAGTTGGCACTGGCTGTGCAAGATGCAGCCAGGATACCTGTGGAAGGCAGGATGTGACTTCCCTTCTGTCCCGTGGTGGAGCCATCAAGGTCCTCAAGGATGGCAGAGTGAGGAAAGGGGAAGGACACTTGGAAAGGCGAATTGGTGAAGGTCAGATGTTCAGCTGTCACTGTAAACCCACCTGTGGGTGACAAGCAGCATCTCAAAAAAACCCCAAAATGGTCACCTCATGTAATGGGCCTGAAGACAACTTTCTGGAGGAAAAGAGACCAACTTCATTCCACCTTGCCTTTGGAAAAATGTCTGATGGGTCAACACAAGCAGGGAGATGCAGGAAAATAAATGGAGATGGTTGTAGGAATAGCAATTGCTGTGCCAGACCAAACCTGCCCAGTACCCTGCTGTGACTTGGTTCAGACTTGCCTGATCCAGGTGCTGCTCCTGGCCCTACCAGCATCTCCTCAGTGAATTAAAACACTTCTTCACAGGCCCCACAGCCAAAATTACAGTGACTCTTATAGATCCTGTCTGCCTTTTTTTAGAGGTGTGTACATGGTATAAAGGTACTTGACTCTTGTGCGTATTTGCAGCACCTGGCAGAATAAATCCTATGCTGAAAAGTGAGTCTGGAGGACTTTTTCACTACTGAAACATAGATAGCTACAAAAAAGATGAGTATTCATGCAGGCTAAAATTTATGAGCTCATTAATATTTACAGAAATGTCAGAAAATCATTGCCCCATGGACTGTAACAAGTCAGCTCTGGCAGGAGTGCCCTACAACACATGTGTTACTATTTGACTGTCCTATTCCCAGTTTTAGCCTGACTAAGCCAGATTTTACTATTCCTCCTGTCCTTTGATCTCATCTCTTGAAACCTTTTTCTCTTCTATGTTATTGTAGGGCAGTCTTCATTTATATATAAATACATTTTATTACAATGCAAAAGGCAGTTGCAGCTGGAACATTCTTCAAAGAGCCTTTGAGTACCTCTTCAAAGCTCAGAAGGATGCTTAGTTTACACATTATCTTAGGCAAATTCACCTCAGGTTTAGGCTGGCCTGAGGTAGCAGTTTGGTGAAATTCTGAGAGGTTGTGTCACAGCTTTTAAAGAAATCATCACTCTTGAAATTTTACCTCTCAAAATGAAGATGCAGAACAAGGCAGTGTATAAAACCCATTTCCACTGAGAAAACTGTATCAGTGCAAAAATCAGGCTGTGTTTGTCTTAAAATAAATGCAATATGTGTGATGAAGTCAGCTGAGTGATGAAGCCATATCCAGAAAGACTGGGGAGAACCTGAAATCTAAGCCCATGCAGAGGAGTTATCAATGTCATATGTGGAAACAACGAACTTGTAGTTGGAGAGGAAGCTATGGATTTGGGAATCCTGAGAAAGAAATATAAATCAGACTCACCCTGCCCTTGGTAACAGCCAGAACAAGTCCTGATCGCTGTGCAAGTGCTCACAACAAAGTTCCTGAAAGCTGTATTGGAGATGAAGAGCTGGTATCTTTTGGGAGTCTTTAGTCCTGCAGACATACAGGTCCTATCCTGAAATGAAAAAATGAAGGAAACATCACCATGTGAATCAGAGTCCTAGAATGGTTTAGGTTGGAAAGGACCTTAAAAGTCACCTCATTCCAACCCCCTGCCATGGTAGGGATATCTTCCAAAAGACCAGGTTCCTTCAAGTCTTGTCTAACCTGTCCATGAACATTTCCAGAAATGGAGCATCCAGGATGCAGCAGCTGGGAATGCAAGAGTGTGATTGCCCACAATTGTGGAGTTTAAAGGACAGATGTAAGCTATTGTTTGGAAAATTCTGACAACACCTATCTAATTCCCCACTTGAAGCAGGTGATAGCATCACTTTTAAGGGCAGCTTGTTACCCTTTGTTTTAGTTGTTGCATAGTAGTTATGATTGGACATTCCCTAGGGAGAAAGAATCCACCTAAAAGCCACAGTGTCTGGATTTTTACATTCCCATATTACTTTACCACTTTTGTCCAGCAAGTAAGAATTTTTCCTACTCTGCAAAGATGACTATTCTTATTTCTGTTCTAGGAAAAATCTGAGCACTGAAATTCAAAGGTATTTTGTGTGATTTGGCATGGGGATACACTCAAGCCAGGCTCTCTGAAAATCTCTAGAAGACTTCAGGGTCTATTAGAACTTTAAGAATCAGAAAGGAAGAACAAAAGCCACAGGAGATGAAAAACAAAATTGATGACAAACTGGATTTTGGGGTGATTGTAGTCCATGGCACAGTAGAAGTGTACAACCCTCTGCCAAACTCTCTTGAAAATGGGCTGGAAATAAAGAGTTAGTGAGCAGCCTGGAGGAAGAAAGGCTGGCAGGAGTCTGTGATACTGCTTCTGAGGCCAGTGAATACTTGTAGAATATATCTCAAAAGCCATAGTAAAGAATCAATCAAGAAATCCACCCTATGTAAAAACACCTGAAATTGAAAAGAAAGAATGTAATGGACTCTTATAAGTAGATTATTACTTCAAAGAGAAGGTGCTATCTTCAATCTTTGTAAGACACAGTGGTTCCATCAGCTATTTTATTCTGAGGCCAAAACATCAGGTGTGATAGTCTTGGTCCTTGGGCCATCCTATTCCAAGTCAGTGCTAAGCAGAAATCCCTGGTTTCTGGTAACAAATTGCTCAGAAAGTCTCTATTGGCTTTTTTCTTACACCTCTGGTTCTTCCAGCCCATATGATTTTCTATATTTTTTGAATTAATTAATTTTATTTAAACAAATAGCAAATAGACCACTGTGAGACAATAATTCTCCCTTGTATGTCTCAGAATTCTTGCTTTTTCCAGGAGGAAATGTTTGTCCTTAAATGGTTCCACAAAGACAATGAGTTGCTTAATGAGAACATGGAGGAGGTTTTCTGAATGCCTAGGAAGTTAACAAAATTCTTTTGGCTTATACAGTCCTGGATTTAGCCCTGTCACTAATGTTTCAGTGGGTCAAAGCCCCAACTTTTCAATGCCCTGATATTTCCAGAAAATTATCTTGTTTTGAAAACACATTTTTCCAAAAAGTGGAAGGGCTAACAGAGAGGAATATCCAAGGTTCTCGTTAAATTAATGCCATAAAGTTTTAATTGATATTAAAGAGACATCATTATTAAAGGGAGAATTACATACATTAAGATGTAAATTATGACAAGGAGGCTCTTATCATGAGATAATCAAAGATAATCACCCCCCTGAGGTACTGCAAGAAACAAAGCACAGCGTGAGTGCCTCTAAATCTCTTAGCAAGTACAACATTGGAGTCCTTCCATGGATCCTGCAAAGCAAAAACAAATACACCCATTCCTTGGTGTCAGAGAAATTCACTTGGACATCACTGGGACATTGCAAGGTTGGACAGGTAAAGCCAGAATTTTATCTGAACCATCTACTTAGAAAAGACCTGCTAAGGAGGTTCCTTTCTATGAGCTTCTAAAGAAAACTCATTTAAAATACTTTTTTTTTCTTCCAGTCTGAGAGAAAATTAATTTAATGAACAACAATAGAAAACTGAACAGGGAAAAAAAAAAAAAAAAAAGAGGCCTCAAAATCATGAACAAGCATCTGTGGCCAGTTGTAACTAAAATTCCATTGTTATCCATGTTATTAATCTGTTAACAACCTGGTAGCACCCCAAAGGACTTCATCCAGCTGCCTAAAGAAATAGTGTGAGAAGAACATATTTACTTCTTAAACAAAATTATATTTTGTCAGTATTTTCCATTCTGAAGTAAAAAAATGTAACTCTGTGTTCCAGGTGGAACAGTGATGCTGAGAGAGAGCAGAGGAAATGAAAGTTTAACAAGGATAGAAATCAAAGCTGGTGTTCCCCCTCAGTATTCTCAAATCACTACTAAATCCACTTGTGCATACCTAAACGGTGCTAAATGCAAAAGGTGTATAGGAATTTGTGTTAGAAAAGCTTGATTAAAGAAAAACTATGATTTTGCTCAAAAAGTAAGGTTTGGTGAAATACCAAGATTTTTCTGAGACCATATCAATCCTGGAAAAAAAAAATATGAGTAGGAAAAAATTTGCACTTGTCTTGCTAAGATCCTTCAGCTTTTTGTGTTTGCAATTTTGCTTTCACTTTTGAACAGTTTTTTAGAAAGAATATACAGGATTATGCCTTATAGTGTGAAATTTTGTAGTAGATTCGAATGAAAATAGAAAAACCATAGTCCTTGTTTCAAATCTGCTTTTAAAAAAAATTTAAAACTTCCATGCTTAAATGAAAAGATGTTGGAAAACAAACAAACAAGCAAACAAAAAAAAAAAAAAAAACAAACCTGTAGAACCGTTTTGGTTGAAAAAGCCCTTTAAAACCACGGAGCCCAAGCATCAACTCAACACTGCCAAGGCCAACACGAAACAATGTCCCAAAGTGCCAACATTTACATGGATTTTAAAACCCTCCAAGTGATTCCACTACTGCCTAGGCAGTCTGTCCCAACACTTGGAAACATTTCAGTGTAGATATTTTCCCCAAAATCCAGTCTAAACCTTTACTGGTGCAACTTGAGGGCATTCCCTTATAAACTGTTTAAAAGCTTTTCCCAAGCTGCCATGGAGCAGGGGCTGTTCTCCAGGTTGCTTTCTTTTTTCTCCAAATTCCTCTTGAAACATTGCTGTGAGACTTAAGAGACATTGAAATTCCTTGCAGTTCTTACCTTTTGCCCAAGGTGTCCATTTAAAATACTATCAGACACAGAGGTGTTTCCCAGGCTTTCCACAATGTCAATGCCAAAATCTTTGCAAGCAGAAATCCAGAAATGCTGGAGTTCAAGGTTCCTGCTACTGAAAATCTACATGAAAGGAAAATAAAACAATAATAATAATAATAGATATCATCATCAAATAATAGAATGGTTTAGGTTAGAAGGAGCCTTAAAGACTATTTTGTTCCACCCCTGCAATGGGCATTGACACTTTCCACTGTCCCAGTTTGCTCCAAGCCACATCCAACCCAGCCTTGAACACTTCTGGAATGGTGCACCTAAAAGAAAGAAGATTGTTTCTAAGGGGAGCCCATGGAATAAAGAAGAATAAATTTAGTTATTTATGAATTCTAGGTCAATCACATACAAAGAAATTACAAGTTATGCAGAGAAAATAAACAACAACAACAAACCTACAAATCACCCTTTTACTTCTTTTCATACAAATAGTAACATTAAGCAACTCATTGTCCCTTTTCAGAAAGGGAACGCATCAGTTTGAAAAATCACATTGAAAAATTGGACACCTTCAGAGGAAGAGTCATAGAGATGGGTGAGGCTACAAAACCTTACAGAAAAAACAAATACAAACTGTTCAGGTCATCAGACAGGAATTCATAGGATCACAGGCTCCAAACTCTAACTATGGGAAAAAATATAAAAATATGACATAATAAAGGGTGGTGTGTCTTTTAAAAATCAGATTAATTAATTAGTGAGTCATATTAGCTGGAGAACAAAGCTACACAAATTCTAATAAATAAAAAGTGCAAAATTTTAAGAATAAAAAAAAAAGTCCCATGGAAACCGTCAGTTCTATAAAAGTAATATATCTACCTATTACAGTCTTCATGAACAGCTCAGATATACTTAGAGAATTTTTTGTTTGGCAACATGATCTAATGGAAGGTGTCCCTGCCCATGGCAGGGAGGTTGGAATGAGATGGATTTTAAGGTCCCTTCCAACCCAAACCATTCTAAAATTCCATGATTGCAGTGGCAGACAGATACTGGATGATTACAGAGAACACCAGCTGGTGAAAGTAGCACTGAGTCTGAAGCAAAAAGAATTCACAGAAATCAAGTTTCTGTCTCTTTCATTAAAACAGGAGCCTCCAGGCGAGGCCCATGGACAGAAAAGCACAAGAGCTTTTAGTCAGTCAAGCTTTTAGACAATCAGTTGTGGAGGTGAGATACTTGGAAAGATCCTGAGGATCACAGAAGGCAGCGCAGACAAACATACCTGTGCTCCCCCATGGCAGCTCCAGGCTGTGAAGTTGTTGAACTGAACACAACTGTCTGGCAAATACTCTGGGTATACCAGCAACCCGTGCCTGTTTAGGAGAGAAAGCCATGGAGACTGTTCCTTTACAGTGCATGTACTGGTGAGCAGATTCTTCTATTCATCATTTTGATATCTAAAACTTTAAATCTGTAACAGTTGTCTACGTAAGACTTTATTTCTTAAAAGCAAAATCAAAAGTTTTCAGTGTTAGACCTATCAGAGCTAAAAATGAGTGTAGTGCCACTGAGAGGTTCTCACTACAAAACAATGCTCATGAGTTTTCAGCCAGTGTCACCTTCAGGTGAGCCTGACATGGATCTGGACAGAAAAGGCTCTTCTTTATCTTGGATTCAGCTAACTTGCATTACAGCCCAAATGTATGCATTCCTGAATGCAGCATTTGGTTTGACCTTCTCAGAGATTTAAAATCCAGATTAATATCCAGATTAACTCAAATATCAGGTCACCTTAACCACTTCAGTATGATGTAATTTTTAAATTTGCTTTCTGTTTTAGGGAAGTACTGGTTAAAACTTTTGTCACAGAACTGTGGAATTGGGAAGTGTTGAAAGGAACCTTGGAGATCATCCTATTCCACCACCCTGCCATAGGCAGGGACATCTCCCACACCGATTCTGCCCCGCTCCAGACAACTCTGCAAGAGACCAGGACCTGACAGTGTGCAAAACTGGGGGAAAAAGTCCTGAAAACAGGGGCAAGGCCTTTTCTGCCCACCACTGCAATTATAGATGGCACAACCATTCGCTGAAGGAAAATGTCTTTAACCAAATTCAGCAAGTACCTTGTGCAGGAGTGAGCTGTGTTCTCACTGAAGGACAGGAGAGGCACTTTGGATGGTCCCTCAGGGGAGAGATGAAAGAAATAGCCATACCCAGCACCATATACTGTGTTACCCTGTAGAGAGATATATGTGACTATGAAAATAATATTACCACAGATTTCTGGAAATTAAAATCAATTTAAGAAACACACAAATTAAAATCCCAGCCGTAGTCCATTCAAATTCTGGTAAACTGGCTATTGGAGACTGGTACCTCATTTCTGCATCCCCAGTCTTATCCTGTTCTCACTTTGACGTTGGGCCAGTTGTAAAAATACTTCTTTTTAAACTAGACAAGGAGGATTAGCCAAGCAATAGAGACAAATGTCAGAAAAATGGTGTTGACACAAATCTTCAAGAAGTAAGCAAGAAAAAAATCATTGAAAACTCACATCTATAAGCTCCTTTCTATATATGAACATGTCAGGAAGGAAAAGTAAATCACAAACTAATCACAAAGGTAAATCACTAACTAATCAAGTTTATTGGTTTTCTTCTTAGTCTCAATATTTCTCTTATCTCCCAAAGCAAACATGGGACAAGGAAATAAAGGGAATATTTGTATTGAAAAAATGAGACTCCTAAAAGTCAAGAGAAAGTAAAGAACAACATCTTCAGGATATGTCATTGACTGAACAATTATACTTCCTTACACCTGTGGTAAATTATTTGGTTTGGATAACTTTTTACAGAGTAAGTGAACACTCATAGGAAGATGCGCTGTAAGTTATTGTCATTTAATATCTCTTAAAGAAATTGCATTCTAAATTCTGCATTTGAGTTACATTATTTGTGTTGCAAATAATAAAATAAAAATAAGTGGATATAATGTCTGACTGGCCTTAAAATTAGGGGTTTGGTACTTACAGAATCTGCATTATATGAGTTGCATTTGGTGTGTTCTGAACTTTTCTACTCTAGGATAAAAAACCTGCTCTTGCCAGCTTAATTTGGAGAGCAGCCAAGCCTAGTTGGGTTTGGACTGTGTCCATATAACAATGTTTTCATGTGTACACCTGTGCATGATTTCTCTCACTTGCCTTAGGTGTGTGAAAATTTGAAGTCCGAGCTGGTAGATTTTAGCTCCCTTTCCAGGGAAAAAAAATAATAAGACATAGGCATGTGCAGAAGCCAAGGCTTTTGGTCTGTCCTTAGACAAAATTAATTGCTCTCTAGAGGTCTGTGGCTCTCTGAGGGGGGTCCAAGATGTCCTTTCTTGCAGCTCTAAGGAGGGCTTGTTCTCTAAGATCAGGTCTGACACCACCACTCCCATTCATATGTCGCTGGACTGGGTTAAAATACTAATGACTTTTTGGTCCCTGATGGTCCAAATCAAAGCTGAGCCTGGTGACCTCGAGGTGAAACCCTCCATATACCAATTACTTTCTTCTGACCCATCCAAGTGTGCTCCCTGAAGTCCTGATCTCTGACATCTGTCAAGGAATAAAGTACTGAGACCCAGAGCTCTGCTTTCTCTATCCCCTGGTAAAACTGCTGCTTTTTCTGAAAGTGCAGCCACAGAACCTTTTTCTTTAACAAAACACTTCTGCAGTCCAGTCACATCATTTCCAGGATATTTTACTTGCGACTCCAATCGTGCGTTCTACAGATGATTCATAAGGAAAAAAAAAAAAAAAAGTCTGCATTTATTCAGCCAGCTCGTGGCTGGAGGCAGAGGTTTTAGGCAAGCAGGGAATTTTGTGTGGAAATCAATTCTTTGTGGAAGTCAGTATATTACGAATGTCCATGCAACCAAAATTCCAGAGAGAAATTACCTCCCTGAGCATGCCAAAAACCTGGAGGTATGCACTGCAAGTCAGTAAAATCAAGTGGCTGACGGTTTAAGTGTCTCTTAACCGTACAACTGTGATGGTGTAAATATTTCATGAATTTATTTTAGATAGCTGGGACTCAAACTGTTGACCTTAAAGTTGACATTAAAGCTCTGGACAGTGTTCCCTGCACCGCTCCCACAGTTTCAGAGCTGAGCAGGATGTGAGTAGTACTCACAATGTGCCTGCTTTGGTGTGGGTCCACTTGGCAGGAAAGGGTTTGGAAAAGATCTCAGCAGGGATGAAACAGTGGGAAAACAGTGCCAAACAGATGCAGCTTCACCTCTTTGATGCTCTGGAGAATGGCTGGATGGGGTGACATCAGGAAACAAATGCATTTACGGACATTTTGACAATCAGTCACTCCTCTGACACAGAGACACCAGCTGAGCTCCACCCCGTTCATTCATCTGAGCTGTTTCCCAGTCCTCAACACCAAGGCAAGAAAGGAAAGGGAGGTTCTTGCTGGAGTTCTTAAACACAGTCCATATGTTGTTATGCATGAGCACTTCATGCTGTCTGTGGCATTTCAGAGCATCAAATGTTTATGGATTGGAACAACAAAAAAGACAAAACTCACCAGGCCCAAGCGAGACAAAATAAAAAGATAAAGACCTAATTTTTAAATTATTTTTCCTGCACACAAAAAGAAAACCAAGGACATAGGTTGGATGTTTCAGTGAGGAAAAAGCCAATATCACAGAGGAGCATCTTCAGTTCCTTGCGCTGATAGCATTTAAAAGTCAAGAAACCAGCCTGCTAATGATATTGTCCATGACATTAAAAAGTGGTAACCTGGGCTTACACACTGTGTTTAAAAAAAATTATACTAACCTTGTAATAATCAGTTTGCACTCATACTGTCCGAGTATAAAATTTCATCTAACAGCCTGATTCACCAGTGCACCTGATTCTTAAGTGCACTTAAGAGCTTAAGTCAAATGGAAACCAATGAGTCTCCAAATGTCTTTGTAGGCTCAGTTTGAGTGACTGCTCTGTCCCAATTTCCACACCGTTTAGGCCACCACTGAATTTCAAGGAAATTTAAGCTCTTCAGCCGCCGATGCAAATTTAAGCTCCCAAGTAAATTGACTAGTTATGAAAACATTACTGCAGGTCTCACTGTGGAAAGGCTTAACCCATCATGCACAGAAGGTGTTACACAGTTTGGACCTAGAGCTCTCTGCAGTCCCTGCCTTAAAGATTGCAGCCAGTAAGTTAAAACCAGTAACCAAAAGATGGAATTCTGAAAATAAACAAAAAACAAACACAAAACAAATAACCAAAAAGACTGACAAACACCTAAAATTAAAAATCCCGAACTGGGAAAATTTCTATGGTATGTTCTGGCCTGAGAACCAGGCAGGTGGAAGATGAATCTTTCCCATTACATTCTTCAAATGGAAGTTTGAAGATAAATAAACTAGGATTATAAATACCTAAAAAGCTTGAATCATTTGATCTGAGAATTTTCATGAGAGAAAAGGTGCTAAGTCTACAGCATCATAATGCTGGTGCTGCACTAGCACCCCTGGAATTTAGTGATTATTATTGCACTTAGAAAAAGTCACCAGTTTTTTTGCCAGGGAGAAATGTGACCTTTTTCTCTTAATATCCCTGTGCTTTGCTGCCTTCCTGAGCACTGCTTGGCCCTGTTGTACAGTAAGCGCAGTTAATAACAATTTTAAGCTGGGCAACTTCTTCACGTTTTCCTTTTGCTGCTGTGACTCCTCAGATATTCCACTCCTCTAGATGATGAAGGTCATCAGCAACCATTTGAGGGCCATCTGCTACCCTGCCTGGAGCAGCACATCTCTGGAGAGCAGAAAGGACCCCCTGATATTGGGGTGCACAGCCACAGCTGTAGCTTTATATCTGCAAACTCACGTGAGCAGAGAGCAATAAATAAATGTGCTGAAAGCCCAGCACAGCCAGCTCCCAGGAACCCGTGGAGGTAATTGCAGCAAACCTTTTCAAAAGCTGAGCCACTGGCGATGGAGTGAACAGCTCCAGGGTAAGTCAGTGCATGACAGTACAAAACTCTGTACTTAGTGGAGCTGAAATTCTCATGATTCTGCCCAGTTGTTGTATTTTAAAACCATATTTGATGGCCTTAAAAATGATAAATAAGGCCTCGAGGGAACTGCAGAAAAGTTCTCCTTCCTCGGTACTCCTGTCTTCATAAAAATATAGGAAATGTGTGGGTCTCTTTTTTTCACCTTCAAATTTAGATGAAAATCTTTCCTCATGGAGCAGGGCCCCAGGGGTGATTAGGTCCTCACAAACAGTAATTGGTTTGGTTACCGGGGGTTAACAATAGAACAGGTTAGGATTATTTTTTTTAATGAAAATATGCATTTTTCACTACTGAAACTCTAGTAAGAAAGGTCAGTTTCAATGTAATTTCTTAAAATAGTTGTGAAGAAAAAGTGGTTTGAAGTTGATGAAAATCATATTTTTTCACTAAACACGTAGAAGTGACTCTTTATTCTGAAATGTAAGACCGAAAAAGAGTATGAACTAAGAGAAAGCATCAGAGAATTAGTGAATAAAAGTATTTTTTCTGAGCTCAGCTTTTTAATGTGTGGCTGTTCTCTTTAAAAACCTGGTGGTTTATTGCCATTTAGAATAGAGAAGCTTCGTTTCTTTCAAAATCAATGTCATTTTCATAGGACAGGGAACACATCCTTGTTCTCATGCCAGAATACAAATCTTCATCTGTATGGTCAATGTGATTTTAAATCCAGACAGAGGTGTAATTGATGCTGCTGAATTTTAGTGGTTTTGTAGTCAGTCCATTAAAATTGAGGGGTTTTTTTAATAATGGCAGAAATCCTAGAGAAGCTGAGACTAAACTTTTTCCAAGTTTTCTGAATCTGTGAGCATTATAAAATAAAACAACATTTTAAAGTACCTCAGGATGAATTCTCTCACTGTAATATTCCATTCCACTCAAACACAGCAAAATTCTTAGTAATAAATTTACCCAGGAACATAATTTATTTTGTAATATGCACTTGTTTCAATATCCCATCACAAGCACAAGTTCTGACAGCTCAGCCAAGAAACAAATATTGTGTATGTGATCTCCAATATAAATGAAGCTCTGTGTCTTTCTGATACCTTTGATTAGAAAGGAAATGTTACGTCTAATACCAGAACTTCTTACCCTGATGTGGCTGGCAGGAGCCTTGATGTAGATCCCTGCTGGTGACAGTGCCTCAATATTGGATAAACCATCAGTTACAGAAAGGCCAATCACTATGTTGTTACTAATTTTGTTCTCCTCTTCCAGTCCCTCACCTTTAAAAGAAAGAGATATGAAGAAAAGGAAAAACAAAAATATGAAAAACTAAAAACTAAGAGGAAGAAAAAACAAAACTACACATAAATGCACATATTATTCATTATTCATATTATCATGATTCAATGTATCTATTATCATGATTCTCATTTCAATATGCACAGGTCCAGATGTTATATTCACATGTATTTCCCTGTATGAGGTATTATATGTGACTATACCACAAATCATATATTCTGGACTGCAAGTTTATGGTAAAAATAAATAAAATATATATTATAAAGCAGATTTACAGTTGAGAAAAGAGACTCAGAGTGGTTCAGAGTGGGAAAGAAGCTCACCTATGAACACACAGGCATGCTCCTGGCAGTACTAGAATTCAAAGACTTCTTTATCTCCTGTCTCCATTCACTGCTCTACTTACATGTAAGAAAATTTGTAAACACCTGAAAAACTCCTGGTGCACTTCTGCACAAAAGTGGGGGGTTGCCCCCCTAAGTAATGGAGTAGGAGAAGAGAAAGGGAAAAATCAATCAATTGATCAGACAACACAGAACTCTTGGGGTGCCCCAGATCTAGTTACAGTATAGAAACTGCAAGAAGAAAACACAATAAATGTTTTTTTTAAACTACATTGTAAAGAAATAGGCAAGGAATAGACAGTTCCATACAAGCCAAGTCCAAATAAGGACACATGGATGGGATAAGGGGAAATGGCCTTAAGTTGCTCTGGGGGAGGTTTAGGTTGGATATTAGGAAAAAATTCACCTAAAGGGTGGTCAGGCATTGGAACAGGCTGCCCAGGGAAGTGGTGGAGTCACCATCCCTGGGAGTGTTTGCAGCTATGGAGATTTGTTACCTAGGGACATGGTTTAGTGGTGGGCTTGGCAGGGTCAGTTTAGTGGTTGAACTTCCAGAACCAGGGAGACCTTGGAGGTCTTTTCCAGTCTTAATG
Source organism: Chloebia gouldiae (assembly GCA_003676055.1). NCBI lineage: Eukaryota > Metazoa > Chordata > Aves > Passeriformes > Passeridae > Chloebia > Chloebia gouldiae. Next base: position 262,096 of record QUSF01000002.1, on the reverse strand, counting down.
GCTCTTTTGGAAGCAGAATACAAAGTGGAATCCTGTGTGGAATCTATGCTTAGGCCATTCTCTCCGGCCTATATTAGGAGCAAATCACATCCATCTAGTTGTGTTTATCCAACAGAAGTCATTATCTTCAAATACACCTGCTCAGGTTCTATTTAATACAGATCCCTTCCCAAATCATTACTACCCCAAATATAAGCCACTTGACAAGAAAACCTGTGCCTCTGGTTTTCAGCAACAAATAATTTTAGCCTTCCCTCAGTCTTTTGAGGGAATCAGCTTTCTCGTTTTATTCCAGTCTGTAGGTACTACAAACAATGCTACTACTAGAGCATGAAAAAGATCCTAAAGAAGTCCTTTTGACAGCCATACAGGATTTTAAGGTTTTGGCTTTCAAGCTTGTGTGTCAATAATTTTAAGCCCAGAGTGACTTTTTTTGATGGTCTTGCAAACCCTCTGAAAATAAGGATTTTAAGTGAAATCGCTGAAAGAATCCAATTCCAGAGCTGCAAAGAGCCAGCTGTAATAAATATTCCTTCATGGACAACAAATTTATATATAAATTAATCCATCAGACCCTCTGGAGCTGTTGACAGTGAAACCATTAAAAGTATCTTGAGGATAAGGTGTATTCAGGCTGAATCTTCAGCTCAGCTCTGAGTCCTTTAACTCAGACACAGATCCCAATGTGAATGAGCCAAGGGATGACAGAAGCTTGGAGGTCCTGCTCTGCTTTCCTGTGGCTGCAAGGGCTCTGTACATCAGCCTGGGCAAGTCCTTACATCTCTCTGAGCAGCTCTCCTCTTCTGCAAGGTGTGTATAACCACATCGGGTTTATAATCCTCCCTGTTTAAATCATGATATATCACTCCTCATTATGTTTATACACATTTCCCAGCACAGGAACTTGTTGTGTGTGGGAAACTGCAGGATCAGAATTGAGGGCTTTCTTTTTTTTCCCCTCTGTTTATCTCATAATTGGTCATTTTTATCCCATCTCTTATGGAAAACAAAAATCGAGCTATCTTTAGATATTCAGGCAACATGGGATCCCAGAAGAAGATGCTTGAAGTCAGTCTCCTGATGGTTAGTTAGGAGAAATATTTTGTTGTTTAACATTTTTGTTGCTCCAAGCTCCGATTTATTTAAATGCTAAATCCTCTGGTTAACTTTTAACATATGCTTTCATTCCATTATCTTCGACATCAAATGACTGAAGTTAAAGGTAATATTCTCTTAAATGCTTCATTGAGTTGTGGTCTTAAATATGGCATAATGACACTTTTCCAAAGACAGATGAATCAATCTCCTAAAAAAAACCTACTATTTTTCCACTGAAAAATAATTGATCCTGATCAAGTGAAGACTGACCTGAGGAAAGAGAACTGGTCAAATGGAAGTAGTTGCTAAGAGTTGTTTGTGGAATTGTGGGAGCTTTATTCCAAATTCACTGACACCAGAAATTGCAGAAGGTGTGATTAAAGTTCTCAGAGCACAGTTAAGGATCTGCCATTCCTTCCTCCAAAGCATTTTGATGCAAATGGGAACCAGCACAAGCTGCTGTTGTATGTAGTGTGGATATTTGCCTGCTTCACTTACCCAGGAGAAGCCCATGGCCTGAAATGTTGTAGAAAACGTTGCTGTCCACGCTAAGGTTGGAGATCCCACTCAGACGGAGGCCTTGGCCAAAGGAGTCCAGAACACAACAACCACGGATGTAAGAGTCTGGAAGGAAGCAAGTGGTGTGAGCACAAATCACTCTGCAGATCGAGGGCAGGTATTTTACACCCCTTCTCTAGCCAGGCATGGTGACCTTCCCATCAGCCAGATCCTGGCCAGTGCTGCTTTCTGCCACCAAGAAACCCTGACCTTCACTCTGTGATGAAGATGGCACAGGTCCCTTCCAGACCAAACCATTTTACGATTCTGCGAAAGGTGCAAATGTACCTTAGGAAGGAAAAATCCATTCAGCACCCTTAAACCATTCTTAGAGCCCACCTAATTTGCCCCTACCACCACCAGTCTTCAGAGCCCTCACTGCCACTTCTACAGAGATGAATTTGGCACTTAACAGTGACAAAGTCAAAAGAACTTAATATGTTCCTTAACATCTGAGCGATAAAATTAAATGTTGGCCCCTGCAACTAGCCAGCCCTGAGACATTTTTGGGCTCCCTCATAGTATCTTAGTGCATTCATTTCCAGAGCTACTCTCTTCTACATCAAAATAGCAGTGTAACATTAAAAAAATAATTGAGGGAGCAAAGATACAAAGGAAGAGAAGCAGGTGAAACCACTCTGTGACTTGGGCTCAGACTAGAGGCGACGGGTTTTTTTTCCACATTTAACAATTTAATTTGCCAACTGACTCAAGAGCCAAGCAGGTTTTGGGCAGGAGAAGGTGGGTATCTCCAGTGCAGGCAACTCACCTGCCATCCAGGTGTTGCCAGCAACAGTCAGGGCACTGCAGTGGTGCCGGAACGCTTGGCCCACGTGGCGGAACTGCACCCCCTCCAGCTGGAGCCGGCTCGCCTGTCCCTGGAAGGCCTCCACAACCACGATGGCTCCCAGGTCCCGAGAGCCCAGCTGCCTCTCACTTCTCTTGTACAAACACCCAGAGCGACCTAGGACACAACCCAGGGAGAGCTGTGAGTGGCACCCTCCTTGTGGGTGGGACGTGCAGGGGGAGATCCTCCCCGATGACCCAACAAGACTCCAACTCCAGCTGGGATCTGAAACATGGGCCCAAAGACAGCACAGGCAAACATTTCTGATGTCCCTCAAAATAGGCATGGTTCTTTCCCTAAAAGACTGGACATTTTGGAGGGAAATGTTTCAAAACAAGCAGGAAGCTGTAGTTTAACATCTTGGACAGCACCTTGGAGTTAATTTTAGATAATTGTATGGATGAGGAAGAGGGATTTGACATTGATTTCCTTAAGTGAGGTTCTTGAAAAGGAGATTGGGCATGGATATATAGAACTAAACTGAAATGAGGCAGTCTGTTGGTTTTCTTTAAACTCTGTTCTCCTGACTCCCTGCAGATGGATGGGGAACTGCTACTACCCATAGTTTCAAGACAAGAATAGAGGTTAGGGAAAAATTCTTCCTTGTGAGTGTGGTGAGGATCTGGCATAGGTTGTCCAGAGAAGCTGTGGCTGCCCTTGAATCCCTGGAAATGTCCAAGCCCAGGGTTTGGAACAACTTGGGAGAGTGGAAGGTGTCCTGGCATATGGAAGAAGGGTGTAATGAGATCATCTTTAACTTCCAACCCAACCATTCTTGGATTCCATAATATGACAAAAAATTAAATCATAGGGCTGGGTAAAATTCCTGAAAGACCCTTCCATGAGTGTGAGATATTTTGGTATGAGATTCAGTCTATGAATGTGTTACTTGGGCTTGTTCAGTGGAAGAGCAGAGGGGATCTCAAATTCCAGCACTGCCTGCTAATGCCCAGTAATGCTCATTTTTCTTTTAAAAAGGTAAATTAACCACAAAAAACACTGCTCACTCCTCCTCTGTGACTCCTCCGAGAAATCCTCCTATCTTTAACTTGAATAAAAACCTCAAATGGTTAGTGCATTTCAGAGACTATATTTATGAGTTCCACACAAAATGGACCATAAATCCATGAGTAATATAAGCAGCTGGCTGCTGGATATCAAATGAAGTCTTGTGTCACAGTCTGAAAGCCCAAGGCACTTTTTTTTTAAAGGAAACCTTACACCTGGGTTGCCAGATAACCTAACTCTCCTCACATTATAATCACTGTGTCTGATTCTGCTTCTCGAAGAAATGGTGTAAATCAGGAATCCACCTGTCAAACTCCATGGCATTTCATACAGGTAAAACTAAAGGAGAACTGAGATATTTAACATTTTTTCACTACTGATACTTTATGCATCACCTGCTATTTTTTTCCTTGGCAACCCTAAACAACATCGCAATATTTTACGCTAAAGAGTACAAACAGCATTGGGCTGTTTTGTTTTTCCTTCATCTTTAAGTGACTAAATAGTAAACACAATTAAAAATTTAATATATTATGTACACTGAAACATGTTTTCAGAAGATACTTTCTTTTCTACACCCTTAGGCTCAGGCAAAACTAAAGGGTCTTTCCCAAGATGGCTTGAAACAACAATGTGAAAATAATACATCTGAGATATTACAATGAAGTGCAGTTCAACTCCCAAGACTTCACACTTCAATGTCAAACAATGTTTGGAAAGACAAACTCTCTTCCCTGGCATTGGAATTATCTTAAATTTATCCTAGGAACGGGGAGCTCTAATGCACAGTGATGCTGCCACAATGGGATTTTAATGGAGCAGTTTTCCTCCCCAGTACATTTCTGTGAGAAAAGACTCCTCACCTGCATTTGCACACTGCCTGAGGTGGGACATCCTCTCCAGAGTGACATTTCCTTGAACAACCACCCTTCTGCTGATCAGTGCCACCACAGCACTCGAAGGCAGACCTTGGCCATTGCCCCATTCCTCTCCAACACTGTGGGGGTACCTAATGAAGGACAAAAAATATCACCTGCACCAGCCAGATGGAAAGAATTATGTTTATGATTTCTTGTTATTTATGTTTATATCCATAACCTCCCAAATTCTGAGCTGGTTTCAGTCCATTTCTCAGTAGTTGGCACATCCAGTCAGTGCTAGATAGGCTTTTTCTTGTCTGATATTTGCTTTTATCTTTTTGTTTCACAAGCTCTCAAACCTTCCTGAGATTATGTACATAATATTATATTGTGTTGTGTTATTAGGAAAAGGCTTTTCATCCAGAGGGTGGTTGGGCACTGGAACAGGCCCCTCAGGGAAATGGTTACAGCCCCAAGACTGCCAGAGCTCAAAACCACTTTTGGATGACACTTCCAGGCACATGGTGGAGATTTTGGAATTTCCCTATGCTGGACAAAGAACTGGATTCAATGCTTCTTGTGGGTCCCTTCCAATTTAGGATGTTCTATGACTCTATGAGATTTACAACAATAAATTTCAGACTTTGAATTCTCTTCCCAAAACAGGTTTGGGTGAAAACCATCAGCCCAAATTGAGCCCAAATTATTTCTGAAAATAATACCCTTAATCTTCCTGGGCACTGGAGTTAGGCTGCCTCTAGATAGATTATGTAAGAAGTGCAGTTTTCAGTCTGTCCAAGATCTCCAGGCACAGAAGATGAAGAAAGTGTAAGGCAATGAAATTAACACACACTGGAAATATGAAAGTGAAAAAATTCACTTTGAGTGTATTACTTAAGAAAATCAGTCAAGAAGAGAGGATTTTTTTTAACACAAGTCATACATTTCTCATGAAAAATATGCACTTTCTCAAGAAATTGAATATGCGGGAAATTTCTTTGTTATTCCTATACTGACACCACTGGACTTTACTGGCCATCAGTTTTTTCTGCTTCAAAGGTTTTCTGAGTGCAAGGACATGATGCAGAATTTAAACATAGAATTTAAACATTCAGGATTGAACATCCACTACCTTTAGGGGGAGTGAGGAACTGAAATATCACTGGCCACCTTTGTTAAACAGATTGATATAGTAATTATGTCCCACAGGGAACGGCAAATCTTGACTTTGATCAAATTTTCTCCTAGTTTAGCTCTCTGCTATAAGAATCTCCTGAAAGGATACCTGAGTGGTGATCTAAGGTGCAACTCCATGTTGTTCACAGACTGGATAACAGCCACTTCCTCCTGCTGCTGTGCATCCCCAAGGCCTGAGCTTCCCACCAGGATTTCATCACCAGGTTGCCAATCAACAGGTTCCTGGAGCACTAGTCGTGTGTCACTAGCATTAGCTGATGATTTCAAGTGTGTGAAAACTACTTTGGGCATCCAGCCTGAAAAGAACAAGGGGGAAAAAATAAAGGTTAAAAAGCAAGTCAATCCACTTAACAAACAAAAAGAGGAGTAGCATTGTCCTGGTTCAAGGCTGGGCTGGACAGGGCTCAGAGCAACCTGGTCTAAAGGGAGGTGTCTCTGTCATTCACAGGGGGGGTGGAATGAGATGGTCTTTAAGATTCCTTCCAACCAAAACCATTCAATAATTAAATGATTCTATGAAATGTGGGTATTACAAGCCCCAGCAATTAAAAATCTTGTCCTATAAGCCTCCTTTCTTCACTTAATTAAGTTTGCTTTAACTTTTGACATTTCCTTTTCCCTCTCAGGCTTTGGAATAGATTGGTCTGGTGAGGTCCATCTCACTGAACACCATCAGGGAAGAGTGTGTACCTCACACACCCACCTTTAGAATACTTTTCCTTCCCTCCCTTGCAATAGATCATCATTTACCTTTAGCCCACAGCAAGTTGCTGTCCTCCTTGGTCGTACTGAAGGAAAGTAATAATAGCAGAAATCACTGAGTGCAGAGGTTGCATCCAATAAATCATTTTCAAATTATTTTAAGCAAACACCTCTGTCCATATCCTGTTTCACTTTCTTTTTCCTTATACTCCAGCGTCTTCATTACTTATATTCTAGTGTCCCAACTATTTCCTTAATGACAATGGAAATAAGAAGTAGCACCTCCAAGACAATAAATTCACAACAGAATCACCGAAGAATCAAATCTTTATACTCTTTTATTTTAAAATATACACTAACACCTGTTCTGTGTGTCAATGATGGACATCTAAACCTGAGACACTTCTGTATTATTACATTTTCTTAAATCAAACTTGAAATTTCTCAACTTCCAGCTAAGAAATCTCTTAGACATCCTTCATTTAAGGTATTTCAGTTCATATTACAAACTGTTTTGGAAGGTATCAAATATCTCCGACTGTTCTGCTCAGCTCTGTGAGGTGCATCTGGCTTTCTGTGTCCAATTCTGGGCTCCTCAGGACAAGAGAGACATGGAGCTCCTGGAGTGGGTCCAGTGGAGGGTGGCAAAGATGATGGAGGGCCTGGAGCATCTCCCTGACAAGGAAAGGCTGAGGGAGCTGGGGCTGTTCAGCCTCCAGAGGAGGCACAGCTGAGAGGGACCCTCAGCCCTGGGTGTCCCTGTGAGCAGGGAGGGGCAGAGCAGGGCCCAGGCTCTGCTCTGGGGCCCAGCAATGGCACCAGAGGAACGGGCAGGGACTGATCCCAGTGAGTTCCACCTGGATGTGAGGAAGAAATTTCCTGTGCAGTGACCAAGCACTGAACAGATTGTCCAGAGAGGCTGTGGAGTCTCGTCACTGGGGATATTCCAGAACTGTCCAAATACAATCCTGTGCCCTGTGCTCCGGGATGGCCCTGCTGGAGCAGGGAGGTGGCACCAGGTGACCCAATGGGGTCCCTTCCAACTTGACCCATCCTGGGATTCTGTGAAACCAGTGCAGAAGCTGACATGCAATAGGACACACAGGACACTGTAGGTGCCAATGGAAGCAGATGGAATGACAGTGTAGCAGGCCCCAGAACATGTGGGCCCTGCATCCTCAGCACGTACATCATCCACCCTACAGTTCTGCTTCTATAGGGCCACGCTGTTTTCTAATGCAGACGTAGACAAAATCCACCTTCCACCAGACATTAAAGACCTCATCCTCAATACAGGTCATAAAACCCCTTTTAATATCATCCTATGTGCATTCCTTTACCAGCAGCACGCTCTTCATCTTTAATAATTTACCCCCTTCCACTGAGCGATTCTCGTGAAATTTTAGGTTTGGCATAAAAGCCCACAACTGGCAGCAGCCATCTGCATGTGGAACACTGCACAATTTCTCTCCAGCTCTGGACATTTTGTTTCTGGTGTTGATTTGTGTGCCTGTGTTAATGTGTGTTCCCATGCATCTGTGTCCAGACACACAACTGACCCCTGTGGAGTTCATCTGTCACACACACTCCACAGCAGCACTGCTGGGCAACAACTCCTGTCACTGAGGACTGGGAAACATCACTCTGCATTCAAAACATGCTCCAATGGAAAAGGCTTTTTCAGGCTTTTTTCCACTTTTGAGCGCTGACTCAAAAATTTTTATGGAAATGTTCTCAATTGTTTGGGATTGTTTTCTTCAAAAGGAATATTCAAGGCATCGAAACATTCCCTCATTTCCTTTATTTCTTTTTTCTTGTTTTCACCTATTACTGTGTTCAGCTACCTGTCTCCCATTCCACAGTTTGTTGTCCCTTTTTTCCTGATGATCTAGGTGGGGTGGAATATTTCTCTGCATATTAAAAATCTACTTCCATTTTCCAATAAGTTAAGTATATTTTTGTTAGGGGAAACCAAAACAAACAAACAAAGTCTAGTAGATTCCACTTTCATAGAATCATAAAATCATTAAGATTAAAAAAGGCCTGTGAGGCCATCAAGTCCAGCCATTAACTCAGCTCTTTCATGTCTACCACCAAATCATGTCCCTAAGCACCACATTTATCCATTTCCTTGCTTCCCACTTATATTGCCAAATACAACATCTCCAGGTCAGAATCTCCCTACTTCCAGCAGCAAAAATGACACACAAGATATGGTCAGTGACACCTTTCTGGTGTCAATGAAGGACCATAACTGAGGCTTCTTTGCCCTAATTATAATATATTCCCCATGAAAACAAACTGTATTTTGATTAAAACATACAAAGTTCATAAAATAACCTTTGGTGCCTGGGTTTGGGCTGCACAACAGGTAAATAAATTACCTGTTTGAGGGGAAAATGTTTAAAAGACCGACAGCTGTGGTGTATTTAAATTATTTCTTCACCCAAAATGTACTGCAAGCAGAAACACTCCAAATGCTGAAAAATAGATGAATCTGTATAACTCCTTAATTATTGAACTTATTTTTAATAATTAACTAAGCACGAGTTGGAAAAAAAAACACATCTTGAGATCTAAAGCAGAAGTGACTTCACGTTAAAGGTACAGGACAGGGCCTTCAGACACAAAAAACTGTTGCAGGCAATACAAGAATTGAGCACTTTGCTAATTACTTAACTGAACACCCTTAAATATGGAGCAGAGCAGAATGGTGCAGCCTAGAAATGCAAGGAACTTGAAAATTAATTCCAAATTCATTAATCACAAATCTTAAGACAAGGAATATCTTGACATCAGGACTCTGCTTATGTTTCCTGTTAGAAGCATAATGTGAAATTACAGTCTTGTATGGACCTGGTAAAATTATTAAGAATTATACAATTCTGATGTGTACAATGCCACTCTTGAGGGAAAAACAGTATAAATTTAATTTCTTATGGCCTCTAACACAGAACATTTCATAAATCACTGTGGGATGATACGTCACTTACCTAGCTCATTTCACCCAGTCCTAAGTAGTGATAGGTTACAAATAAGTACTGATAGAACAAGGAGAAAAAGCTTTAAACTATGAGAAGAATCATTTAAATTGGATGTTAGGAGTGGTCAGAGGGTGGTCAGGCCCTGGCACAGGTTGCCCAGAGAAGATGTGGCTGCCCCTGGATCCCTGGAATTGTCCAAGGCCAAGTTGGATACGTCTTGGAGCAATCTGGGATAGTGGAAGGTGTCCCTGCCCATGGCAGAGGGTTGGAATTAAATTATTTTTGAGGTCCATTCCAACTCAAACCATTCCATGATTCTAAGTAGCTCAACACGAGATGTGAATTTGACATTTATCTCCAAGTCACATCAAAACTGAGCAAACCACTAAGGTGTGTCTGGGCACACATCTCCAGGGTCACAGGAAAATCTGCCCGCAGAATGTGAAATATGCATTGTGTTGAATGTTTTAGGTTTAAAAAAATTAGGCCATTATTTACAATCTTTTTATTACAAAATACATGAGCATAATTTCCTCTTCCAGGTGTACAGTGTGTGACTCAAAGTGCTAAGAAAACTTTAACTGGGTGTTTGATATTCATCTCTAGTCACTCAATTTTGGTGGCTGAAGCTGCTACAGTTGGAAACACTGAAATAAAGGGGTTTGAAAGGAATTACTACAGAATAAGGAGAGTCTGCTGCAAATTGATTAGGAGACTAGTCCTGTAATCAGTGAGGAAAATGAGTTCCTGGAGATCCTACACAATCAGAATCACCTAGAGGAGTTTCTCTGCCCCACTGCAGGCATGGGAGAGCTGTCCCCTCATTCAGACCAGGGAATTGACCCAAAGTGACTCAGAAAACACCTGAGTAGCCATGGAGCCTTGGAAACTCCATCTGCCCTCACTTGTGTCCCTAAAAAGGTTCAGGTGTCCTTGGACCTGAAGGGATGCACAGACCTGGGCTCCCTTGATCACTGATTCCCCCCCTAAGCACAAGTCCAGCTTCTCGGCCAACCTTCAGCACTCCAGAGCAGAAAGGGAGGGAGGGAGAGGCCAACAAGCAGTGCTATTGATCTCAGCTGAGAAAGGCACCTCCACATCCCACTCCTCATCACAGTGAGAAATTTTGCTTCAGACAAAATATCTTTAGAGTCTCCATTTGTCAGACCATCTATGAAGCACTCAAGTAATATTTTTACCCATTCTTGGCACATTTAGAAAATACCTCTTACCCACTGCCTTAAAATGTGTTCCGGCTTCCACTAGAAGAGAAACTTGGATCGACACTGATAACCAAAGGAGGTGCATAATTTGTAATTTATTATTTGTATTAAACCAAGGCCCAGCATGCTGGATGGGGTAGAACTCGATCTTTATGGTCTTTTCCAATCCAAACCATTCCATGTTTTTGGGTAAGGCACTCCACACATGCTGATACTAAAGGCTAGACCTAATGGGAATCTCTCCTCTGGTCACAGACAAGTCCTACCACAGCACTCATAAAGAGCCCATGGATGGATTCTTTATGCCATGGAAACGTGGCTGAGACCTCCACAAGATAAAATTATTCATCTCATTGTACACAAGGGAAGGTGTGGAGGAGATGAAAAAGGGTTAAGTGGCTTGTTTGGGGTAACACCAGAATCTGGGGATAAAGCTGGGAAGGGAGTTTCCACTGAGCCAGAGCAGTTTCCCAAAAATGAAGTCTATATTCAATCTAGAAACAATCCAAGACATCTGAAAATCAACACGTAGACTCTTCCAACAACTCTTCCAACAATTCCAACAACTTCAACTTGTTGGAATTTTCAGTTGTTCCTCACTCCTCACGTATAAACTCCAATGTCAGGATTCCTGCAGCTACTGGAATGCTTTCTCACTGGAAAGGGAAACTGAATCACTTTAAACATATGAACTCAAAAGTAGATAATTTGTCCTGGTCCAAGAGGCAGACCAAAACCAAAAGAGGAGGTCACACCTTTGTGAGTCATCTCCAGCTTTCTACCAGGGCACCAGGAGGTGTTGATGTCTCAGTTACCTTTTATTACCCACCCCTCTCCTTCCAGGGAATAAATTTCCAGACAACAATTCTCCTTCTAAATGAGACTGCTCCATTAAATTTCAGCTTGTCTTCAGTCTTCAATAATCACAGCCTGCACACTTCTATTTCTGTTGAAAGGAACTTCTGCCTTTCATACATTCCTATTTCATTTTTACATGAATTTCACTTTAAATCTATGGGGGTCTAAGAACTTACATGACAAGATGACAAGGTGCTTTCATGGAAAACAGATGTCCCTGACCTGAAAACAAGACTTTTTGCAGTACACGTTGTTACCTAACTTTAGACACCCTGGGAACCTCTTAACCAAGCCTGAGAGCAAGCAGTGTGAGCCACATCCAGAGTCAGGCAGAGCTGGAGAATAGGGTTTACACATAAAACTGGAATCTTTTAATGGCTTTTAAGAGAACAGGTTCCAGTTCTAAGTCTGCCATGGATCTGTTGGTCTTTCTCCCAAAAGTTGTTTAAATGTTTTTGAAAATCTTCCCCTTTTTGTCATAGGGCAGCAGGGTTTGAACCCTTCTCCTCTGACACCCAGGACCTTGCTGCATCTCATTTTTGCTTCAGTTTAGCACAAATTAATTAATTCAGTTGTGAACACATAGTTGTTTAGGGTGTTGAAAAACTATAAAGCTCTTTTACACCTTCTAACTGTTTATTGGCATTTTAAAGTTGAGGTAATGGGAACCCTTTTTTCCACAAAAGGAATTTACTGCAGGGCTCAGACACAAAATCTACTTACTGGGAATGTACAAATTACACTGCAGATAATTTGTCAATCTGTTGTAGCTATACTGTAAATCTTTAGTGGGAATAGGAGCTTTCACTTTCCAGGAACAAAATTAAAATAAAACTGTTTTCCTAACCCCCCCCAAAAAAAAAACCCAAAAACCAAAAACAAAAACAAAAACAAACAAAAACCCCCAAACAACCAACAAAAAAAAACTTCTCAAGAGAAGTCAATAATATCATTCAATGGACTAGAGCTGGTTTTATTTTTTTTTAAGAATATAAAAACCCTCTCACCTGTGGCAGGGAGTTGAAACTAAAAGACCTTTAAGGTCTCTTCCAGCCCAAACCATTCTGTGACTCTATGATTGTCTCAGGTAATAAAATAGAACACGTTTTCCTGCAGCGTTTCTGTGTCAGACTATTTTAGGAATATAGCTTCCTCTCCATTGTCATAATCCCTTATTATTATTCCCTTTTCCTGACCCAAAATGCACTTCCAAATCAAACTTAGCTTGGCCATTCCTAAAATTTTCAAATGTCAAAGTGATAACTAGAAGTTCTGCCACTGGAAACTGGTGCTTCAGAAGAAAGATGAGTTTTTAGAAGTATATTTTTAGATCCACAATGAAGACATTTTGCTGCTGTTGCTTCAGTTAATAAAACAAACCATAAAAATAATAATGGATTAAATTCTTCAAGTTAAAAGGAATAGAAAATCTTTTCCAAAAAGCCTCTTTAGTCAGGATAGCACAGAGATGTACTGCTGCAGCTATCTGTGGCCAAATGGATTTCAAGTGACAGATCCTTAATTAAGGACTAGGAAAAATATTTTATGAACCTGGATTTTATAATATTTTTAAAGTGTCACAGCTACCTCAGCTCTTGCAGTGACTAGCCCAGTCACTGGGCAAAAAGAGTTTCAAAAAAGAAATCAAAAAAGAAGAATGAAAGATGCTTTCCTATCTTTTCAAATGTGTTAAAAAACATTTGCTTGACCTGTGAGCTGTCAACCCTCGGGACTTGAATGTTTCCAGCTATTTTTGCTCTCTGTTAATTCCACTCCTAGGTATATTCCATGAGAATTTGTATGTTCTTAGCTTATTTTGCAATGAGAGGAGTTTTGTTAGGGTTGTTTTGGTTTTCTTTTTTTTTACCTGCTACACATCTTAGAAAGACAGAGACATCTCTGCCTGGAACTGGGAGCTGCCTTCCCATCCCTGTGCAGTCCTGCAGGACTCACTGCTGTGTGTGGGCAGCTCCTGGGGAGATGCAGAGCAGCTTTCCTGCCACAGCCACTGCTGAGCTTTTCATTCCCATCCCAAGGTGATGGGATTCTGATTTATACCTGCTTGTTAACCTTTAGGACACCCTAGAGTTTATCAGCTCTTTGAAAAGAAGCTGCAGCAGAACACTGGGTATTTTAGGTGGGCTGAAATCATAGTTTGGAATCAGAGTCAGATAATGGTTTGGGTTGGAGGGGACCTTTAAAGGTCATCCAGTCCTGCTCCCCTCCTCCTGTTGAAGGAGCAGGAACACCAGCTGGATCAGAACCCCATCCAACCTGATCTTGAATCTTCTCTCAGTGAGCAAAAATAAAAAATCTGACATCATCCAGACAAGAGGACAAACTAAATAACTTTTATGTTCTCCTCTGGGAGATATCCTTGAAAGTGACCTAGTCCTGCTGAATGTTTCCTGTTCATGAAACTGCAGTTTTCACTTAAAGCATTTCCGCCTGAATATCTTTCAACAGCACCCTGGAGAAAGCAAGGATTATCATGTTCTTTTCTTAGAGGTTCAAGGTGAGGTAGTATGGACTTTGGAGCAGCCTGGTCTAGTGGAAAATGTCCCTGCTGTGGCAGGGGTTTGGAATGAAATGGGTTTAAGGACCCTTCCAACACATACCACGATTCTAGGATCTTACTGAGGATGGGAAGGGCTTTGTGATTAAACAGAGCTATAGAAACTCTCCATGTTGTTATTTTCTGACAATTTACATTGCAAGAAATGTACCTTCCCTGTGTGCTGTCCCATAAATGCACAAATTTCCAAACATTCCCTTTAATCAGAGATCCCCCAGTCACTTTGCTAAGTCACATCAGTCCTGAAAACAAGGGGAAAGATATTCCTGTAATGTCATTGCATCAACCAAAATCCATGCTCCACACCTAGAACGAGCTCACAACCAAAAATGCCACACAGAAAAAGGTCTTTAGACCAGGAACAAAGAGCTCCAGCCGTGGCAGCCAAGGACAGGGGATCCTGCAGGGAGCTGCAGACAGCTGGTGACACTTTGTGTGATTGCCAGATCATCTCCCATGCTGCTGTGGAGTGAGACAGGGAGTATCTCCCTGCAGGAGTGGGAATGCGGGGCAGCACAACCATCGCCAGGCTAAGATCAGCTTCCCGTGTCCCCAAAATGTGATGGAGAATTCAGCACCAGGAAACGTCAGGGTGAGCCCAGAGGGAGGGTCCCTGCCTGGCTCAGCCTGCAGCTCTGGGGAAAGCCAGGGCTGGGTCCAGGCCCCTCAATTTGCCAAACTTTACAGAATCACAGAATCACTCAGGCTGGAAAATACCTGAGAGGCTGAGCCCAACCTGTGACCAATCCCTGCCTTGTCAACTAAACAGGAGCACTGAGTGACACATCCAGTTTTTTCTTTAACAGCTCCACCACCTACCTGGGAAGCCCAAACTTCTCTGCCTTTCTCCTGTCTAGGGTGGAAATTAACTCTGAATTTGCTGCTGAGTGTTCTCTTCCTCCAGCCAATAACCTGGGTTTTGTTTACACCAGAATTGGAAGCAGTATTTTGATGTTATATTTGAAAGTTTGAAGGAGGAAATTATTTAATATATAATATGCCTCCACATTTGTAACAACCCACAGACATGCACCCTGTCAGGAATCACAAGGTAATTATATATAGGTATATTAGCTATGGTCTATTTATACATACAATTCTATCCTGTTTTATTCTATTCTCTTGCAGTATATAATGTGTATTGTATTATATTGCATTAATATCTTTACTACCTATATTATACTTATCTTTATTATATAATATATATGAGTTTCCATCTCTTTGTCTCCTTTGCATCATGTTTTTCTCAGTAAGATCATCACCAAAACACAAATCAACTGATTTAAGTTTGAATCAAAGATAATAGATGCATTTCTGTTAGAAAGAAGGGCAAACTGTGAAAGGCACAGCAGCTTGCCCTGAACCCAACTCTTTTTTTTTTTTTCCCCATCTGCTAGGTCTTTAAAATCTAATGGTCATC
Organism: Chloebia gouldiae; assembly: GCA_003676055.1. Classification (NCBI taxonomy): domain Eukaryota; kingdom Metazoa; phylum Chordata; class Aves; order Passeriformes; family Passeridae; genus Chloebia; species Chloebia gouldiae. The sequence continues at coordinate 246,766 of QUSF01000002.1, read as the reverse complement.
TTATATTTGTGAATAAGAAAGTGAAGGCACAAGTCATTGTACATTAGTTACTCCATGGGAAGTGCCTAAGTGCAGTTTCTTACCCCTGGTGAACACGAGGGGATTCAAGGCAGCTCAGCCTTTTGTTCCAGAGCCATCTGCTTTAATGCATCATGTTAAAGTCAAGGTCTTGGAAAGGAAAAACACTGTCACAGGAGGAAAAAAGACTCCTGCAACCCTCACACAGAATAGCTGGCACCTAAGGAAAACCAGCCTCTGGAAGTAAGCTCAGGAAATCAGGAAGTTCAGGTAGTGAAAAATAATATTTACTGAATAGATGCATTTTTGTGGAGTGAAAAAAAATCTTTTCTCGAATAGATCTCTGCACCTTATCTTGAATCCCCCTGATACAGATTTTTTTCCCTTATTTTTTTCCCCTGGGAAGCTTTTCTTTTTAATATGTGAGTAAAGCAGAACAAATTCTCTCATGTTGTCTATGATCTCTTAATCTCAAACTCAGCACAGATACATAACACTGCCTAATGGAGGCAAAGCAAGAGGCATTTGATTAAATGTTTGATCTCTGGAGGAATGCTCAGGCTTTGTAGAGCCCAGTGAACAGCTCACAAATATTTTGTGTTTTATTATTAATTAAAAGCAATTAAAATTAATAATTTGTTCAACTGATATTTTTTTTTCCTAAGCTAACCCTGAAAAAGTATCAGATTGCTTTGGCTATAGAGAAATCTGGGATAGAAGTCAAAATGTAATTTTCTCCATTACAAATGCAAGGACATTCTTTGCAGTAGAACTGGCCATGATTTTAGAGCACTGAAGTGACTAATGACACCTCTGTTTAAATTATCCTGATTATAAATAAGTAAGTTATTAAACCAAAACTCTCAGGACATTGTTTTTAATTTACCCCACACCTTTCATAGTTTGGATAAGGTGAATGCAGCATGGTTTTAATCTGAAGTGTTAATATCTTTCATCTAATGGAAGGGATACATATTATTAGTCAAAATTCAGGGAACAGCCTCACGGAATCACAGGAGGTTTTGTGTTGGAAGAGACCTTAAAGATTATCCAGTTCCAACCCCTGCCATGGGAGGAACACCTTCCACTGGAATAGATTGCTCACAGCTCACATTCTTTCCCAGCAAAATGCTGACACAAAGTTTTAGAAAAATGCCTAACAAAGGAATGCCGGTCTTTCTTTGGAGTCACTGCCTGTTTCATGGGGACACAATGGAATAACAAAATTGCCTACACAGGACTGCTGAAAATAAAAAAATAAGTGATTTTTAAATATTTTAGTGTGTGGCAATATCTCTTCTCTGGAGGCAGGCTGAGAGAGCTGGGGGTGTTTAGCCTTGAGAATAGAAGGTTCTAGGGAGACATCAGAGCCCCTTCCAGTGCCTAAAGGGGCTCCAGGAGAGCTGGAGAGGAACTTGGGACAAGGGCCTGGAAGGATCGGACAAGAATAAATGGTCTTAAGCTAAAGAAGGATGAGTTTAGATGGGATATTGGGAAGAAATTCTTCCCTGTGAGGATGGTGAGACCCTGGCAGAGGTTGCCCAGAGAAGGCATGGCTGCACCTGGACCCCTTTGGAGGTGTGCAAGGCCAGGCTGGACTGGGCTTGAAGCAATCTGGGGTAATAGAAGGTGTCCCTGGCCATGGCAGGGGATGGGACTGATGGTCTTTAAGGCCTCTTCCAACCCAAACCATTCTGGGATTCCATGATAAAAGAGTTTTAGGGCCACAAGATCAGGCGGCCACAAGGACAGGTTGGGTGTTCTTTGCTTTGATGCAGCATCTCCACTCTGCACCCAGTTCCTCCCCCCACTCAGCATCCACTGGTGTCTCCAGTTTCCCTGGGAAGGACAAAGGCACAAGAACAGCCAAGGCCACCATGCTGAACTTCTCTCCCGAAGCTTGTCAGGAGTTTCTCAGGGAATAGAGCGCGAATGGAGCTGGAGACAGTGATAAATTTCCCTTCTGAACAATCAATAAAACTCTCTCAGCCCTGCTCAGGCCCCTACTGCAGATGCAAGGGCCATAATTACATTGTCAAAAAGTCGAGTTGCCCTGGCTGGCTGAAACCCCCTCTCAAAGTGAGGGGTGATTGACAGGCAGTTTATGGGTGGCACGCTCTGACTGGCAGGGGAGTTGGCTAAAGCCAAAGGCAACAGTGAAATTTCCCAGTCTGCTACAACTACCGGAGCAAAGGACTGCCACTCATGAGGGAATTGTGGGAAACCCTTAGTCATATTAACATATCAAAGTGAGGAGCTGACAGCGCTTACTAAACAATCTGAACTCAACCAGAGCATCCCCCAACATTCCTGGCCTGAAAAAGAAAAGGAATTGAAATGTGCCCGGTCCTGTCTTTGCCAAGACAGCTGAGAATTTGGAAACCTGCTTATTTAATGATTTTGATCTGAGATAACATATATATTCGTGTATATAAATGTATCTCACGAATGTGTATTGCAGAGCATGTCAGCCTCTCTCACATACATATATATATATATATATGAAAGGGGCTGTCATGCTCCACAATTTGTTCTATACCACAGACCAGACTGATGCTAAATTGAAGACAGAACAGCAGATTTTTTTTTTCTGTGTAAGCAATATGAACCCAGTAAAAGACCCCACTACTTTCTGTCATGTTTTCTAGCAGGCTTCTACTCCTTCAATGTTAAATTGCAGATTACATGGTTTGAATGAACAATAATTGCAGCCATGCACTGGGGCTGTGTGTGTTGCAGAGCTTAAAAAAGATTTCATAGCTACTCTGGATCTGTTGAATAAGAAATTGTTATGACTTCTTGAATAAGAATTGGTTTTGAATATTAATAATAGAATAAGAGTTGGCATTGTTCAGCCTGAAGAAGAGAAGGATCAGGGAGACCTCAGAGCCCCTTCCAGTGCCTAAAGGGACTCCAGGAGAGCTGGAGAGGGACTTGGGACAAGGCATGGAGGGACAGGACCAGGGAAATTGTTTCAAACTGACACAGGGCAGAGTTAGATGGGATATTGGGAAGGAATTCCTGACTGTGAGGGTGGTGAGGCCCTGGCACAGGTTGCCCAGAGAAGCTGTGGCTGCCCCATCCCTGGAAGTGTCCAGGGCCAGTTTGGATGGGACCCTGAGCAACCTGGAATAGTGGAAGGTATCCCTTCCCATGGAATGGGGGTGGACTAGATGATCTTTAACATCCCTTCACACACAAGCCTTTCAATAGTCTAATAATTTAAGAAAAATTGAAACCAAGAGTTTTTTTTCACTAAGGATCAAGCCACTTTTGACTCTCTATATCTCCATCCAGGTATTACTTGGATTGCAGACCTCACCCTCTTGTTTTCCTGGGGATTGAAGACTCACTGAGAATTATGGCACTGAGTAAAATGGATAAATTATCACTGAGAAAAGACTCAAACATACTGATGTGGAAGCCTGGGTTTACCTCCCTCCATCACATTGTCAAGGTAAGACTGTAAAATGTGCTCTGCCCTGTTTGTCCTCAATTTTTGTATTCAATTGGGTGATGGAGTCACCAAAGCAGAGTTGATACAGGTTTGGAATGGAAAGCAGAAGCAGCACAAGAGGCACAGCTGCCAAGAGTTGCTACTGGCTTTTTTGCTAGAAAACAAAAAGCATGGAAAAGTGAAGGCTCATGCTGTAAAGTGCTGACAATCTAAGGACAAAATCCTGCTTTCAAGGGTCAAACCAAGAACAGAAGGACACTTAAAAGTGGCAGAAGACACAGAAAGCAAAGCAGCAAAAGCTGCTATGAGACAAATTCAAATCTCAATACTTTTCTTTAAAAAGAAAAAAAAATGGATGATTAACCAAATTAATCCCCTGGAAAAAGCCTCTAAGGAAAATGCTGGTTTCTGTCTCCCTTGATGTCCTCAAAGACCAAGCCTTTCAGGAAGGCAAGCTTTAATCTAACAGGAATTACTGAGCTCAGGGCTGGGATAACTGTGTGAAACTCAATGGCCAGTAACAGACAGTCGATTCAGCCAAGATGCTCTAATAGCCCTCCTTCACAGAGACCCTCCAGGAAATGGGGTAGAAACACTCTGCAAAGCCACTTCACTGAAGTTACTGAAGCCTTTTACAGGCAGTAAATAATTGAGCCTTGCTGTGTTTCAATGAAGGGATCAAGAGCACCTGACATGGTGCTGAGGTGCAGCCCCACCTCTCCTGTCCCTGCCAGGAGCTCCTTCCTCAGCCCCGACCATCTCTCCTGATTCAGGAAAGCGTCAGTCCACTGACTCCCCTCCAACCCAACCTCTCCCAGCCTTGCTCAGCTCCTGTGAGCTGGCAGGATGATGGCACAGGAGCCCAACTCACTCCCTGCCTGTGCTCCGATGGTACCCTTGGTGTCTGACATCATTTTTGTCCAAAAGCCACATGTTTCTGTGCTCAGACAGCAACATTTCCTCCTGTAGGGCACAGAGTGGAAGTTCAAGACCTGCTGGAGGGTTGTGAATGCCCACCAACAGGAAGGTTGGCACACACGAACAGGAGGAAGGGAGATGAGACATTCAGATGGATTTCCTTTTTCTTTTTTTTTTTTTCTCTCCTCCTCTATGAGACATAGATCTTTTAAAAATAGCTCAGTAGAGAAGAACTTGAGAAATGTGCACCAGTGTTCCAAACTGAGTTTGGACTTGAATTCCATGTCCAAACTCCTGCACCAAGAAATGGCCATTTTATACCCATATTCCATAGTCTTCAAGAAGAGCTCCATATCTAAATTCTCCTATGCCATAATATAAGAATGGTGTGGGGTTGTTGGAATGGGTCCAGAAGGGGCCATGAAGATGTTCTGAGGGCTGGAGCCCCTCTGCTCTGGAGCCAGGCTGGGAGAGCTGGGGGTATTCCCCTGGAGAAGAGAAGGATCCAGAGAGAGCTCAGAGCCCTTCCAAGGCCTAAAGGGGCTCCAGGAGAGCTGGAGAGGGACTTGGGACAAGGGATGGAGGGACAGGACACAGGGAATGGCTGCACACTGCCAGAGAGCAGGGATGAATGGGATATTGGGAGGGAATTGTTCCCTGTGAGGGTGGTGAGGAGCAGGCACAGGTTGCCCAGAGAAGCTGTGACTGGCCCATTCCTGGAAGTGTCCAGGACCAGGTTGGACACTGGGGCTTGGAGCAGCCTGGGACAGAGGAAGGTGTCCCTGCCCATGGAATGCCTGTTGGAACTAGATGGCGTTTAAGGTCTCTTCCAACCCAACCCATCCCATGATTCCCTGAGAATCATTTATTTATTTTTCATTTATTTTTATTTTTTGTGTGTGTTTTCTTTATTTTGTTTTCTATTATTCATTTATCCTTTGCTTTTGACAACTAAAGAAATGTACTCACCATGAATGGAAAGGGTCCCATTCCTAACTGCCAGGAATTTGACTCCATATGGAAATAATGGTGGAGAGTGGAGGCTTCCATAGAGATAGATGTGTGCTTTGTGATGGAAAGGGGCCTCAGGGGATCCCACCTGGAGCTCTCCTCCATCAGACACCAGGATGTAATGAGCATGCAGTTCTACAGGTCCTGGGCCAGTAAACAGGAGTTTGCCACCTGAAGACAAGAGAAGAACAAAATGCAATCATATATTCACTCAGTCATTCTCTCACAGTCAAAGGAACTGTTAAGAGGTAAGTAAACAAAGGGGTTTGCAGAATTTAAGGCTAAAATGTTATTACATTCTGTGAAATTTACACCTTGCTCTTTATTTCTCCCTATGGATTTATCAACACTTTAAAGACCCAATTAATCCAGTCCATTTTTTGATTCTACAGCAATCTGGATTTCTGTAGACTTGAGCAAGGCCAGTCAGCCTGGGCAGACTCTCTAACCACAGTTAAAGGAAGCTGTGTTCGGAAGAACCCAATTTTAACCAAGTCACTTAATGTTAAAAATGGATATTCCTACTTAATTTATATTCTGTTACTTTTTAGATTACAAACTACTTGTGACTGGCAGAGGGGAGAGGAAAACTCCTTTGGAACATAAGAACTGGCAACATGTTTAGATCAGTGGTTGATTTAATCCTGCAAACTCTTCCAGCTGCTGTTCAAAACCAGATGCTTCCAAATACAGTGTGAGACACATCTCCCTCTTAGCTGGACGTGGGTTGATCTCTCCGTCCCATAAAAACCTCATTTAATCCCTAATTAGAGGTTAGCTTCACCTCAAAGCATAAGGTTTCAACTCCTTGCCAACATTTTCCTCCTAGTGACTATTAGTATAACTGGATAAGATTTGCCAGTAATAAAGAACTGGTCTTTGGAATCCTTGTGATATTTGGTCTCAACGTCTTCTTGAAGCAATGAATTCTGTGGGTTAAACGCATATGGAATAAAAAAACATTTCCATCCCATTTTTTTTGACTCAAGTTCTTCAGTTCTGTCAAATGCCTCCCTTGTTCTTGCCTCTCATGAGCTGAAAATCCCAGCCTGTCACCTCAGGATGGTTCATTCCATTATCTAGTTTATATTTCCTCTCCTGTGAAGGACGCTGTCACTTTCTGTACAATGGATGTGGACAGAGTGGAGCCCTCATTCATTTTGTCACGCTGCACATGGGATGTGCCTTCCTAGGTCAAGCCATGTTTCCCAGGAGAGAGTAGGGAAATTCCCAAAGTCTGGAAGCTTCACACCTCTTACAAAGGGCCTACCCTGCTCCCTTTGTGTGAAGTAGCTGATATCTCTACCAGCTCATCCCAGGGCCACTTTGCTAGAGGTGGAAGCAGTTTTTAATGGTGATCTCTCTGTCTACCACCCAGTTGGCTCTCCTGCCTCACAAATTCTTCCCTGTGAAGGTGAGGAGGCCCTGGCCCAGGTTGCCCAGAGAAGCTGTGGCTGCCCAATTCTGGAAGTGCTAAAGACCAAGCTGGATGGGGCTTGGAGCAACCTGGGATGACAGAAAGTGTCTGTGCCAGTGGCAAGGGATCTGATGGTCTTTAAAGCTCTTTAAAGTCCCTTCCAACCCAAAACATTCCATGATTTCATGATAACACTGCCAAATCTTAGCAAGAAATCAGACATTTGTGTAAATTGCAGTATTTGGACCAAAAAAAAAAAAAAAAAGGAGAGAAGTTCCAGTATAAAAAACAGATTAATTACTATCTTGATCATTGCTCACCATTGCTCATATTATGCTTATCCTGATTTACTTTTTTATTCTCACATGGAGAGGCTTTCCTGTTGTTTCAATGATTTCTTGATCATATAACAAAGTCTTATGACTTAGTCCTCATTTCTTAGGCTTATAAAAATAATATTTTAATAGGGACTACCCATTAAATATTTTCTTTTCAGATTTCATTGCTTTCCAGTTTTTTACATAATTTTTTATAGAATATGCTTAATTGAAAAAAGAGATAAATCTCACATTTTCTTGCTTATAACCACTAGAACCACAGATTTGCTCACAAAAACACCAACTCTCCTATGTGTAAATTGTCTCTTTCCTTAGACACACTTTTCTATGTACAAATGTATTAGTATTGAGCCTTTATATAGAGTCTTTGCAAATTACACTGTGTGGATTGTGAAGAACCAGAACAAATTTCAGCTTGTTTCATGTAAAACAATACCAGCTATCTGACTGCAGCAGCATTTTTAAAGCTCTTGAATGGGACTGGACCTGTTGATTTTAAGAATGTGTATTCAGAAAGAATATTTATTGTTTTAATTCTATTAGCAGTATTTGGCAACAAATGGACTTCTGGTCCATCTTCCTCTAATGATATAATTTACCATCCTGTTTCTTCCCATACTGAGAACAGAAATATTTATTAAATACTTTTGCTTTATAGCAATAGTGTTAATAACTTTATCACCACAATCTATAAATGGAACTATGAATCACTGTGATTTATTTCACTCCTAACACTAAAAAAGATATCTTCCCTAAGGTCTTTATTGACTTTCTATGCTCTATTCTCAGTTAAATACAGTAATTTCTGTTTCCACTTCTCTTCATACAATTTTTAATGAGTGTTTTGATTGTTGTCATGCTGTATCACTGGACCAGGAGATCTGGTAGACTCTGGTCCAATCCTTCAATTGCAAAATCACAATTCTGTCTCAAACAAGATTTCCCAAGTTTCAGTCACATATTCCCCATTCAAAATTTTCAAGCTGTTGATCAAAGATTTTCCATATCTTTTGTGGATTTCTGAGTGTCTGAGAAGCTTGGATGCTGTCAGCTGCTCTGGGTGCAAGTAGGAGCCATAGTCCCACCTCATCCCAGCAGCAGCAGGAATTCCAGCAGGAGCTGTGCACACCTGGCATCCAAGTTTGACCCTTCCAGAGGGAAATCAGAGTCACCGAGGCTGGGAAAGACTTCTAAGATCACAAAGTCCAACCATTAACTCAGCACTGCCAAGTCCACCACTAAACCATGTCTCCAAATATCAGGTCTATGCATTTTTTGAACACTTCCAGGGATTGTGAGTCAACCACTGCCCTGAGAAGTCTGTTACATTCCTGACCCTCCCTTTCAGTAAATAAGTTCTTCCTAATATCCAATTTAAACCTCCTCGGGTGCAACTTGAATGCCAGAAGCCCTTATTTTAGGAAGAAATTCTTCCCTGTGAGAGTGGTAAGGAATTAGAACAGGTTTCCTAGAGAAGCTGTGGCTGCCCCATCCCTGGAGGTGTTCAAGGCCAGCTTAGATGGTGCTTTAAGCAACCTGGTCTAGTTTAAGCTGTCCTGTCCACAGCAGAGAGGTTGGAACAAGATGGTTTTTAAGGTTCCTTCCAACCAAATTTCTATGATTGTGGGGTTTGCTGTATGTGACTCTTGCTTTCCCTTAGAAGCAGCAGTCAGACACAAAATTTAACCCTGGGAAAGGGACAGATCAGCTACACTCATGGTCACTGCACAATGCAGTTGTCCCCTGGATCTTTGCAAAGCTTCTGAAAACCTCCCAGGACAAATCCAAATGGTGCTCGGTCTTTGGGAGAAAATACAGTGGAAAAGTAAAGTTCAGCTGCTCAGGATAAAAGAAGAGCAGCACTGCAGAACAGAAAAGAAAGCTTTAGGAAGGACTCATTTAACCATTTATCAAGTCTATGTGTAAAACAAACTCTGGCCAAACTTACAAATTCTTCTGTCCAAAAATTGCATATTGTTCCTCTACACCTCTGTGGTTTCTATTGGGTCAGAATAAATATACAGCTGCTGCTTTACAAGGTTGTCTTCTCCTTTTTTTAAAAAGAAAATAAAAGTTATGCTTCCTTCTTTTATTGCGCTTGACCCCTTCTCTGAAAGCAGAAAGCAGGAATATTGCTCAACGGAGCCTTTGGCTGTGACCCTCAAATTGTTTGTTATGGCTGCACAGGAAAGCAAAGTCCTACACATGACCTTGAGGGTGATTTTATAAAAATCAATCAACCACTGTTATGATGGCCTCCCCACCAAGCAAAATAAATACAATTAAGCCCATAATCACTTCTGTACAGTAATGTGCAAATTCAATGGGTCTCTTTAGGTGGAGTGAGGGAGAGAGGGGAGAAATATGTTGAGGCTATTTGATACTTTGTGAGAACATCAGAAGCACCATTCTTCTCAATTAACCCAGCAATTAGCCTCCACCTCTGCACAAACAGAAAAGAAATCTTTCTTTATCTGTCTTTACCAAAGGGGGAAAAAAGAGGAGGAAAAGAAGAATAAAAACAACAAGGCAATTCCATATATCCCACAGGAGGGGAGAAGCAGCCAGACCAAATAATAATAATAAAAAAAGATATATTAAAGAAAACAAACCTGATAATAAGGTGGGAGGTTTAATCTGATGAAAAATAATTAATTACAACACTACTGGTTTTGTGAAAAGAGATTTACTTCATGAAGTCCCTGGGAAATGGTGGAGAACATGCTCAAAAGTGAAGGATTTGGAAAGGGAATGTATTAACAATTCTCTCTGTCAGGTGTCCTGTACTCACTCATGCAATGCCACAGCCCAGGTATCCAAAAGGATAACTATGAAAAGAGCCTGCATCATGCACTTCTGAAAAAAAAAAAAACACCAAAAAACAAACAAGCAAAAAAAACCCACAAAAAAAATTCCCCCAAAAAACAAAAAAAAGCAAAACAAAACAAAACAACAAAAAAATCCACAAAAAAAAAAAGAGGTAGAAGATTGGGAAGACTGGTGTAGGGAGTTTCTCCTTGGCTCTGTCAAGATGACCTGCACACGTATCCTTTTATATCCCTCCTCAAAAACCTCATTTTAAATTAAAAAAAGTTCTAAACCAGATATTCTCATAACAAATAAATTTATAATAAATAAAAGCAATGTTACTGTCTTTCATTTAGGTTGTGATATAAACTGGTTTAGAGATTTCCTGAAATTGGAGGGAAGCAAAGTCCCCATTCCAAAGTACACCTTTTCATGGAGACATTTTTGAGAACACCTTGCATTCATAGTCAATATAAGATATTTTTCCTAATGAACAGCTCATTAGGGAGCTGGGATAAAAGTAATAGATTTATATTTAGTTCAACTTCAGCTATTCAGTTCTGCTTCACATTTTATTTAATTCTACATCTTTATTTAAAGATGAATACCATGTTAAAGCCAGCAAACTACAAGAAGAGTGCTGGACAATCTCAATACATCTTTTTTTAATAATCAAGTGGTAGAACAGTATCAACAAAATGGTCTTACATATCACTACTGTGTCATAACCTCCAACTAGCAGGGAACTTCCTCTACATGGAAGGGGATTTACAGATTGAAATCTCTTCCCTCCACCTGGACTACCTCTTCCCATCACAGTGCAGGGGAGAACTGCTCTGGTTGCTCCATGACCAGGAATAACTCAGCCCCACAGCCTTCAGCTTGCCCTTACCAGCTCCTCTCATTTGGTGTTTCACATGACAAAGCCACAGAATTCCTGAGACAGGCTCAGGACCAGAAGTTCTATTCCTGGCCAGCATCCCTGAGTGGCAAGCAGCAGGATGCCACAGCCAGAGCTGGAATGGCTTTACTGGTCCTGTGTAACCACAAGGCTGTAGTGTGCTGGCAGCCCACTTACTGCTCATTCTTCTTCTCCAAGGTGTCCCAGGTAGGGCCTCCAAGCAGGGAAAAAAAAAAAAACCCAAAGCAACCAAAATCTTGTTGCATACAGAAAGAAAAATACAAAGATCATGAGATTTAGAAAAGACAATTAATTATTTCATGGATCTGTCACCTGCACCCTGCTGACATGCTCACAGGTTATTCCAATAAGCCATGAAAGTTGTTTGCAGCTTGGACCATGGATGAACAAGAGGCAAAGGGGAATTTTCTTATGTTGGCCCCATCCAAAAGGCTGCTCAAACCAAGAGTCTAAAATTCATCCTGCACCTCCCTCAAAATATTCCTCCATACTCACAGCACACAGGTACAGATTCCAGATTAGCTCTGAATTCAAATGCCTGTGTATTTCCATCAGGACACCACTAACACACTCAAAAGTTAAGCTTGTATTCCAGCATTTTGTTGGATGGACTCCTTAATCCATCCCTGGGAGAGGAATCAGCAGCTGCTTCACTACTCTCAGACAGCATTCATTTCCCCAGCCTGACAAGCCTTTGTTTTTTGGCTTGCTGTGCTCACAGCCATCTGTTCAGATGGCACGTGCTCCCCTGATCAGGCTCTTCCCTTAGAGCTCAGGAGACAAGTAAAAGGCAATTCCAATCAGCATCCCAGAAGATGCTGCCATAGATGTATCTCCTTCAAAGAAATCTTTCCATTTCTTCAGCTCTCAAGGGGCCTCTGAGATACTTAACAACACCTGGATGGGTTTGGAAAAGGAGAGATGACTTGGTAGGGAAGAGGTGCAGACACTCCAGGGCGTCTTCTAGCACATCTGACATCATCTGGGATCTAACTGAAGAGCTTCCAAGTGAGCCTTGTGAAGGCATCAGGAAAACACCACCCACAGAGGCACGATGAAAACAAAGGTCCTTGGGCTGTCATTTAAAGTCCCCAGCTGACAGATATTCATTAGGTGCACATTTGGAAATTCTTCCCTGTGAGGGTGGGGAGGGCCTGGCACAGGTTCCCAGAGAAGCTGTGGCTGCTCCTGAATCCCTGGAAGTGTCCAAGGCCAGGCTGGACAGGGCTTGGAGCAGCCTGGGATAGTGGAAGGTGTCCTTGCCCATGGCAGGGGGTGGGATGGGATGAACTTTAGGGTCCATGCCACCCCAAACCACTCTGTGATTCTGTGATTCCCTCTTTCCATGACAGTGATTAGAGGAAAGAGATGGTGCTGCTGGGGTTTCTGCTCAGTCTTTGCCAAAGCTGTGTTCAGTTCCTTGGCCAGGATTAGCTTCCACAGATCTGCTCACTGTGAAACATCCCACAGGAGTCTCAAGAGCTGCTGAAGTTGCAGCAAATCAATTTAATTGGCAGGTGGGAGTCCTGGGAGGCCAATGTACATCCCGAAAGCCCGTATGAAACATGATGGCAAAGGAAACCTGCAGTCCACACCCAAACATGCACCAGGGTTTGCAGCTGGGGGAGGAGCTGAAAAGACCCACACCTTAAACTGCTACAGATTCAGGGCATTAAAACCCTTCCTCTAGGAATGCCAATATCTGTGAGTTGCACTCTACTGGATAACACTGCAGAAAAATCTACTGAAAAATAAAGAACGGATGCCTTTTACAGTTATTCATGAAAACAGAGAGGATTCTAAAGCTCTGAGACTAATTATTGAAGGCTCACCGTAACAATGTAGGAAAATATCACACAGTGACAGAAAGAAATAGAGCTGACTTTTCTTCCTTTTAAATCTCAATTAAAAAATACATTGGATGAAATTTCCCATTAGCTGGTACTATTTGTACATCCCATGTTCTTTCTTTAATTAAAAAACATGCTTATTGCAATACTGCCAGAATCACTTTTATGGTATTTTAATTGTAATGTCTCTGCCTGATTAAAAAAAGAAAATATGAACTGGAAACTGCCTACAAAAAAAAAAAAAAAAAAAAAAAAAAGGGGGGGAATAAAGATCACGATGCTTATCCCAAATGATTTGATCAAAAGGGCACAGAAAACACCATGACAGGAACAGGTTACAACTGTGCCTACTGACAAGGGATTTAGAAATGAGTTTAAGGACGAGTTGATGCCATAGAGAAGAAAACAGAGGGAAACACTTTTTCCTTCTTTCAGTGAATTAAAACCCAATCTTTCTTAGCAGTGACTGAAGCACAGTTTATTTGACAACTACTGAAGTCAGTGTATCAGTGAATATTTGATGCTTGTTGCTAATAGCATCAAAGAGGAGGAAAAGACAAGCAAAATCAATATCTTTGTTTTCCCTACTCCCACATTTACTCACAGGATCCATTCTGGCCAAAGTCTGATCAAAGCGTGGATTGCAAGAAATTCAAAATATTCACAAAATCAGAGAATCAAAGAAAAACTGCATGTAGAACTTAGTGCTCTGGTCTAGTTGGCATGCTGGTATTGGGTCAAAGGTTGGACTCCATGATCTTGCAAGCCTTTTCCAACCTAAATGATTCTTTAAGTGAAAATAAGTATTTTCCAGTACAAGGATCAAAGCAATCTTCTCCCTTATGTCTTCAAAATTTCCTTTGCAAGAGCAACTGCCCAGGTGGGGATCTTCAATCCCACTGGGGTGTAACTGGGAGTGTCACCCCAAAATTATTCATCTCCAAGGGACTCCTGAAAGACAAGACAGCTTCTTCTTTTTTTTTTGTCTTCAGACCTCCCTAAACCACTACAATTTCAGACAAAGGCAAAAACACATGTCAGAGGTATCAACCCATCAAATGCAAAGTTCCTCCAGTGTAAGCCCTGTGCAAAGGAAATTTGCATCTGTCCTGGGTTATCATAAGTGTTTCCATGCTTGTGATGCTGGGATTACAGAAATAACTGCAATCTGCTGAACATACAGAATTATCTGCAGTCTGTCTATCTTGTATCTCTTCCCCAGTCAGTCTTGTTTGAGCTGTTTCACAGCCTGACTATTAAACTTTCCACTCTCGATAGCCATGCTCTGCTTGTGGAGGAGGGAGAAACTGCTGAGCCCTCGTGGCAGAGAGCAGAAACCAGCTGCCTAATCCTATTTTTCTATTATTTTGACCCCCAGATCTTCTGCCCAGACAGTCTAGTCATTCCCAGAACCTCTATATGTTTGGGGCTATATGATAATATGGCCAAAGAAGGGTCAGTTTAAGGCTGCACGTGGAGTTGATGTTCTTGTTCTAACACTCTTCAAATAATTCCTGCAATGTTGAAATCATCAAAAGGGGACAACACAGGGCCAGTATTCAAAATCCTCAGGGTGTCTTAAAAGAGGGGTAAATTTCAAGAAATGGGCTTGTAAACATATGTTGGATTTGCTGGATACAGCACCAGAAAATGGGCAGTGTAGCAGCAGTAAAATGTTACATCATTTTTCTATCCACAAAACCTTGTATTTTCAGCTTAAGAGTGCACAGCCAGCCTGATGCTGAGTCATGAAAGCCAAAGGGAGCAGAGCTACAATTTAATCCCTTTCTCCAGCTCCAGCTAACAAAAACTCTCCAGGTAAAATAGGAATGGGATATTTCAATCAAAGCACATATTGACACCTACCTTAGGGGTTAGGGGTTTGCTGCCATGCCCATCCTGAACCTGGGGAAAGTGGTTGATTATTTGATGTGCTCATGGGGTTGGTAGTTGTTGCTCTGAGGGATCACCTGTGGTTCAGTTTGAGATGGGTGTCTATAATTCCTAAGATGAACAGATCTTTGTTGATGTGTGTTTCTATCAATACAGGAGCCTAAACAACTCCCCTGAGCTGGACAGCTTAAAAAAAAAGGGAAGATAAGGAAAGATAAATCTCAGCCTCATTTCAGAGTAGTTCTCATCATGTCTTGATTCCAAATCTAACCAAGGCTACACAGCCAGAGAACCTATGGTAGTGGCAGTGGATGCAACAGGCAACTTCACAAAGCTCAGACAAAAAATTCCTGCAGGTTATAATTCTAAAATGTTTTATCCCTCTGTTTGGCATGTAACACTGGAGAAAATAATCACATCTAGAATATTCTAATGCTGCTTTTCTAACTGAATTGACTTTATAAACCAGGCTTCTTGGAAAACATGATAAAGAAGAGGAATGATTTGAATGTCAGATGAGCCAAAGCCATAAAGATACTACTCCAGACTTCATTAAATTCAATCAGAGCTCCAGCAGCTTCATGAGGGCTGACTCATAGATCAAATGAGCCTTTGAATAGGTCCAAAGCTCAGACAGCTTCTGCTCCAATATTTCACCCCAATTCTTCACAAAGTCAGTAAATGAGCCCCAAAATCTTCATCCAGATTTGGAGCCCAAATAAATCTGGTGTTCTGACCTGTTTCCTCTAAAGTATGGCATAATCTTAATGAGGTTAAGAATAATCCTAAATCACAGATTTAGGATTTTCACTGGGGAAAAGGACTGTACCAAAGTGTTTTGCATTTTTTTAATCTTAAAAAATCTCAGTAGATTTTTAATTTTGCTTTTAAACGGGAGTGATGTCTGATGTAGAAATTCTTGAAAACATCTAAGTCTAGACTGAGCAAGTTCAATCAGTTATGAAAATTTTCTCATTATATGGATAAACTTGCAAACTTTTTTCTTTATCAAATTATCATTCAAATTTAAAATAAAATATAATTGACAAATGCATGACTTTCAGCATCATCTCAATGAAAAACTAGTACCTTTAGTATCATTTTAGAATAAAAGCAATTTTACCAGAAAGGATCCTGCTCTTTAAACATAAAAAAATTCCTGCTTTCTTCTTTTGAGCTCTATTTCAGCAGAGGCTCAACTTTGAACGAGCAATTTCACCAGCACAACTCATTCCCATAATACCAGGCATGTGTTCAGCAGTTTCCACAACCAGTATCTAACTTCCAGGGGGAAAGATTTCTGGCATGGAATTACAAGTCCTTTAAATTCTTAATTTTACACCCTCTGAGATATGTCTGTCTCATTCTTATTCTGGGTCTATGTATGGGTACATAAATGCAGCAAATCCAGGGTTTCCCACCATAACTGTGCTCAGTTATTTACTTACTGCCCACCAGCTGGGCTCTAGGATTTGAGATTATTTATTGCATTTGATAGTTGTGACCCGCAATTCTATAATGCCAATAATTTTGTAAAGGTGTTTGTGACACACCTGCCTCAAAGATGCCAAAGAGAACAGAGTAGATTTTTGTTATCAGCAGTGCCATTATCACTGAACACTGCTCAGGACAGCAGCAATTTTGGTAGACCGGGGAAAGAAAAAAGGGGGGAAAAGGCCTTTTTGCTTATATTGTCATCATGCCTCAAGCAGCATAAACATTCAAGCAGCATAAACATGCACACAGAATGTTTAAATTCTTGCCCTGTCCCCCACCACTGCTCCCTCGCATCTACCGAGGGCAGGCTCAGCCTCACAATCAGCTCCTGTGATGCTGGAGCTGGGGAATGGAAGGAGAGGCCAGGGCCGTGACAAAGCCCATCCCTGGAGGAGGACGAGCAGCGAAGCCCCCTCCTGCAGACCTCTGAGCTGCAGCAGGTTGAGGACGCTGGTGGTGGTCCCCAGGAGCAGGGTCCGGCCGCCTTCTATCGTGACATTGTCGCCATCTCGCGGCTGGTGGCCACCGGGCCAGCTGGAGTCCTCGTCCCACCGGCCGCAGAGCTGGAGGGCGAGCTGGAAAGAGAAAGACCCAGAGAAGTTCAAAGCTCGCCCCTTCCCGTCTTTCAAGAAGCCAGTTTGCTCAGAGAACAGAGGAGGAGATGCCAAAGCCGCATCCAGCGTGGCACTCACTGGCATCTCCTCTGCCCTGCTCTGGGCAAGATGACTTCCAGAAGGAACCTGTGTGAGGCAAAGGAACAGATGGATATTGGCACTGGAGAGGTGCTTGGCCCTTCAGGAATGCCTGTCACAATTTGGGGTTTGCCCCCTTGTCTCCTTCTGGTTCTGGGGATCGAGGGATTTGCTCCAGGACCGACCACAGGTTTCCTGGTGTGTGTCTCTCTCTGCCTTCCAAGAAGCAGAACTGCACTGTTGTTTCCAGGCAATGTCATAAAATAGCCTGAAGAGCTTAGAATTAAAACATCCTGCTGGATGGGCACTATTTTGCTTTAGAGGTTGGTTATTTTTTTTTTCCCTAAAGGCTCTCCTGCCGCTCATCCTCATTTAGACAGACATTCCTCCTCTCCAAATACCTTTTTAGCTTTCTCAGCTTATCCAGTGTTACTGCCTCTGCTTTGAGGGTGAGCACAGCAGTTCCAAATAAAGCCCTGAATAACTTGAAAACTGCTAATAGACTGACTCATGATATGCAATCATTAAATGATTTCTAAGTTTAAAGGTTCCTCCTCACCTCTAAACTTCAAGTACTTTGCAGTAAAGCTTTTATGGAATCACAGAATTTTTTGGGTTGGAAAGACCTGAAAGGTCATTTCCTTCCAGTCTCCCTGCCATGGGCAGTGACACCTCCCACTAGACCAGGTTGTTTAGGGCCCTGATGGTGAATTTCTTGAAGAACGTGTGAATATTTTTGCCTGGACACATGTACACAAGTGTGAACATAGACATCCAAAACATATTATTTGTTCTCATATGTGAACCAGCATAAACATCCTCAACTCATCTGAGGCAGTGGTGGGGGGAAACCAGACATAGAAATATTTGTGGTCCTCACTGGGCTGTGCTAATCCAAAACAGCAGTGGAAAGAATAACCTCAAGACCAAAAGCAAAGCAGAGTTACTCCATTTTCAAATGGAGCACATCGAGTGCATTAAAGCTTTTGCTTGGGAGCTGCAGTTGGGGTGAATCAATAATGGGGGTGTTATGATCGTTATTCTCTTTTACTGTGTTGTTGTCAGGTTTAGTTTCATGTGCCTGATGTTTTATAGAATATTTCCCATAGTGCTGTCCCTGAGCAACCTGGTCCAGTGGAAGGTGTCCCTGCCCATGGACCTTCAGATCAGCTTTAAGGTCTTTCTAACCCAAATCACTCTGTCATTCTAATCCTTTACACCAGGGAATGAGTGATGGTTCCCAAGATAAATGATACAACTGGCTGATATCCACCCTGGCTGGATGCTGGGATTTTCTACAATCCATTCTATGATTTCTCTGTAAAGGGAATTAACTTGATTCAGTTCAGAGTGAAGCCTGGGATTGCATTAACACAAAAGGCAGTAAAAAATTCTTGGGAGTTCAAATTCTGATGTCAGATGGAGTGAACCTCTTCATCATTACCAAAGTAAAATTACTGCATAGTTGCTAAGTGTAGCAGGACAAGTTAAATTTTCATTAATTTATATAGTTCAGAGATGTAGGACAAATTTCCAGCTGAAAGGATAGACACCTTTACCCATTATCTTTCCAGAGAGGCTATGAATTACTCTTCATTGACAATGCTATGAAGCAGATTGCATAAAATATACAACAGATCCACTGAAAAAGAGCTAATTAAAATTGTTTTTTATCTCAGAGGAGGGGACAGCATAAAATTGTAGCATAAAATTACAAATTCCATAAATCCCTGTCTGGCACAAATGCTGCCAATGCCACCAGCATGACACTGGAGGGGGAAGCTGGGAAATGGTGAGATCCACAGGAACATTTGGTTTAGAAGGTTTGCTGAATGCCTGTAAGTCACTCTGATGTCACTCTGACCCTCTGAAATCACTCAGAGTCTTCCAGCTAACTCTCATGGGCAAGGAAGGCTGCAAGGAATGCACCAGACCTTCTTGCTAGCCCCACTTGCTAGCACTTAGTCAGCTGTTGATAGAAACCCTGCAAGAGCTGAGAATAAATTCTTCTTCTGAATTTGACTTCTTTTCTTTTAAGATGGCAGCTAGGGATTTCTAACTAGAAAACACTGTAGTTCTTCATTTAAGTAATTTAAGCTTCTCTCTACCTAACATCAGTGTTTGAGCTTGATTGGTTTCTGCTGTCACCTCTTAGAGGACTCAATATCTGTTCAGTTCTCCCAACACCATCTGGCACAAAAATCTCAGTGTTCATACATGACAGTGGAATCACAGAATGGTTTGGGCTGGAAGGGACTTGAAGAACCACCTCGTTCCACCCCCTGCCATGGGCAGGGACACTTTCCACTATCCCAAATTTCTCCAAGCCCCATCCAACCTTTCCTTGGACACTTCCAGGGATGGGGCAACCACACCTCCTCTGGGCAACCTGTGCCAGAGCCTCCCCACCCTCACAAGAGGAGAAAATGAGTTAATCTTGGTCATACAATTCTCTAATTTTCCACCCAGTCCATACCTAAAAGTTTCCAGCAAGAAAATGCCTGGCTTAGTCCACTCTCATGTGTACCACCTGCCTGTGTGTCTTTCAAGTGATTTCTGACAAAAATCAATATTTGTAAAATATTGTAAAATCACTTTTTCATTTTTATAAATAAAATTAAACTGATGAACATCAGCTAAATAACACAAGACCAAGAGCTGTTTATAATCACTTGTACTATCCTTGCATTACCACAGAGACAATAAATCCAAAGAATCTATTTTAGAAGGAGAAAAGGGGAGTTGTTCAAGGAACACACTTTAAATTACCAGAGCACAGAGAGGGGTTAGAGTGAAGGCAGCTCTGTAGGGATTGAGTAAAAACATCAAACAATTTTGTTTGGTGACTCTTCTCTTGCAGTCCTGCACCCTTCCCTAAGATGAAAGAGCACCTCCGTAAGATCTTTGAGGGAAGAGGGTGTGGTCTAATGCAAGTTTAGTGAAACAGACACCTGCCCTGAACCACCAGCAGAGTTTTTCTCAACTTTGTGAATCCCATGTGATTATCCTCCCTGATGTCTGGGAGAAAAGCACAGTGCAATCTCCAGCTGCAACAGAATTCTTAAGATCCTTTACAGAAGGGTGGTGGTGTTTATATCCAGTTCCACTTAAGCAGCCCACGGTAAAATAACACCAACTAATACACAAATTAATTGCACATCTCTCGTTTAGCAGGGCTGGTGACAGAGTCACAACATCCTTCTCAATTTTTTTTTTTTCAGACAAGCAAAACTCTTTATTTTTCTATTTTTCCCCTGCCTGGCACCCTGTATTTGACCTCTGGTGTTTAATTGAAATACTTCTCAGTCAGCCTGAAGAGCAGCAGCAGCTGCAGGTGCCAGGGTTGTGGCTGAGTGCCCACCCCACGTGGGCTTGTTGAATGAACCAGAAGGAACCTGCAGAGCCAAGGAAAGCTGCGTGTCAGCCACTGGTGCTGGGCATTTTCCTCCTGTGCTTTTTCCAGCTCCAGGAAAAATGGCAGGGAGCTGGAAAATCAGGATGGGAGAAAGAGGAGCTGGCATAAAACAAACCCTGAGCCGTGAAGCTGAAGCTGGCTGGCAGCAGCTGCTGCAGTGGGGTGGCAGCTCCATGCTCTGGCTTCAGTGTGTACCAGAGTTGGAAAGAGGATTTGGAGGAAACAGAGCTTATGGGACCACAACATCTCTGCAGCCATCTGTGTCACTGTCACAGCTCACATTTGAACGTGCCCAATTTCAACGAGGTTTAACAGGAGAAGCAAGACAACAAGGATGCTGCAATCCTGCAGGGTTTGTGACAATCAGGAGATAAACTGGGGCATGAGTCCCTGCTGGCTGTTAAATGAACAATTCTAACCTGAACTGGACATGTAAAATCATCCCCCAAACTGTTGCAGGATGTGCCCTCACATCACACATCAATAGGAAACCCACTCTGGCAACATTTCACATGTTCAATCCAGCACAGCATTAACCCAGTAGGGAGCCAAACCTGCAAAATATGGACAGAAACCTCCTGTGGGTGGGAAATCACCACCATTGGGAATCCCTAAGAAACCCCAGTTATTCTTCCTGGGGCACCAAAGAACAGAAGGAGCTGGGAAGGGATCTGACCTGAAAATTCAATGAATAGACTCCTGCAAGTGCTTTCCAGCTCTGACATCCATTTGGAATGTGTCATGCACACAGGCAATTTTATTTGCTAGGGAAAGTTGTTTTACCCAGAGGGAATTTGGGCAGTGGAACAGGCTCCCCAGATCAGAGCCCCAAGCCAGATGGAACTCAGAAGCATTTGGACAGAGCTCTCAGGCACATGATGGGATTTTTGGGGATTTGTGAGGGCCAAGAATTGTACTCAATGATCCTTGAGGGTCCTTTCCAGCTCAGAATATTCTGGGATTCTATGCACAACTAATATCAAGCCCAAACCCTGTGTACCAGGATAGCTTGTTATAACTTGGGTTAATTTTTCCTTCCCCATCATAACTTCAAAATAATTAATGAATTATGTAAAAGCAAAATACCATTTTTGTATCATACAATAAAAGACACACAATCTCTTTGTAATTCAGCACCTTAACCCCCTTTCCTGCCTGCTACACCTTCTTTTTTCATTTTCCAGGGAGATTTCTTTCCATTTTATGTTTTTAGCTGCTGCTGTCAGCCAGGTTGGGGTTGCCTTTCTGTCAGCCTTTGGGGACACATCTCAGGATCAGTTTGTCAGCTTGTGCCTGTGACTACCAGGGCTCAGAAACAGCAGCAATGACTGCAACAACTGAATAAATAACAGTGAAAAAACTTGCATTCCCACCCAGGCTGGTAAAAAATCACAAACAGGAAGGATACCAAAAGGCAAGGTTTGGGCTTTAAAGGGTTGAGAAACTCCTGTTTGGATACAGAATAGATCACTTGATCACACTTTGGGATAACTTTACAATTTCTTTAGTTAAGTGGGGGTTGTTTAGAGTCCACTCCCCAAAAAGGACTGTAGTAACAATTACAGGCACAAAGACAAGAGCTTTCATCCTCTCATCAGAAAATAAATTTTAAAACAAAACCAAGAAGCAGTGATGTAGTTCAACACAGACCCTGCTTCCTGCTGTGCTCGCTATTCTCCCTTCTTCCCTAGATTTTAAGGATAAATTCTTTACTGTGAGGCCCTGGCACAGATTTTCTAGAGGAGCTGTGGCTGCCCCATCCCTGGAAGTGTCCAAGGCCAGGCTGGATGAGGCCTGGAGCAACCTGGGACAGTGGAAGGTGTCCCTGCCCAAGGCAGGGGTTTTGAAAGAATATGTTCTTTGATGTCACTCCAAACCCAAACCATTCCATGATTCCAGGCTGTGGGTTCCAGCTGAGAGTTACCTGTGACATGGCCAGAGGGAGAAGCCTGGAAGCAGGAGGGTTTTCCACCCAGCTCCACCCCCAGCAGGCAGTTTTGTCCTTTCCCCCAGACCCAGCTGGTGGGAAAGGCAGCACAGTCTGGTTCCTGCAATCTTTAGCAGGAGGAAGTGTCCCGGGTCCCACCGAGCACATCCAGGAATGAACAAAGGTTTGGAATGCTGCCCACACAGCAGAGATTGACACCCAGGAGAGCAGCCTTTCCTTGGTGCTGACAGATTGCCATTTAACCAGCAAGTACGGAGAGCAAGTGTTCCTGTCCTCAGTCACCACGGAGAGACAAGGTTAACATTCCAAGTGATGGAGTGCAGCGCAGATTTCCCCACGCCACACACCCAGGACTCCACACCACATTTGAAAACACTTTAATTTCAGTGATGGATGCAGGGAGCTCACTTTCCAGGCTGTGAACTCTTAACAGCTCCTCAGTTTAATACATCAGGAAAAGATTTACACCCCCTCACCCAACTCCCATCCACCTGAAGGAAAGAAAAACGTGTATTTGGAGGAGACAAAAGAGAAGGGGAGGTATTTTATTATACTAGATGTCTTTTACAAGGGAAGTATTTTCAGCCATCTGCTCTAATTATTCCTCCTGTATTGGCCACCATCTTCATGCAACAATAGAAATAATTATCTCCTCAAGGGCAGAAAAAAATATTTACAGAAACAAACAAAAGTTGATTATCTTTAGCTCCTAGGGAAAATAAGAAACAAGCTACTTCTTAATGAAGGAGCAATTAGGAAGGTGGGTAGAACATCTATAATTAAACCAGACAAATTGGTGCAGGCTCCTCCCTCCTACACATACTTGAAAGGGATGCAAATGCAAGTTATTTGCTACAGTCAGTAGAATTAACAAGCAAAATGCTGCCCAGTGCCCAAAGAAGCTGAAATTGTCTCTTGGCATCATTCCCTGCCTCTCCCGCTTGTCACACCTTTAACCCTTTGCCAAATTAACGGGAAAATACTCACCAAAAGGGCAAAGCTATGGAATTTCAGTTGGCATGGGGAGGTCTTCCTCTGTGTAGCAGCATCCCCAAGACAATTACAATTACAGGATTCTCATTCATCCCATTCTTTAAGAACAGCCTCCTGCCTGCACTTCACCACTGAGTGTAAAAGTGTTTTTCCTACATAAACCAAAGCAGAGGATTTTTGCAATTGTCTTTTCTTTTCCTGTAGTGCATAAGAATTTTGCTCACTGAGAGAATTAAGGCATATATACAGATTTGTGGGAAGGATGGAATGGGGCCACCCCAAAGAGAACAGAAAATATCTTATACTGTGCAAAAACAAGCATAAAGCTAAAAATATATATATTCTCCCTACTAAGAGAAAGGAGAACCTCTGGAAAAATTTGAAATGGAAAATCTACTTCTATCCTCCTAGTGAAAGCACCACATTCACCTTTATCATTTCAATTTCATAGAATCATGGAATATGCAGAGCTGGAGGGGTCTTACAAGGATCATTGAGTCCAACTCCTGGCCCTGCTCAGGATGCCCCAAAAATCCCATCCATGGCTAACCTGAGCAGACACTGCTAACCACACTGGGCAACACAGGTAGAGAGATAATGAGACCATCTTCTTCTGGTTTCTGAAATAAATATTTCCAAAAATCGCATAAATTGTTGTGCTGAAATCACAAATCACTAAGAAAGCAGCCTTAGACACATCTAAAAAAAACAAGGAAACAAATAAAAAACACTCCTCAGAACAAAAACAAACAAAAAACAACACACACACAAAAAAAAAAAAGCAAGAGAAGGTAAGATATCCAGAGAATTATATATTGTGTAAAAGGTGTAAAAGTAATCATTTATGCCAAAAGACAATCTTATCCCCAAGAAGACTGGAAGGAGCTGTAACTATGAATAAACCAAGAATGGAAAAGAGCAGAATGCTTCTGAATATACCTGCATGGAGAAACTGGAACAGGTTTCCAGAGAGAGTAGGAGACCAAGCTCAGTTTTCCCTATGATTTAGCATTCTTGCTGTGACTGCCTGGAACTTAACCCAGAAACCATTTCCAAGGCCACAAGGTGATATTTTTGTCACTGTCTGCATCATCTGCTGCTGTGTAACTTCTCTTTACCCATTACTCCAGCTTTAAAATGCAGATGGGATTATCCCATCAAGTCCCTCTTTAATTACTCCCAAAAGCATTGATACAGCAAGGATCAGGGCTGGGTTCATGGCTGGACATGTGATGCACTATCTAATATCTTTATTTTTAACTTAGACTCTTTGTACCCTGAGTTAAAAAGGAAGGATTATTTCTTCTTTATTTCTTATTTCTTTTAATTTTAGCTGTCCTGCAGAAATTTTTCTGACTTCTGGTGAGTTGCACAGGCACAAGAAGGGAAGAATCTGGCTGGGCATGTTCTCTATGGGACTGATGAATTACTCTAGTTTCTCTCAAACTATTAGAGGATAAATCTGTTTACACACAAAAAATTGACCTGGGCTGGTGAGGTGGGACTAGAACCAGGAAACTGGCATGTCCCAGAGGTAAAAATACATTTGCAGCCAAGAGCATTAGTAACTCAAGACCATAAACAAGCCACAGCATCATTAATTACTCAGACAGGGGCAGCCGCAGAAGCAGTGAGAAGACCCAAAAGCCAACTGTAAATAGTTCATCGAGCTGATTAGTTCAGGAAAAAAATGAGTGGGCAGTTTTAGAGGTCAGAGGCCACGACACAAGTCAGTCTCAAGCCAGTTTGCAACTGGACAATGGCATGAGAAACAGCTTCATTCCTGTTTTAAAAAAAAAAAAAAAAAGAAAAAGAATAAAAAAAAGAAAAACCCAAACAAAACCAGCAAAGCCAGTTAAAAAAACAACCACCAAAAAAAAAAAATGTTTATTCAGCAGGGGAGTAATCACTGCAATTTTGAAACACAGAAGGTAAGGCTCCTTGCTCCAGAAGTGTTTAATTAAGGACACAGAGGATTAGTTAAATCTAATGGTACTTTTATAGGGAGGGTACTGAAAAGACATCACTGTTGCCAGGGGGGTATATCCCAGGTATAGATGAGCCATCCTTGTACACACAGGCAACAAAACTCACCCAAATTAAATGTAAAATAACAAATAATAGAGGGATTTGAACACTATTAAACAATTCCATAATTAAACAAACCATCAGACTTCTGGGAAGGTCCCTGTCTCTTTACCACACTCATATGAGAACAAAGTGTTGTTCTTGGGTCTCTCAGGGTCATGATGGGAGGATGAGCCTAAAATCAGAAATGTCAATTTCAAATATTAAAGAAAATGCCCTGGGAAGCAGAGGAACTGTCTTGGAGCACATGAAGACCCTTGTTTGACAGAATGTGTATTTTCTTGTAACTCCTTGTTAATTCACAAGCATCTTCACAATGTTCATTTACAGCATGATATTCAGTGATTGATATTCTATTCTATTCTATCCTATTCTATGTATTTTTATATTTATTATATTATTTTATAATATATTTTCTATTATTCTATTCTATTATATTACATATTAACTATCCTAGTACAGAATTTAAAGCCCAACTTGCTGAAAATCCTGAGTGTAAACACATTGAGGAATTCAGTGCAATCTTCCAGTTTAGATACAACAGCACTGGGTTTTCCTTTCCATAGCATTGTTAAAGGGCAAACGTAATTTAAACATCTTTCTAAAACAGCCATTTCTCAAAGTATGGAGGTTTATAAGGCAAATTAAAAACAGCAATTTAATGGTAATGAGAAAATTACAGCATCAAGTTGTTTACACAAGCAGGATAACCAAGGCTGGTGACTGTGTCAGCCTTTACACTGTGCAAATATTTTCTCCCAATTGAATGAGCTTGAGTTACACTTACTAATCTTAGAGCAAATATTGCAAATGCAAAGATTAGCTCAACAATTTGCCGACCACCTGCAGGAAAAGTAACCAAATTATGTCCTTATGTGTCAGCAAGCAGGATTTCTGAATGGCTGCTACAGTAAAGGGGGTGGGAGGAGTGAGACTCATCCACCCCAACAGTGCCAGAGAGAGCTGAGGATGTTTTTTTGGATCGTGCAGGAAGAGAAACAGAAATAAAAAAGACGTTTGGGATGGAAGGGACCTCTGGTGATTAATCATCTAGCCCTACCCCCTGCCAAGGCAGGGCCACCCAGAGCAGGTGACACAGGAACACCTCCAGGTGGGTTTGGGATGTCTCCAGAGAGGGAACTCCATGCTTTCCCTTGTCGCTCTGATTCTTAAAAGATTTTTCTAAAGCCTTCTGAGTTTACATTCTGTGGGAGAATTTTCCCACACAGTTTCTGTAAACAATGTATTGTTTACATTCTTTCGTGTGGGTGGAGAAATTTGATGTATTGGTAGTATGTCCAATGTTTTTGGAGAGGTGGCCCAGTGTTGGGCCAATCCTCTACCACCTTGGGAAAAGTATAAAAGATGGAGTCAGAAAATAAACGTGCTTTTTTACCTCGCAACAGCCGTGGCTCGCGTAGTGCTTTTACGTGTCCTACAGCGACATTCCCTGAGTAGCTGTTCCAGTGTTCTGACACCCTCAGTGTAAAGCAGTTCTTCCTCAATTTGAGGTGGAACTCCTTGTGTTTTAGAACCCCTTGAAAGAGTCCCGAGGCAGATGTGAAGGTCAGAGCACCAGTGTGGGATCCAGCCTCGGAGCTTCCCACAGCTCCCATGGAAGCATAAGGAGAACAGGTGAGTTGATACACAAACCATGTCCACAGCAAACCTGGCTTGCAGGGGGTTCAGAGTGATTTACCAGGCAAAGACTGAAAAGTGCTTGGAAGAGGGTAAACTGTGTTTAAGCTACAGCTTGGTCTATCCTACGCATAAAATACAGCAACCTGACAGCAAAACCACACAATTAAAGGACAAATGTTGATTCTGCCTTAATTGCATCCACACCTCCTCAGCCCAAGAGTCAGGGCCAATTGTTTATTACTGGGCATGACCATCTACAGGATCTGATGCAGAGCAGCAGCATTCATAATTATCACTGCATCACAGGAATGACTGCAGGTGTAATGAGGTGTAAAGGGCTTGGCCAGCAGCAGAGGCACAGTTTCTTCTCAAAGGTTTATCACAGAATGGGAAAGGTTTGAGTTGGAAAGGTCCTAAAAGCTCACCCTGGTCCACCCCTTGCCATGGGCAGGGACATCTTCCACTATCCCAGGTTGCTCTAAACCCTGTCCAACCCAGCCTTGGACGCTGCCAGGGATGGAGCAGTGACAGATACTCTGGGAAACCCGTGCCAGGGCCTTGCCACCCTTTAGCAAAATAATTTTTTCACAATATCTAATCCAAAAAACTTTTAGCTTAAGGCAATTACTCCTTGTCTTATTACTCCGTGTGAAAAAAAAAGTTACTCTCCAGCCTTCCTCTAAGCTTCCTTTAAACCTTGAAATAATAATTTCCTCTCATGTTGACTCCCAGCAGCCACCAAGACTCTCCTGGTCCTGGCAGAAGTGCACGGCAGTGACCAACAGTGCTGGTGTCTGACTTCCGCAATGGAAACAATCCTGCACCTGCCCCTCAGGTAGAGAATCTCACCCTGTACAGCTGTTATTTCAGAAATGTGAGCTTTTGGAACAGCTCCTCTCAAGCTGCGAGCTTTCAGAGCCCGCTCTCAAACTCAGTGTCCTGTTTAGCTTTAGCACATCAACAACATGCTGCCCTCAGCCTATCTGTGTGCATTATCTGCTGCTCTAATGTATCGTGCACTGAGCCACAGCACCATTACAGGTAAGTGCTCAGGTTTAAATGCAAACATAATTGCATAATGTGGTACAGCCAGGAAGAATAATGCAGGAAATAGAGCCAGCTCCATCTGATAGTGCAATCTGACTGGAGCGCCGGCCCTTCGGATCCAACGCGCAGCCCAGATGGGGCAACCAAGAATAAAAGTGCTTCGTGGTATCTTTATTGTCATCATCAAAAACACTTATCTGCCACAAAGGTAAAAAGGTGAAGCTGGGACTGGTACAGAAAAGGTCACAGAAGCAACAGGGTATCACCAGGTTATGGGGGCAAGAACAATGTCACAGCCCAGCAAAGACCACCTTTGTCCTGTCACTCCAAGCTGAATTTGCCAGTTCCTAATGGGAATTTGAGCATTGAGTATTATTTAGAACACTGGAAACATCCAAGCCATTTTCCTGTAGTCAGGGGTGTCTAACTCTGATAAACCCAGATAAAGCTTCCCACCCTACTGAACAAGGAGCTGCACAAAGAGGGGAGAACATTCCCAACACAAGATGCCTGCAAAATTAGGACATGTCTGCAGCAGATATGTACACTTTAATACATTTTATTTATGTAGCTAAAATTAGAAACTGATTCTCGATGGAACAGTGCTTCCATCTATTTAATTTTAAATGTTTTTCAGTAGTTTGCGCTCACAGTGGCACACAATAGATGATTTCAAGGGTGCAGACAGCCTGAAAACAGAACCCAGAAGGCAGCTGAAGTTAATTTAGTGCACTTTGAACCACTTGCCCTGAATGAGAATGCCTCTGCTGAGGAGAGCATCACAGACATCATGGGACAGTAACCATTCTTGTAATTTCAGGAGATTTTAGCCCAAACTTCATTCAAATCAGACAAGATAAGAGCCTATCGTGAGAAAGAACCTCCCCACCAACACACTGCCCTCTGAACTGAGAAGCCTTTGATTTGAAAGCACAAACTGCTGCTGTTTGAGCTGTAAAGACATCCCTCTGTCTGTAACAGGGCTTTAACAGCTCATCTTTGTTGGGAATACAGATCCCCTGCAATAACACATCCATGGCCTCCACTCTCTGCTTCCCACACACACACATTTGTCTACCTGTAAATCATTTGGTAGGATATGAAACCAAGGGTCCTTCTACCCAGGGGTCCCTGCTGGCACATCCATACCCCGGTATTTGAATGTATTCAAGTGCTAAAGGATGCAGATGTGTGCTGAGTAATATTCTAAGGGTGAATTTCATTTTGGAGAGAGTTGGATACCATCCTAGTCCACAGACACAAAAGAGGATGTAGGCAAAAATGGAAATGTCAGCTATCACTACCTGGAGAAACTCGCTCAGGATTGTTACCCATGATACCTGTATTCAAATCCTTCATGTACCTACCAGAAACTCTCTCCTCCAGACCTGAAACTGAGCACTGGTTTGGAGCCATGCCAGTGACCAGCATCTACAGTCCTTTCAGCACGGAAAAAAACTCAATTTCTGCAACACTGTCTGGCCATCTCAGCTTTGAAGGCACATTTTTAGCTCAGTGGCTCCATTCCCTGACTCCCCCCATTAGGGCTCCCAAAAAGTCACTGCAGAACAACACTGACTGCCCAACTTCTTCTGAGCCAATTAATTTCACAGAATCATGCAATCACAGACTGGTTTGGGCAAGAAAGGGCCTTAAAGACCATTTAGATCTTTAAATGACTAGACCAGATTGCTCCAAGCCCCATTAAATTTGGTGTTGAACACTGCCAGGGATGGGGTAGCCGAAGCTTCTCTAAGAACCCATGCCAGGGTCCCCCCGCCCTCACAGGGAAGGATTGTTCCCAAATATCTTGCCTAAATCTACCACAGAATGGCCTGTGCTGCCTTCCTGTGCCTGCCCTCCTGGCTTTACTGGTGAGCTCAGGGAAAAGCTCCCCTCAACACTGAAAGCAAAAATTGCATCTTCTAAGCACCAAACACAGGTGAAGGAAGGAGGAAAAACTGCAAATAAAGGTGAATTAGAGAATGAGAGAGCAAGAGACTGTGTGTGAAAGAGGGAGCACTGTGACCCCTAAGTAGGTGAAGCTAAGCCTGACCCTTGATCAGAATCCCAAACCCAGAGAAGATGTGTGAAAGCTGGAAAATAAATCAATAAGCAAAACAGCAATCTCTTTCCTCAATTTTATTTGAGGAAGTTCAAATTTACCCAGCTCCTCACAAACTGTCTTTGGCTAAAATCACCACTAACAAGCTCTGACGTTTGAAATTTAACTGAATATGAGCTAACAGCTCCCAGCCCTCCACCACCCAGGGAGCTGACCGAGAATATTTTGTTTAAGTCATAGACAGGGCTAAACTGAGCTTTATTGAGAAGACCCAGCGTTCAGGGGTAAGTGTTCATAGCACCCACTTCACCTGATGCTTCCCTGCCCTGGCAGTCTGCTTTTCTTCACGGGGACCACAGAGCTCTCAGTCCCCTCCTCTCCGCCCCAGCATAATTATTTGCTGATTTTTAGGAGGTCCCCTTACGATCCCTTAATGAAGTCCTTTGCTCCGCAGCAATTCACGAGGACAGATTGGACACGAGGGGTTTCCACTTAGGGAGCTGCCAATCAGGGGGTGGTACCCAGCATTTAGCGAGCAGTTGTTAAGCCAGTCTATCACCCGGCTATTACAGGCTCATCAGGAAAACAGCTTGCTTTTACTGGCAACCACATCACATTAACCCTTTCCTCAGAGACAGGGGGATGCCTCGAGTAGATTCATCATGGCAGGGAGCTCTGGTTTTCCCTCCTGCTGCAGCAATTTTTTTTTAAGTTATTAATAAATGCTCTCTGAACTGAAATCTCCCTACTTTAAATTTGTTTTTTTCCTCTAGCTGTACACATTTTTAGTCCATGATAAATGTCATGATAGCACCAACAGTAACAAAACCAGGAAAAATAAACTTTAAAAAATCCCTGAACAACAAATACTATTTGTCCTTCCTCTATTCCTCACTCTAAACTCTGTGTACAGAAAAAATCATGATGCAAGATGATTTTCTCTCCATCACTATTAGTGGTTTGCTAAAAGACCAAATTTTCAGGTTTTTGTTTTCCTCAGGTTGCTTTTTTTTTTTTTTCAAAGAAATAAATCATAACTGTGTTTCACTCCCACACACTTTATCCAAGGCTTCTTCTCACTTCTTGTGGATGGGGTGGGACACCTGATTTGGCCCTCATGGGCAGAGGACAGGCCAGGCACCAGACTCAGAACTTTAGAGCTACATCCATGGCCCAACCACATCAAGAATCAACAATCAATGATCCCACTCTGACCAAGGCTATGCCACTGAAATCTCCCAGATTTCTGCAGAGGGTCACCACACGCCCAGTCCTTGCTGAGTGCTGAGCCAGACCCCAGAAATATTTGGGAAGAGCCTGTAGGTCAGCCAGTGCCTCTGGTACACAGAAAACGCCGTGTGAAGCATCCTGCCCACAGTGCTGCTCTGGGTGGGACTGGGGAGAGGACAGGAGTCAGAGGGTGACATTGTCCTCTGTTAGGGACACAAGGGGCTGAAAGGCTACATCTTTATCCCACATCACACCACACGAAGGACAAGACTGTGGAAGAGGTTTTACAGCAACTTCTGTGAGCCAGAGAGAAGTTTGAAAAGAGGATCCATGTTTATCCCTGAAAGAATTTTCTACCAAGGTTGTTGACATAGAAACCAAGAAAGAAAGAAGGATAAATAACAGAAACCTGCAATTGCCTATTCCAATAAGCACTTTGTCTCTCATGACCAATAAGTGTAAACTTATGAGCTTTGTAAGAATGTATAAAAAGCATGCATGCTAAAATAAAAACTGTCTGAAGCCTTCTGAAAATGGGGTGTGCTGCTTTGCATTGTCTCCATCTCTACTACAACACAAGACCATCAGATATGTTAAACCATGTTCCAATGCAGAACAAGCCCGGGCTAGGTGTGTTTCTAGGTTGTTCAGCCCTTTTCCTGTTAAATTCAAGATGGGCAGATGGAGAAGGCACAAGGCTTCCTCCAATTTCACCCAGAGCCCAAGGCTGGACACCCCAGCACGGTCCCAAGCATCCAAAATTCCCACTCCCTCCCCCTAAGAAGACAAAGCCAGCTTGAACAGGGCTTTGAGACACCCTATTTAATGGAAGGATCTACATGTTTAAAGACCTTTCCAACCCAAAACATTGTTGAGATCAAGTCCCACAGATGGAGAACTAAAGCCATGGTTCCAAACACAGACAATCCTTCCCCCTCCAAAATGCTGAATTGATGAAGGAGTCAATTAGAGTTTCTGTCATAATTAAACAGAAAAGTGGCAGCAACTCTCTATGCAAGCACCTGGGAGCAAATGGAGAGGACACGAGCCCACAGTCACTCAGGAGCTTCCCACACCCTCCTGACCTATATTGGAGCCTTCCTTTTGTACAGAAAGGGAAAGATTTGCTTTCTGTTCCCTGGAGCAGCACTTCCAAAATGGAGCTTTTCACTCCAAATCGGTTTCTCTTAAAGGCCTGGGAGCAGGGATAAATGGTAGTGCAAAAATGAAAACAGCTCTCATTAAACTATGCAATGTTCAGTTCTGATTTCACACAGGTTTGTTTAAATGCATATGGAAAAGCTTTGAGGTGCTTTGGATTACAGGGACTGGCATCCCATCCTGGGGATCATGGCATTACACCCTAGGATATCCTGGGAATAACGTCCAATGTTCCTCTCAGTGCATCTTTGTGAGTGGTGGGGAGAACTGTTCCCTGGACAACACAATTCAGGAAGTAATCTCCTCAGAGACATTAGAATGATGGTGGGATTGAAAATAAAAAGAAGAGGCTTTTCACAATGGTGGGGGGGGGGGAAGAGAAAGTTCAGTCTTTCATTTTTCATCTGACAGGAGGAGAGGAAACAGTTAAACCTCAAATCAGGAAACAAAAAGTTAAAGGAAAATAAAACCACACCACAAGCCCAACTCCTAAATTTCCCATTGCTGCCCAAGACTGAACCCATTAAAAGGAAGGGGGGAAAAAAAAACAAAAAAAGGAAAAATTAAAAAAAAAAAACACAAAAAAAAAAGAAACAGAGAGAAGCAATTTTGCTTATCCTTTCCTCACACACCCAGCAGCCCCCTTTTTCCCTATTATTTATTTTTTACCTTCCCCTTCCAGAGCAAAGCCCTTATTTTCTCATTTAGTCCAACAGAGATTGTCCTCCTGGAATGACCTTTTTTTTTTCCTTTCTCTCTCTCTTTCCTCCTTTCCTTCTTCCTCCCCCCCTCCTCCCCACTGCCTCCAGGCCATTGCCCTCGTGCCAGTAACTAGATAACACACTCTATCAGAGATTTTTTAAAAAATCATTGCAAAGGCACTGGGGCTGATAGTGGCATCAATCCTTGCCTGACACGGGCTCGGGTCAACCATTTATCTCTTCACATTGCCTGTGGTTACTGGGGAGCCCATCTTGGTTCTCTACAACTTAACAACCTTGCAGATGGTACCTCTCTGCTCCAGCAGCCCCCACACCCCAAGACTGGTTTTGTGGCTTTATTTTTATTAGGTTTTTATGGACTGGTCCACTTCTTTTCTGTGACAGTCTGGTGGGTTTTATTGCACTCCCCACCTCCTTCTGAAAATAACACTGTGAGACCGAGATATTAAGAAAACTGGGAATTTGGAGATGCAAGGGTGGGCTCACTGGGCTGTTAAAAGTGCATATTTATGAAAACACATACAAAATACTGTAGAAGAGTTTCAGTTAGTCCTACTTCTGATGTCCCATCCTTTGTGACATGGCTATTTTTGGTTGGTTGCACTGCCAAAGGATCTAGGAACTCTACTCACAGCCCAAGACAACATAAAGTCAGGTTCTATCAGGATACTTGTTAATAAATCCAATGAAACTATTCCCAAATCTCAGCAAGCTGTGATCCCCGTGGCCAGATAAAAGGTTCTGGTTTTATACTCTAAATGGATACACAGGAATTAAATATCTATTGGACCATAATTCTTCTTCAAGTGGAGAAGAGAATAAAACAAAACAGCTGTTTTATTAGGCCCCTTCAAACAAATTCCATATCAAACTGGAATCTTCTCTGTTCCTTCCACATTCCGGCAGTGTTCAAGGCCAGACTGGATGGGGCTTGGAGCGACTGGTTTAGTGGAAGGTGTCCCTGCCCATAGCAGGGGGACTGGGACTAGATTTTTTTTTAAGATCCTTTCCAACCCAAGCCTTTCTGTGACTCTGTGATCCCTGCCCTGCCTAACTACCCTCGGCCTGCTGTGGTGATTTTCCTCATGGACTGCCGAGTATGAGCCCTTCAACTTCAAGAATGCACCCATCAAACATCCACACAACACGAGGACAACTCTAAAATGAGAGTAAAAGAAAAGAGTCACTTCCCATCACTTGTAACCCTCACAGATGGAGAACATGCCCAAGAGTTGTCCCTGCCCATGGAAGGGGGTTGGAATGAGTTGATCTTTAATGTCCCTTCCAACCCAAACAAATCTATGACCTTGCATGAGTAATAAAATGAGAGTCCTTTGTGCCCTTTATGGGCTTCCAGGGACCTTTTCATGCCCCCTGAAAGCTGCCTAAGTTTTGCCACCTTTGTAAGCCAGCAAATATCCCCACCTGTCGAAACCATTTCATTGCTTCCCTCACCTCCAAATACTTTGGCATCAAGAGAGATGGTAAGTAGGGAAAAAAACCTCTAAAAAAGAAGGAAAGGAATGATTCTAAGATCTGCAGAGGAATCAGAGGGATTTGAAGATCTAATCCTGATTGTATTAAGTGGAAGTTCAATAGAAAGGATTTTTGAAGTGACCGTACATATCTGACACAGACTTTGGGGGGGTATTTTTTTCTTTCATGAGAAGTGAACAAAACAGTTATCCCTGTATCTGTCACCAAGATAAGAATTCACAGATCCTCAATACTTTTTAAGCCCCCCCTTAAATCTCAACACCTGTTAAAAACAATCTCAAGGTAGCGCAGCACACTCAGGCAGAGCCATAATCCAGGATGGCATTTTTAGCTGGGAAGTTATTTTTTTTTTATTAACCTCCTATCCCTCAACAGGGACCCCTTGAGGGTTGGGTTGCAGGGAATTCACTGGGATACCAGTTCAGCTTCCCTAGGGCTGACTGAATACGTGGTAATCAGCCCTCTGCCAAATATTCCATCAGCCACGTGGGCCAGCAGAGGAGGCGGAGAGGGAGCAGGGAAGAGCTGCTCCAGCAGCATGTTGGCATCATGATTAGCTGGTCCAGTGATCTGAAATAATAATGGGAAGGCTCACTAAGCATAATGGGTTCAGAGCTATCCCAGCCTGGTCAAACCCTCCCGTGAGCTCCTCTCCTTGTGTTTTTGGGGTGTTCTGCACATCTCATCAGTGTCACCAGACCTGACATCTCATTATGCAGCCAAGGTGGAAGTGGACAGGTACTGAGTGAGCATTAGAACTTTTCTTTTGCCTTTTATTATTTAATTCATGTCTTCCCATTATCCAGTGCATTCTTGAAGCTGTGAACTAATTAAGTCCTGTGGGATATACAATCAGTGCTGGGGGTTTTTGTGCCCTCCCTCTCTTTTCAGTAGGCTAAATTGCATTATATACTGAAATAAAAATAATTGTGCAACTCAGATAATAGCATGACAAGTTACAAACACTAATGATGCTGAATGCAACAGTGGGGCAGAGGCCTGCTGCTTACTTCTGGTGACCTAATTAAGTCATATCAGGCAAAATATTTCAAACACAAAGTGAGGCAAGAGCTTAAATCAGTTTCTAATGAAAATCATAAAAATTATTCTCTGGGGGGGCAGTGGGACACAGACCAGACATCAGGAAAAATCCAAATGGAACTGGAATTTCATGGAGTCTGCCGTGAAAATCACAGATCTCCAGATAGCACCTTGAAACCCCATGAAATTCTGGGAGTCCTCTAGATTCAGATCTGAGCCCATCCCTGACTGTAACCATGCACCTGATGTTCCTGGAGGTCTTTTCCAACATTTAGAATTCTATGATTCATGCAAGCAACAGCTCAGACACAAGTGTTGAAAGGACAAAAATTGAGTGATGGATTTTACAGCACCTACCAGAAAATGCAGTTGTTTAAATAATAAAACTGATAAAAAAATACCCTAAAAACTGTGTCATAGAATAGTGCACATATTATAGAATATCCTGAGTTTCAAGAAACCCATCAGGATCATCAGGGCCTGGTTCTGCAGAGAACAACTCTAGGAACCCTAATCTGTGCCTAAGAATGTTGTCCAAATGTTGCTTGAACTCTGGCAGGTTTGGTGATGTCACCATTTGTACCTCTCAGGCTCAAGTTCCCAGAACCAATATTTTACATTTTATTTATTTATCATTTTCTGCTTTCAACCAAAGCTGTTCTCTCTTCTTGCCAGTGCCCATTCATTCAATGCCATAAGCCTCTGTCAGCCTTTCTACCTTTTCACTTCCAGTGCCATCCTGGAGCTAATCCTGCTCCACCATCATCACCAAATCACCTCTGAGCCAACGCTCCAGCACCCAGCTGGGCGAGTTCTTGGCCTGCCCAGGCATCCTTCAGCTGGCAGCAGAGGAAGCAGAAAACAAACCACTGAGCAGTGTATCTGTGCTGAGAACAGGATCAGGCTCCTTTTTTATGGAATGCTTTGAGAGCCTTGCATGAGCATGCAAGAGAAGTGCCAGATGTTATTATAAAGAGATGCAGCCCCATTACTTGTACACAGAGTTGTGCTGCCTGCTAATAGCACCATTATCCTAAGGCACGTGGTGCTATTAATGCATTGCACTGCTTAGTGCTGAACCTGGGGACCATTTTTTCCACTGGAAAGGTAAGGCCAGTTCACATGACATGATTTAAACCTCCACAGTGAAGCATGCATGCGCTGCACCAGGTCATAAATCTTAACGGGATGCTGTCAGCCAGAAAGGGACCAAAATTGAAGCCATTTATCTGAACTCCCCACCTATCCACCTCTGCTCACCCAAGCCAGTTTTGGGAAGAGGGATAAAATGATTCTGAATGCCCACTGGGTTCATTAAGCAACAGCAAATCCCAGATCTAAAGTGCTGCTGTTTTCATCCTGCTCTGAATGAATTTGTTCATTCAGGACACTCCGGACTTCCTTGGTTTTCCCTACTCTGAGCAGAAAAAACACAGCAGGAACAAACCTCACGGCTTCTTCCTCTTCTTGCTCCCACCTGAGTCACAAGACAACCTGTCATCCTGCAGGAGCTGTGGCACAGCTGAGCTGCCAGATCACAGACAGCAGAGGGGAATATCCCTCTGTGCTGCAGCCCAGGCTCTGGGACTCTAGAGATGCCCTTATCCCATTTGGGAAGGAAAACAGGAGGGTAAGGAGGAGTTACCATTTGATCTCACACTTGTCTGGGCACTTCACTCCTGCAGTCACCAACCAGCAATTTTGGTATTTCTCCTTAGCTGGGCAAGTTTTAGGTGCCATAACTAACAAGGCTGATGAGCAAATGAACCTTAATAGGTAATTCTACATCTGACATTCCTTCACAGACTGAGGACAGGTTTAACAGAAACAAAGAATTGTCATTTAGGATACTCCACTGCAATAGTAATATTCATGTAAGGTAGATTTGCAAGTATTCAGGGACTCCTAAATAGAGAATAGAGCAGCTATATAAAAACTAAGTACAGAATTCAACACATTTTGATGCAGAAATGCACCAAAATTACCAGGGCAATGCAGCTACTTTTTGGGATGACAAAGTAAATTTAAAGTCCTTAAACACAGGAAATCTCTTCACAGACAGAGTTAAAAATTACTGTGTAGCTTTAACATTGATCCTGAGCAAATGGACTTCATTTTCCTAAACTGTGCTAAAGACTGCGTGGAAATTTTATTTAATAGATTAAAATTAGCATTTGGTTTTTATCCTAAGTCAGGTGCTAACTATCCCTACTCACACGTTCCTGTATTCACGAGGTCTCCTCCACCTCTCAAGAGCTGCTCCTTTAGGAAAGGAGAATGAAGAAGGGATAACTGGTGTACAATAATCTCCAACACCTCTGAATTTCTTCTTACAGGTGGATAAACACCCCCTCTGCAAAAGTGTGAGAACTCTAACAGGACATTTCAGGTTAGCAATGAAATTTTTTTGTATCAAGTCTTAAAATTTATGCTGCTTCAGGATTATAGCTTTTTTGTCATGAACTCTTGGCATATGTCTTATTTTCTTGCAATACCACAGATAGCACTGGGGAGACTGTCCCATTTTCCTTCAGCTACTGAAAAGCAGCAAAAATCAAATATAACCAAGGCTGCACTGAATGCTAAGTCTCTGCCAGAGAGCTGAAACTGTACCTCATGGCTAAGATTTCTGCTCAACAGAAAATAACAATTTTAGAAGAAAATTGAATTTATATTAAAAAAAAGGGGGAGAAAGTGTTAAAAAACACATAGATTGCTCAGAAAATAAGGAAAAGCTCATTTATGTCTCATAAAAGACATGATTAGCCATAGTTAACCATTAATTCAGCTGTGCTGCATTAGAACTGCTATTCAAAGTTGGAAAGCATTTAATATTATATATTGCTGCTGCTCAGCCTAAATTGTTTTTTTTCTTGCCCCCCTTTAAATGTACACAATATTACAAATTTAATTTTAAGCTGTTTGAATCAGTCTGTAAAAAAGATTTGATTATACCTGAGTGTTCTGGCCCCAGTTTTTCCATATCTCAGTAATCTTGGCAGTAATTGGCTGATTAGCTCCCTCACACTCCATCTCTGCCTCAGTTTCCATGGTAATGTTACAGGAGCTATTATAGATGAGAACTTCATCTCTTTCCACTTTAGGGCTGAAACGAGAAGGGAGGTTAAATGGGGTGTCATCAATCTTAATGAAATGCAATTATTTTTACTCTTATTAATCATTGAAAGCCATTAGCTTGTGGCAACTCCTGGCCACCATTTGTCAAACTTTGCAAATTTCGGTAATTTTGTTTCCATTCTTTTATTGTTTATTTGTTTTTCCCCCCTTTATCTGCACACACTCAGGATGAAAACACATGCAGTAAATATCTCTCAGTGATGCTTTTCTCCTTCCCCAAACCATCACAAACAGGAACAAATGCCATTCTAGGACCAAGGCAGGCAGATAAGTGCAGACAACAGGGAGGGAATCAGCAGTGTTGGGAGCAAAGATGGACTCCTACAAGGAGTAGGGTTTGTTTGTGTCTCCCCCCTCCCCATCTTACTCACACTTAGCAATGGGGAATGAATAACTTGCAACTCCCCTAGGGCATGGGGAGAAATTGGAAAAACCACACAACTGGCTAACTGGTCCCTAATTCCAACTGTGAAAAAATGAGCTCATTTAGGGGCTCCAATTCCTGCTACCCAGCTGATTGCAATGATGCTTTGTTGCTAACATTGGAACATTAACTTAGTAAATTAATTAAACTTACTTAACAGCCCAGACTAAGCAGATTCGATATATGTGCCAGTTATACCAGCAGACATTTGCTCTAAAGCCTCCCCTTGCACAGGGGGAAGAAGAAATAGAAAACGTGGTGGGAGAGGAACACTTTTTTTCCTTGGTTTTGCTGCTGATAGTCGCTGATTTTGGTAGTGTTTCATTGTGGGGAGCTACAGGATTCAACATAGGGTTTGGTGGTGAGCAAAGTGTGGTGCAGGGTTAATGGTTGGACTTAGTGATCCCAGAGGTCTTCTCCAAACTAATTCTGTGACTCTTGGCCGTTGCTACTTCTTCCTCTCCTCCCCACCCCACCATCAGATTCACACAGGCAAGCTGTGGAAGGTGAGGAGAAAGGAGTTACAGCAACACCAACACAGCAACCAGCAACACAGCCCAGAAATTACACAGCTTTTCTGAATAGCAAAGAAAAGAAAGGACGGAGCTCACAGTGTGATTTACTCAACAAAACAGAGGATCAGATAGGTAGGAATAGGATTTTAAGAGACCTTCAGGTTCCTGAAAATCCCATATGACAGGATTTTGGTAAAATGTCTCTGGGATTAAAAGACCACCATGGTTTGCACTGGAAGGACTTTAAAGATCATCCAGTTCCATCCCCCTGCCATGGGCAGGGAGGCCTTCCACCTTCCAGCTCCCATCCAGCCTGGCCTTGGACATTTCCAGGGATCCAGGGGCAGCCACAGCTTCTCTGGGCAACCTGTGCCAGGACCTCCCACCCTCACAGGGAACAATTCCTTCCTAAAAACTCTCAAAAATCTACCTTCTGTCAGTTTGAAGCCATTCCCCTGTTGCTCCAGGCCCTTGTCCAAAGTCCCTCGCCAAATCTCATGGCATTGAAAGGTGTCCTAAATTCTCCCTGCAGCCTCCTCTTCTCTAGGCTGAGCAACCCAAGTTTTCCCAGCCTTTCCTCACAGCAGAGCTGCTCCATCCCTCTGATTATCATCCTGCTTCCTCTGGACTTGCTCCAACAGCTCCAAATCCTTCCTGTGCTGAGGACCCCAAAGCTGGACACTGTTCCAGGTGGGGTCTCATGAGAGAGGAGTAGAGGGGGTGAAGCACCTCCTTAGCCCAAAGCTCTCCCAGAATTGACCCATTTGGAAAGCCAGGAGTCAGAGCTTTGTTGGGAGGGTGATGATCAGAGTGGTCTGATGATCCTGAAGATTTAAAACTTCCCTGCTGGATGCAGCAGATCACTCTGCAAACAAAGCCCCGCTCTGACTTGCATTTAGGGTTCTGTTTGTTTTGTTGCCCTTTTTCAGGGTTAAAGTGGTAAAGGAATCAGCCACATCAGAAACCACAACAATACTAAAAAAAAAATAAAAATAAAAAGCCTTTGCAAGTTGCTGAACCCTTTTAACAGCAATTTTTTATTGTTATATTTAAATAAACTTTTACCTCTGCTGTGTCAATAATCAAAAGCCAGCCTTGGGGAACTGTTCTTGCTTTTGATAGCAACACTTTGAGAATTGATCTTGTCCTGTACAATAATTCAGTGGACTGGGCTGTCTTTCAAAACTGCAAAGTACTTTTTAAAGCTCCAAGAAAAAAAAATTGCATCTTTTAAATAACCAAGAGCTTTAAAGGCAGAAGGGGGTGGTGGTCAGCTGGATACAGGGCATGAACACAATTTCCCAAACATCCAAGTCAGTACAAGGACCTTTGAGTGGTTTTCACAGGTTTGGTTTGGGTTTTTTTTTGCAAAAAGTAAATATGGTTTACTTGTAAGAAGAATCAGTTCCTTTCTGATCTCATGCAAGCACATTCTGAAACACTCTTAAGAAATTGCAATGTTTAAAGGAAATGCAAGAAAAGGAGTGAATTATTAAATGGAATTCAGGAATGTACTTTGATACAAGTGTTGTTAATGGCAAAACTTACAACTATTTCAAGGAATATGCTTTTGCCATTATGAGCTGATAAAGGATGGGCTGTGGTACAAACTACATAAAGAAAATATTTATTTAAACCACTGAAAAACATTGTTCAGGTGGCTGCCCCAACCCTGGAAGTGTCCGAGGCCAGTTTGGACAGGGCTTGGAGCAATCTGGGATAGTGGAAGGTGCCCCAGCTCATGGCAGGGGGTGGAATAAGATGAGATTTAAGGTCCTTTCAAACCCAAATTATGTGATTCTATAAAGTTAGTAAGAAAATCAGGAGAAATTCAATGTACACAGCCAGGAATTACTTCAGTAGTTTTGTCCCCAGTCTGGGACAAATGTCTTAACCTTGAGCATTTGGACAGAACTAAAATTCATAGATCATTTATTATTAATATTTACTATTATTAATTAAAGCAATCAATAAGTATTATATCAGAAATCCTCAAAATAATTATTTTCTGGTGGAAACATTTAAATTTTCTAAGACTTTCCTGCAAATTCCATTAATACTTTAAAATTAAATATCTTTCTAAACTGAAATGTGGAAAACCATTTTCAGAAGTTCTGAAATAAGTTAATTTGTGTGATTCAAACATCTCCATTTTTTTACTTCTATTTCTTCTAAGATTTCTCAAATCAGGAAACTTTTTTGAAAACAAACAACCTTTGCCCCTCCTTCCCTTTAGCAAGAAATAAACTTCCCTTTAATTTAGAAATAATCTCACTAGAAAAAAAAATCAGCCCAATTTTAATTTTCAACTAAAAGATAAGCATGAGCAAAATAGGGTGAAAAGTTAAGACAATAAGAAAGACCTTGAAGAAATGGGGAAAATGGAAAAATAGTAGGTAAAAAAAGTTGATTTGATTCAGAAATCTCTCCCTAATAGGATTCCCAGGAGGAATAATAAACCCTGTCTCTGGGGCATTCACAGTTAAATTGGACTAAGAAATACAGTGAAAATAATAAGCAAATAGTCAGTAAAATAACTTTGTGACTTTCTGCACAGTGGAAGCTCAAACCAAGAAAAGGAGAAAGAAAAAAAGTAATAATAGGATATTATTAATATATTATTTATTATTATTATTATTATTATCATCATCATCATCATGTCATTGAAGGTATTTTTTTATCCGTGAAGAGCAGAGCAAAAAGAATATCCAGGCAAAAAGAAGCAAAAAAGAAACACAAATGGGGTTGTCCTGTCCCTGTCAAGCTTGTTGGTGTTCTGGATTGGGGTTACACTGATGTGAGAAAAAGCAAAGCAAAGTTCAACCAGCAAGTCTCCTGGAGTTTCTTGATGTGAAACAAGTCATTCTGTGAGCAGTAGAATTGATTAAATTAGTTCAATTTCACTTTTTTTCCCCCTTCTAAGTGTCCTTACTTTTGTCTTCTCCAAAAGATCTGTCGTCCCCATTTCCTGGGACCTTACAGGATATAACCAATGCACAGTGTGGCTTTGGACACTTGGCCAGTTGTAAAGATCAGGGCAGAATTCTGCCCTCTGTCTCCTCAGCAGGAAAATAATTTCTTTCTGCCTAACGCTGATTTTCTCAGAACTGGGAAGAATGTTCTTAACAAGTCCAGGCCTGATAAAATCTAGGTCAAATTTTAAAAACTGGTGAGGAAGAAGTGACAGACCACAGAGAGGTGTCGCAACTGTGTCAACTTTTTAAAAAATTAATTTTAGTTGGAAACTTCTATTTTTATATTTTTAAACAAGTTTAAAAAAATGTGGAATTTATGTCTTGGGTTGTTTCTTTTTTCCCCCTCAATTCAGGTTATTCAGAGCTCCCTCTGGTGAATCAACACCAGGTA
Organism: Chloebia gouldiae; assembly: GCA_003676055.1. Taxonomy (NCBI): domain Eukaryota; kingdom Metazoa; phylum Chordata; class Aves; order Passeriformes; family Passeridae; genus Chloebia; species Chloebia gouldiae. The sequence goes on along the minus strand of QUSF01000002.1, from coordinate 203,654 downwards.
TGGTGCAAGGATCAGGTCAGGATGAGGATCAAGTCTGCAACTTCACTGAAATATCTGGACCCTGTCAAGATGCAGCAGCCAGAAGTTTGTTCACCATGTATAGCAGACCATGGGCAATGCATTACAATGCTGTTCTAATTCTCTCTTTACTAAATAACTCCTGGAAAGTTTTGTTCAACTTGTTCCAGTATCTAAAGGGGAGTTACAAAAAGCCTGGAGAGGAACTTTTCACAAGGGCATGGAGTGATAGGACAAGGGGGAGTGGCTCCAAATTGGAGGAGGGGAGATTTAGATTAGAGGTTAGGAAGAAATTCTTCCATGTGAGGGTGTTGAGGCCCTGGCACAGGCTGCTCAGAGAAGCTGGGGCTGCTCCTGGATCCCTGAAGTGTCCCAAGCCAGGTTGGATGGGGCTTGGAGCAACCTGGGACAGTGAAAAGTGTCTTTGCCCATGGGGTTGGAACAAGATAACCTTTGAGGTCCCTTCCAAACCAAATCCTTTAATTATTCACCTGTTTATTCCTTAACTCAGATATCCCACTTACTCCTAGAAGTAAATGCTCAGCAGGAATAAATCCTCACTGCTCCATCAAAGACAACAGTTCCAAGTTATACTCCTGGACATCTTGGCCTTGGATCTGCAAGGCATAAGCACCCTTGCACACCCTTCTGAATTTCCTCCATGACATTTTACTCATTAAAGTGCTTAGAGAAAGGCAGAGGGGGGTGGAAAAAAAAGAAAAAATAAAGAAGGAAAAAAAAAAGGAAAAAACAACAGAAAAAAAAGAAGGCTTCTGCTTTTCATAATGCCTAATCTTTTTTCCCATTGGCATCCACCAGATGTTGCTTTGGATCAGAAGATAAATATTAAAACCTAAGAAGGAACAAAGCAGGCTGTTTACGAGATGGATTTTCTGATGTCTCTCAAACACTTTAAAAAGGCAGGAGGGAAGGAGATGCTTTGATAGGCACAGGGATTGAATTCCACAACCCAGCGGAGCTCTCTAGTGGTCCCAAGGCTAAACAGCCCTATTGGCATCAATGTGAGAATTAAGAATTTGTTCCTTCAGTCCATCATTTGGAACAACTCTGCAAAAGGTGGAAAACCAAAGAGGGGGTGTAATTTGTGGGTGGATGGAGAGACATGGCACTAACCTGGCAAGGAGTCCAGCAAAATGCCCCTGGGGCAGGGTGTCCCCACAGATGTAGAAGTAGGACAGAGATCCTCTCTGCTGGGAGGTGCCCACCATGACTTGGATGTCACATTCAATGAAGGTGGCTCTGTCCTCTTGGCAGCTGGCAGAAGAATGTGTCAGACCACAGAGAATGGCCAGAGAGGCTGCAAGACAGGAGAGGGAAAAATAAACCAAAGCACCCTAAGCACCACTGACATTGAGCGTATTTTAACTACTGAGAGGTGTCATTGCAGGAGGAATCTCTGCCCATGGAACTAAATTAACTTTAAGGTCCTTTCCAACCCAAACCATTCCATCATCCTTGGGCTCCTGATGTGCACCCAGCCTCTCTTTCGGTGCATCCTTTTCAAGGATAATTAGATTTCCATGCAGCTCCTTCAGCCCCATTTGCTTTGTGTGAGCAAAATGTAACCTTCTTTGTACCCTGAGCACCAGGATGGTCTTTGGGATCAAAATGTCCAGAAGGAGATGACATAAGGGATTAAATACAAGCATGGACATTTCTTCTGGGAGAGCTAGAACATAGTTTATAGTTCAGGAATATGGCACAAAACTTTTACCAAGGAGATGTGACAACTTAACATATATCACAAGTTTGAAACCCAGAAAGAGTTTTTGATGAAACTTTAACACAGCTTGGAGAGCTCCTGGGGAACTGGTGGGAACTGGGATCTCCCACCTTGCTTTATAGCTGAGTATGACTTGAGATGTGGTCCAAGTCTGCCTCCATGGATGAGGTAAAAATTGTAATGGGATCAGCTGTTTTGAGGTTTATTTAAAGAACAAGTGGTGTGAACATCTGGAAGAATTTTTTTTCCATGGAAAGGGTTGTTCAGCACTGGAATGCAATGCCCTAGGAGGTGGTGGAGTCACCAACCCTGGAAGTGTCCAAGGAAGGTCTGGACGTGGCTCTCAGTGCTCTGGTCTGGGTGACAAAGTGGGGATCAGTCACTGGTTGGACTCAATTTTGGATTTTTTTTCCAACCTAAGTGATTCAGTGTGTTTCTGTGAGAATAAATTAGATTTTCTTATTCTAAATCCAGACAAAAAATACTTAAAAAAAAGTATTATGAACTGCCACTGAAGTTCAGATTCAGTTGAAATATTTGGGTTTAACAGTTTTAGACAGGAGTCCTTTAAGCATTAAACCATGACAAACATTAAATCTGTTTCTCTCAAAGCTCTGACTTTTGAAGAATATTCATTAATCCTGAACTAACCAAATAGTTGTAATGAACTGCTGAAAAGGTCTGTGGACAAAGTAACAGACTGTACTGTAGCATCCAAGAGTATTCCTTAAGCATCAGAATAAAATCAATGGGAATTTATCAAGAAAGGGTTCTTTTCCTATTTGCTTTTTTAAGTTCCAATTTGTTCAAAAGGTACCTTGTTATCTGGGGAAGTGTCATAGTCAATGAATGTCTTGTCTCCTAAGCAATCCTAAAAAAATGGGGCTTGAAATTGTAAAAATATGAAAGCATTCTATTTCCCATATTAAAATATTTAGCGCATTTTGCTAAAGCTTACTATTTCATGTGGGGTATTTCTGAAGAGTTTATAACTCTTTAATGTTTCAGGTATTTTTGAAATATTAAAATCTATCAGTTAATCTGCTCTGAACTTTAGAGAGAGAGAGTTTACAATTCTTCTCTATTTTTTTTCTCTGGATTTAGAATGAGAAAATAAAGGGACCCACATGCTTGCAAATTTTGCAATATGCTTAATTCCTTTCCTTCCTAAAATCCAGGGGCAATTTTCTTTCTTGGCACCCAGAGTTAAACACAAACCCTGCCTTGAAGACCTACATCTAAGATAAGTAATAGGCAGAGGAGCCTAAAAGAATGATAGCTAGATTTTGCTTTTATTGTCCAAAAATTCTATCTAGTGCTACTTCAGGTATTCTATGACAACAACAAAAGCTTTCTGCCTTTCCTGATATTCCAAGGGCATCTTAAGCAGCACTAAATATCTGTGTTTTGACTAATAAATATCATCCAAGAGGACCAAATTCTGCAAAGATTTTGCATTTGCAACAACGTGGAGTAGAACCAATTCATTACAGGAAGGTTTTGGTATTTTTGTGGTCTTGAAAAGAACATGGCAGAGTTTTCTTATGTGGGAAACCACCCAAACTCTATTTTGGGATGAATGTTGGACATTACTCACAGAATGTCAGGACTGTTTTCCTCGACATTTTGCTGCTGTCAGAGAACTTGCCTGGCTCATGTAGGTCACCAGAAGGTGTTTCCTGCAAGCCCTGAGAGCTCAGCACAAGAACAGTCTGGCATTTCTTAAACAACCCCAAAATATGGAAATTGGGCATTTCTGCTGTGCTGCTCCAGGGCCCTCATCCCAAAATTATCATGCCTGTAGAAACATGCATTATTTCACCCATCTTATCAATGGCTGAAATAATTTTTAACACAAACCAGGCTAACAAAGGTATTAATTTATAAAACCTAAGTTTTAGAATATGGGTACAAAGGACTGCAAAGATATCAGAGGAAGCAAAATCCAAGCAAACACTACCTAACCTGTACACCCCAGAATCAAACTTAGAATTGCTTTCTCTCTCTCAGGTGAAAGGAGGGGAAAATCTCACTGCCTCACCTCACATCTCCTGTCCATCAGATGGAGATATCACTTTTAGAGGTGATGTTCTTGTCCCATTCCTTCCTTGGGGCTCTCCAAGATCCTCCTGATTCGTTCCTCTCAGAGGTTTTAATGTCTTTATTCATTTAGGAGGAAGTCTTGGCCTTTCCCTTCCCATTCTTCAGACCATGAAACACAAATAGCCCTTGTTATTGTTGGTGCCATTATCTCCTACCACTACAGTCACAGAAAATACCAACTAAATATTTCAACACACTTTTGGCACATCCTAAAAGGATATTCTGCCCATTCTGGGACACTATTCTTCTCCCTGCTTAATTGGTTAGTGCTCAAACCCCAGAATGAAGCTGCTTTAGGCTTTATATTCCCTATAAAGATCAAACCTGCAATCCCATTTGTGGAATGAATGCTCTCAGCTCATTACAGCTTCTCTTTTGAGATCAGACACTTCGGCAGCCAAATCTCTGTGTGGTGGTAATGGCTTAGGGACTGACTACCCCCAGCCCTGGCTTTGAGGGATCCCAGCTTAATCCAGGATCCCGGGATGCTCAGCACAAGGGCTTTGTTCTGGGTCACTGTTTAATAACCACTGCTGGACTTGTGATGAGGCTCAAACCTACAGGACGCTCCAAGGGCAGCTGGGGATTGATTGAAGAACTGCCCAAGAAGTTCCAGTGCCAAAACTCACATCCCTGGTTATCCACCCTTCACAAAATGGACTGTGGAGCAGCAACATGTGCTTAGCAGGGAAGACAAAGAATTAAAAAAAAAAACGTTAATGAAAGGGAGAGGAGAAAGAGACCTGTTAAGGTCATAGAGTCCAACCTTTGCCTGTGAAGAATTGCTCCCTGTGAGACATTCATTTCACAGAGACAGGTTTCACAAGTCCCAAGAGGTGGCTTTCAAGCATCTATTCCACCGCCTGATAGATCTCACTGTCAGAACATTCCTGCCATGTAATTAATATGCTTTATTTCCCTCTCTTCATTTCTGAATTTGAAAGGTAGAAGGGACCATTTGGATACTTTGGTTTGATCTCCACAATAAAAAATCAGAAGCCCTTGGTTTCTCCTGAGGTCCCAATTGCCACAACACCAAAAAGACCCTCTTCATATCTTCTGCATCTGTTCATACAAATCCCCAAATTTCCCTGTCTCTAGTCCCCATTGTCCTGGCTCAGCGCATCTCCTTGTTAGAACCAAAACTCATTCCTCTCTCTACTCTTGCCCATTCAAAGAGCTCCACCAAACCACATCCTTTTAAACCAGTCTCATTTCTAGCCTCTAATCTAAATCCTCCTCCCTAACCATCCACTTTTACCAGGGGAGTCTGATTAATGGCAGCTCCAGAACCTCCAACAAAGTTCCCAAGAACTGTCACATCAAAACCCTTAAGTCAGACTGGTTTTTCCAAGCATGCTGATGCAACCAGGAAAATCAGGCTCAGCTTTTACCCTGATGCATCCTCTTATCAGTTCACCTTCTTTTAAAGGTGCCTTCCTTACCTTCACCTTTACGTAAAACATAAAATCTCAGGGATTGGTTTACTGGCAAAATTATATACGGTATTTACCCTAATAGCACCTTACAGGAATAATCAGATATTTTCTCACCTGTTTCAAGCTTCCTGCCAGTTTTCTCATCTTTCACAGGAGCTCAACTCAGTCCAATATTAACCCTATATTCTGTAAATTTAACCTGAGTTGAACAGAATCTACAGCTGCATTTTCACTCGTGCAGTGGCATGAACAAAACAAGAACCAGAGAAGGGGAGAGCTTTCAGGATTATAGAATAATTTTGGTTGGAAAAGCCCTCTAAGATTGAGCCAAACCATTTTCCTAGCACTGCCAAACCCACCACTAAATCATGTCCCCAAGTGCCACATCTACATGGCTTTTGAACCCTTCAGGCATGGTGATCAAGCCAGTTTTATCTTTACCTTTAAAGACTCATGGGTTAATTTGGACATTTTTCTTTTGGTTTTGTTTTTCCTTGAAGGCAGTAAGGTTTTGTTAATTTTATTTGATTTTGTTAATTTTTTTTTAAGCTTTAAGGCTGGAAATCAAATTTTAGCTCTGTTCTGAATTGATTTTTCTGCATCTTGTAAAAGATAACGGTTTTCATAAAAGAGTCTGGTCCTGCATTCCCATTCCTTGTGCTCTGGGTTGAGGATATCTCAAGCTCTGGCCAGTGATCAAGCCAAAACCTCGCTGCGACCCCGCTCAACGCCCGTTCCTAAGGAAAGCCCCATGAGGAAGGCTTATGGATGGATCCTGCTGAGCCTGGCAGTTCCCCATCCCTTAGAACACTTCCTGCTCAAAGGGAAAGAAGGAAAGAAGTCACATTTCCTACCTGCAGAGCCTTGCCCTATGGACTGGATCACATGAGAGCCACATGGACCGGTTGGGGATTCCCACGTGGACATCTCTAATCTCAAGCAAGCCAGACACAACATGACCCAGCGCTGAGAGCCAGGGCAGCCATTGCCACCTGACATCCCACAGTGCCAGAGGAGAGAGGGTTCTGCTTCACAGCCCTCAGTAGCAGAAGAAATGCAGCTTAAACTCTTCACATCAGCCAGTTCGGCGAGCAGAGCAGGGAAATATCAGACAAATATCCAACTTGGACACAACACTGAGGGGCCCTGGGGCACCAAAGATCTCCCCTTCCCATTCCTTCACAGTCCTGAATCCGTGGAGTCTCTTTGCCACCTCTCCCATGTGAACAAGGCAGTGCAAGAAAGGTCTGAGCACTGGATGTGCCAGCACCAAGTGGCAAAACTTCCCAGGCTAACTGCACAAAAACCATGAGGTGAGAGTGCAGTTACGGCACTTAAACCACCCTAAACATGGTGCGGAGCAGGGTCAAAACCTTTAATATTAAAAAAAAAAAAAAATCCTTAAATATTAAGCATTACATTCACCCATGCCAGGTGCACAAGCTGAATACAACTGTCTCACAGAGCACAAAGACCCTGACAGACACAGATTTCAGCAGCCTGCAAAAGGATTTTTATTTTTTTTTAAAAAAGAAAAATATATATGTTTGTTTGTAAATATTTAATTAACTAATATTTTGCAACTCGGCTGGTGAAACTGGCAAGGCTGCAAAACCCGGGGTAGGAGAGAGAGGGTGAGGCAAGGCTTCCTTTGCATTTCCTCTCCAGACACACAACCAGCGATCAGCATTCACTTGCTGACATCTAGTGACAGGAACAAGCATCGGGGTCCTGCCTGTAAGATTGTTTTCCCCAGGCTCCTTCTGCCACCAACCACCCAGTGAGTTCTGAACACAGCTTGGATCAATGTGATTAAATTTTAGTATGCTGTTCTCCCTGCAATAACCAGGGTGCCCCGTTTTGTGCTTTGGTTTTTGGTTTTTTTTTCTGGTGTTTTTTTTTTTTTCCCACCACTCTAGCACCGTGGTTTTTTCTATTTAAAATAACAAGCTGTTTTGTGGACTATGCCTAGGCCTTGTTTAAAACAAAGAAAACTGAGCTCTTTATGCCCTCTTGGTGTCTCTTTTTGAGTGCTTGTGGCTGAGTCTTAAAGCCGTTTTTCTTTCTCCCTTCCGTCTTTTTTAGTGTTTCTCATGGCACTGGGGCTGGAACTAGAGGACATTTAAGGTTTCTTCAGCCGAAATATTTCTGGGATTCTATGAAAGGAGCCATTCAAAAGGACAGGAGTGAATTTAGAATTTGGGAATAAGTGAGGCTGAAGAGAGCACCTGAATGCCTCTTGTCCCAACCCTTGCTCAAAAGAATGTTAAATTTCACAGTGGGGTGGCTTCTTGGCAAATAATTTATCCAGATTCTGTTTTAGAGGATGGATAGTCCACACACCTTTGAACAAACCTCTACGAATTTACCTTGATGGACATTCTAACTTGCCACCTTTCTTTCACAACCACAAAGAATAAGAGGTCATGGATCTCTGGTCACCTCCATACTGGGTGTCTGGACAGCCTCAGAACAGTAAATATTTCTGCAGATCTCCAGATCTTCTCCAGCTTCAGAGCTGTGAAGAGGCTGAAATGTTAACCTTCCAAGTCTTGGAATCCCTGAATCACAGCACCAATTAGGTCAGAAAAGATCTCCAAGAGTGCAGAGTCCAAGCTTTGACTGCTCCTCATCTTGTCACCCAGACCAGAGCACTGAGTGCCACATCCAGTCGTTCCTTGGACAACTCCAGGGATGGGGACTCCACCAAGGAGTCAAACACCAAGTGAATACTCCCTGTTTAGAATTTGGGGAATGCTACATGACTCAGAGCTGAGACTTAAAAGCCTTGAACTCCGCCTTTTGCAGATCTGAGAAGCCTAATTCTGAGCCTTCAGTGAGAAAAGGAGGAAATGTATCTTGTCCCAGGAAATACTAATTTTGAAGAGGTATCTCCAAAATTCAGGCAGGGTTATTTCTCTCAAAGAGAGATGTGGAGATCATCATGTCTCTCTCCAGTTAAGGAGGATGCTTTGGCCATGATGGATGATCCCATCCTCATCTCAAGGAAGTCAAATCCTCATCTCCAGCTTCCCAAAGATATGAACTGACCATGGTCTGTCATTTGTTCACCCTTCCAGTCATTCAACCTTTTCCTTCTACACCTTTCCCCACTGAGGCCATCCCACCATGTAACCAAAACACAAAATGTGTGTGGCCACAGAATCAAAGAATTGTTAAAGTTGGAAAAGGCCTTTAAGATAATCATGTCCAACCATCATCTCACCAACACTATGTTCACCACTAAACCATGTCCTCAAGTGCCACATCCACACATGTTTTTTAACACTTTCAGGAATGATGACTCCACCACTTCCTTGGCCACTATCCTCCAAAGCTTGAAAACACTTTATGTGAAAAAAATTTTCTAAGCTGAAACTTCCCTGATGCAACTTGAAACCATTTCCTCAGAAGAAAAGGCCTTTAAGGGGTCTTAATTCTTTAAGATGATCATGATGGCTAAGAGGTGCTTGGGTACCCAACCCTGCAGTCCATATGCATGTTTTACATGGGGAGCTTTCCCAAGGAAAACTGCTGTGAGGAAACGTTGATGTCGTTCAAGTGTGGCCACAGGCACATGCTGGATCTAGTCCAACATCCGTGGCCACTGACACAAAAACTCACCCTGACACCATCTGTCCTCAGACTGAGTTCAAAAAACAGAAGTCATAGATTCATGAAATCATTACAGTTGGAAAAGACTTCCAATATCATCAAGTCCAAACTTTATCAGTGCTATGTTTATTCCTTTTCTCTCTCCAGGGCTGCTCTTTGTTCCCCTGGGATGAGATACACTAAGACTCCCCAATTTGGGTAAAAGTTTTAGGGAATATTTTTATCACAATGACAGTTTCTGAGTTTCAACAGACCTCGTAGGCGTGGGGCAAGGCAGCTCAGCTCAGTCACTGTCACGTTGCCCAGGGGTTCACAGCTGGTGCCACAGACTGTGACCCAAGTCTTTCCTGGGGAAAACCCAGTTCCTTGCAGATAAACTTGTCCTCCATTCAAACCACCTTAGAAAAGAACAGAAAATGGGATTTAAGACAGAGCCTGAGAGCTAGCTCTCAACAAAAGGTTTTTTTTTAATTCATAATTTTTGCTTTCATGACAAAAAGCCCATGTCACTGCGGTGCCTCACACAAAACCCTGTGGAGGAACTGCAGCAACCTTCCATGACTTACTCCAGTTGTGACGTGCAGCTGTGACTGTCAGATGAGAAGTGAACATCAGGTTGGAGGAAGCCCATCCCCTGGGAATATCCAGGCCCAGCACAGGGTACTCGCCCACAGGGAGCAGAGGAGCTGTGCACTGCAACACGGAGTGACTGATGGTGATGTTGCTGCAAGGAAAATCTCCAATAAACACCTGGATAGTGTCCATCTCTGTGACCTGTGATACTGTCAAAGTTAAAAGGAGACCAGTGGAAACAAGTGAAAGGAAAGCTGGGGTAAATTGCTCACTGTAACTTATTGTTCCAAGGTAATAGGAGTGTCCATCTACTTTCAGACTCAGAGCCCTCGTGCCTTTCCCCGGAGGCACCGTGCACTGGATGAACACACAGGTGATGTTGAGAGCAAAGCAAGGGCGATGGTCTATGAGGACTGAAGTCATCCTCTTTCCCTTCAGAGCCAACCCAGCTAAGCTGAGCAGGCCTCCCCCATTGGTGCTGAAATTCCGTGGGTAAAACTGGTACACCCAAGGCAGGATGGTGAGAAGGTTGGATGTCCCTCTGAAACAAGCACGGCCACTTTTCCTGCTGGATATGGAAATGTTGTGCTCCCCTGGGGCCAGGCAGGCTGTCTGGCACTTGATGATGGTCTCATTCCAAAAAGTCACCTTGCAGGCAGAGCTGTTATCCAGATGTACCACGGGGCTGTCACCCTGCCATGCCAGCCTCTGTCCTTTGATTGTCATGTGGGTGGATGTCCCATTGGTCTTCCAGGTCACCAGATGGACCAGGGGGGTCCAGTGCTCCTGAAGGTGGAGTGTGCAGCCCCCAAGGCACACACTGCGGACCCCATTGACAACCACAGTGACACTGAGAGCCCGAGATGCCTCAGCCGGCCACTGAGGGTGCAAAGGGTGAGCTCCTGGAAGGACAACACAGCTGATGGAGTCATTATCAGCCTTCTGGATCTCACAGGAGTAATTGCTCTCCAGGCTGACTTGTATCAAATTCCTCCTGGATTTCAAAGCAATACCAGATATAGTAAGCAACATCCCACCACAGATTGATCCTTGTGATGGGAATATGGAGGTTATTTGTGGAGTTATTGTGAGGGACTGCTGCCTTGCTGTCACTTGAGCATATCCCAGCTGCCTCTGGCTGACCTGGATGGGGAAAGTCCCAGGTTCCAGGCTGTTCAGGGGCAAAGAGCATTGATAAGACGTTGCAGACTGGTTGCCCCGTTGAAACTCAAGCTGACATTCATTGTGTCCAAGCTTAACCACAGATCCAGTGATGTTTATTCCCTGAATGCTCAGGATCAGGCTACCATCTGTGATTTTTGTTTCAACAGCAGTAACGAGGGGAGTCAAAGATCTTTGGTAGTTAAAGGTGGTGGTCCTATTTGCAAAGAGAGCTTGTTGAAATGACCCATTGCTGATGGCTACATTTACTCTGACAGAGATGTCATGTGAATCTTCATTAGACAAATTAGCAGCTGGTGGGGTCAGGCACCAAACTGTCTCTTCTTCCAGGTGAGTAACTGTACAGGTTTGATTGTCCATTGACACAGAAACCAGGGCAGGATTTTGGCTAAAGCCCACCCCAGAGACTGTGAGCACTGTTCCACCTAGGAGCAAGGCAAAATAAGGAAGGGTATTATATGCAGAAGAGGAATTCATCACTATCTCTGAACCATCTCAAACCATGATCTTTAAGGTCCCTTCCAACACAAATCTTTTATGATAAAGCTGATTAGCATGACAGGCTGAAGGAAAGAAATAAAATCCTTATTTTTTTTTTGGACAAGACAGCTAGAGACAGTAGCAGCCATACATCAGGATAATCCTATGTGGACAGGAGGCTAAGTAACAAGTAGTCAGAGATCTTTGTGGCAGTAAATGACTGTAGAAAGCCATCGCAGAAATGGAGAAAGCTGCTGTGAAAGACCCCTGAGAGTAAACAGAAGCTGAATTCTTCATGGAATAGGACTGTCCCTACAGGTGGGTGGGGAAGTAGTTTGTTCCCAATGCCCACAGCAAAGAAGAATTCAATTGTGAATATTTTCAAACTCGTCACATTTCATAGAATCACCAATTGGTTTGGGTTGTAAGGGGCCTTAAAGACCACCTCCTTCCAACCCCCTTCCATGGGCAGGGACACCTCCCATTATCCCAGGTTTCTCCAAACCCCGTCCAAGCTGGTCCTGAATACTTCCAGGGATGGGGCAGCCACAGCTTCTCTGGGCCCCTGTGCCAGGGCTGCACCACCCTCACAGGGAAGAGCCCACCCAAAGGCACTGTCCATGTTCCTTTTGTTTGTAGTACTGGTACTTCCAGTGTCCTGCCCTGCTTCAACCTCTTTAACCATTAATCCCATTCTCTTTCTTTTTTCATGATCTAGCTGAAAAAATAAGTTGGGTTATGGTGAGGTTTCTTTTCAAGTGAGCCCAATCCTTAACCCAGATACACACACAAGGTTTAGAGACAACAAAAGATTACAGCTAAGGGGGAAGGGACTGGTGCTTTTTGCAGCAAGGAGGTTTTACTTCAGCTTAAGCCATTCATAAAACCACAACCAAAGGGTTAATCAGTTCTTATTTAATTTTCAATTTACCCTGTAATATAGAAAGAAGGATAAATCTTCTTTATTTTTGTAGTATAGCTTTATCTTCAAAACTGATAGGATTTGCTCTCCAAGCTCTATCCACTCTCTCATCTTTCAAGGCTTGAGCACTTCACAAACTATTGAACTAATCACGTACCACAAAGCCTCTGAATTTTTGTGTCTTTAAATGTGTTGTGAGCCTGGGACAGCAATCTGTGGAGGACCTGAGGTTGTAGCACAAGAATTTCTCTGTCTTCTATAAAAGCATTTCTAAGGGCTCATGCAAAATTCACTACAGGGATTCAACTCTCCTCCACCACAAGCCAAATGACAAAATAAATCAACCACCCCAAATCTGCTTTTTAAGATTTAAAGTAAAACTTTTCTTTTTAATTCAGCAATGTTCTGCTCAGAAACACACTTAAATTATTTCCAATGTCTAAAAGCTTAGAACGGCATTAATAAATATTTCCCTTTTGATTAAAATTAACATTGAAAAAGGGCTTTTTTATTTTGTCTTTTCAACATAACAAAAATGAACATCCCTTTTGGGATCACTTCAAATTATTGTTTGCTTCAAACCACAATTGTACTCTGCCTTCCACCTAACTTTCACATGGAAAACCTTGAAAGATGGGGGCAAAATGACTGAAAGAAACAGCACAGATGAGCCAGGTGTGGGTGTGCTTTGTTTTCCCAAAGGGAACATGCAAGGATACAGGAGCAAACACTTGGGGAAAATCAAATTCAAAGCAGAGGGAGCCCTGAGCCAGCCAACCAGATGGAGGGATGCTCTCTACAATCCCACATTTCTAGACTGCTGCTGTCTGCCAGTTGATGCCTGCATAATAAAGGGTCACAGATTCAAAACCCCCTCATTTAAACGGATGTGAAATGGATGCACTTTCCATTCCTGCAGGAAAACTGTGCCCTTGATCCCTTTAACCTCCATAAGTGACTGCAGATGTACCAATACTGTTTACCCAGAATGGAGCCACAACACGGCTCGACGCTGAAGATCTCTGAGAGGTACTGGATTATGGGCTCAACCCTGCAAAACACAACCAACACAGAAAGTATTTGGGGCAGTTAGGGCTATTTTTTTATTTTTCTTTTGTGTTGCAGTGCTTTTCTTTCTTACAAGTCCCAGAAATCCAAGCACCTACCTGGCACATCCCCTTTGTTTAATGTCACAGTGACGAGATCACCCCAAATTTTTCCGTGTGGTTTAGAATCACAGGATGGTTGGATTAGAAGGGATCTTAAAGATCATCTCATTCTAACCCCCCTGTCCCTTGGCAGAGACACATTTGAGCTACATCTATCACAAACACTCTCTTATCAATTTGCAACTCATGGGCCAAATTTAGTCCAACTGAGTTGCCCATCAAAGGAAGCAAGAATAAGGATTTTTTGGCAAGCAGACCCCACTGTAGGTATGCCCAATAGAAGTGCATTGAAAAGGCATCACAGCTGCCCTCTCTCCTCACACCCTCTCACCAGAAAGTGGAGTAAATTTAACAAGAGGAAACCCAGACATGAGCTCCTGAAGCCCACCCAGATAAAGTTACAGCTCTATTTCTGTCCCATCTGCATCTATTTTTCTTCACCCCATTTTCAAAAACATCATCTTCCCTAAAAAGACATGTTAGAGAAGGGATCTTCCCAATCCTGCAATCCAGCCCACCAGAGCTCAGAGTCCTCTCCTAGGATGACCCATCTCCTTCCAATTTATCCCTGGAGATGAAGTGATGGTGCTGCTAACAGACTCCAGTACCAAGTGGGATAAATCCCTGTGTGCCATCCCACCAACCATAATTTTTCTCCTTCTGAGGTTAATTAACATTACAAGCACCTTAAGTTGGGTTTTGAGCAATAAAAACACCTCATTTCTCCCCAGTAGTCATTTCAGGATCACTCCTGGCAGCTTCCATAGCAGAAGAACAAAACTGTGTTGCTTTTGAATATATTTCTATATCCCAATTTCAGGTCAGCTTTCCCCCACATTTTAATTCATTTATATTACATTTATCTAGGCATGAACTTGAAGTGTCACCTTAGGAAATGGAAATATCATCATTTAAAAATTCTCTAAACAAAGAATTTTTGTATTGTTCAAACTAGCTTTTGTTTTTCTGATGAAAAGTGTTTCTTTTCTTCTGCTGTTTTCCTACAGCAGGATTTATCTGCATTTGACCTGAATCTGCGAATACCTTTGATTGCCTGAATATGCATTTTTCATCAAATCAACTGTTTTTTCCTAAAATGTTTCTCTCCTGCCTCCTACTGATCCAAGGGAAGTTAATTAACTAGCATTAGCAGTTTGCTGACTCAGGCTCCACAGATAAATAAATGCCTTGATAATTATTCATAATTTCATACCACACTGCAGAATTCACCTTTAGGTACAGAATTTGTGAAAAACTCAAGCCTGCCTTTTCAGATTAACCGTAAAACACCTAATAGTATGGAGAATGAAGCTTCTAAGCAAAATACACACCTGTTTGAAGTGACAGCAATGCCATTGATGAGGACAGAAATATTGTACCACCCTGCAGGCAGGGCTGGAAGTGTCACATAAACCCCGTGCTCTGTCTGCGCCTGGATCTGTGGCCATGAGTCCCCAATCTGGACCTTGACATCTGAGCCCTGGTAGTTGGCAAACTGGGATATTCCAATGTGAAGCTCCTCACCTCCTGCAGAGAAAGGAAGGGAATTTTTTCAGTGTTTCTGGGAATGGTTATTTTAGCACACACGACCATTGCCTGAAGAAGAGCGGAGTCCTGTCATGCCAGTCAGCCCTGCCCATCATCCCAAACCCTGCAGTGGTTCTGTGTCCTACTCAATCTCTCCTGCAGAAGGTCACCAATTCTCAGGGCTGTCTTGAGACACCAGCACAGTGAACATGGTTATAACCACTCTCAGCAATACTCAGGATAGGATTCATGTCCCCCTTACCATAAATGTCTGCCCTAAAAACATCTGCACCTGATAAAAACAAAATGAATGTTTTTTTAAAGCTCTGGAGCTGATGGGTTCTAGGATTTTTTTTTTTTAATCCCTGATAAACTATCTAGAGCCTATTTTTCAGAATTATGGAGTCATGTAATAATAATTGGAGCCTTCCACAGTATAACAAAAATTTCCTTGGATACCTAAAGTCAGATGTGATTGTCATGGTTTAACCCCAGATGTCACCTCAGCCCCACACATCTGCTCACTCCTTCCCCTGCAGTGGGATGGGGAACAGAATTGGAAGCATAAAAGGGAGAAAATTTGTGGATGGAGATATAAAAAAGTTTAATATGCAAAGCAAAAGTTATGTGTGCAAAGCAAAATGAGGACTTCATTCTCCGCTTCCCATGGGCAGCCATCCCAGCAGGGCTCAATCACATGGAATGGTGACTTGGGAAGACAAAATGCCATTGCTCTGTCTCCCTCTCTCTTTCTTAGCTTTATAAACTGAACATGAGCAGCTTGGTCTAGGATAATCTCTTGGGGCTGTCGGGATCAGCTGTCCTGGCTGTGTCCCCTCCCAAATCCGTGTCCACCCCCAGCCCATTCACTGGTGGGGTGAGGAACAGACCCTGTGTAAGCCCTGCTCAGCAATAACAAAACATCCCTGTGTTATGCACACCATTTTCAGCATGAACTCAAAACACAGCCCCACACAACTCAGTACAAAAAAAATTAATTCCAGGGAAAACCAGCTCTGCTCCAAAGCACCTTATTTTCAGTAACCATGACTCCCTCTCCTGTTTAAGTTGCTGTGTGTCAATCTGTGTTCAGATGATAGAGGATACTTTCCTTTATTAGTGCACATTGCACTAACAGGAAAGGACAAAGCTAAGAGACAAGGGACTTTCATAACTTTAATTTCTTCTGAAACAACTTTAAAAAAATAAGGTGGTATCCATCAGTCCAAATAAAGGCATTTTCACTGATACCTCTTTCAGTGGTCAGTGAAGAGAAAAGAGACTTTATGACATGATTTATCCTATTGCAAAACACACAAAAGAGCTGTGGCAAATCCCACCACAGAAACATTTATTTATCTTCAATGACCATGCAAAACATCTAAACATTGAGCACAGGGATGTGTTTAGGAAGTGAAGCTCATCCTCCTGTCTCCCCTGAAAGGATGAAGGAAGAAGCAGAAGAGCCTGTACAAAGCTTCCCTCACCTACCTGCTCCTCTAAGCAAGTCTTGGAGCTGAAACTTTTCAATTCTGCATTCACAAAGACTCAAATAAAGTTTGAAAGCCAGAGAAGTTGAATATGTTAATAACATGAACTCTTTGGACTCTTGGTCAATTGTCAGCTTAATCCCAGATGCCTGGAAGGCATCAGTGTAATTTATTTATTCTTTTTATTATATAGAAGGAAAATTATATTAAAAGACTAAGCCGTGGTGGTTCTGAACAGGAGATTGAACTCAGCCCCACCACAGCTCATGAGACACTGTAACATTAAGGAATTCTTTGCACCTGAGCTGCCCGCGGCTACGAAAACCTCCCCTTGGTGCTGTGGTATCTGAATAATATTCAGATGATAAAGGACGTTTTCTCTTATTTATGCATTCTGGAGTAATAGAAAATGACAAGGGCATTTGGGGAAAAATGAACAGAAATGCTGGGAGTGCACAAGGAATTTTGGCACTGGCTATCACCTAACCCTGTACATCCCCAAGTCCAACTGAATTTGGGAGCTGTGGGTAGCTTTGAGGTGTTCACTGGAGGGGTTGCAAAAATAGAGAAAAGGGTCAGATTATTATATTCTTGGATGAATGGGAATGGGATAGGTAAGAAAACAGGAATATTTCTGTCTTCCTCCCATCTCTTTCCCCACTGTCTCAGATACTACATAACTGATGTTGGTTTGCCATGCAGAAATGTGCTAAACTTTCCTAAGAGGCTTGTTTATGAGTCGACATCATTCACTCTTTATGCTTTCTATTCCCTACAGCCAAAATCTTGGGGGGAAAATGATGGAAATGTGGAAAAAAAAAAAACAACACAAAAACAGAAACAAACCCAAACAACCCCAAACAGAAACTCTGAAGAGACACGAATGGCAGACACTCCATGAGATCTAATTAGGATTTTGTCCCCATGAATTCTGTGAAGTCTATGTTCATATTCTAAAGTAAAATATCACCAGGTCAAAAAGGAAGGAACAGTTTGGCTTGGAAATGGAAACTAAAAGAAAGAAAGGTTGCCTATCCCCTGCTTTCAGTAACCCAAAATGCACATGATGCTCTTTATGGTCAGCCCCTGGGGATCCTGGAGGAGGACACTCTCCACAGCTCATTTCTCCAGTCATGGATGAATCTGTTACTAAAAAATACAGAATCATGGAATACTCTGGGTTGGAAGGGGCCCACAAGGATCATCAAAGTTCAACTCCCAACCCTGTACAGGACAGACCTGAGAATCCCACCCTGTACCTGAGAGAGTTGTACAAACATCACTTGAGCTCTGTCACCATTCCCTGGGAAGTTTATTTAGTGCCCAGCCACCCTCTGAGTGGAAAACCTTTTCCTCATACCCATCCTAAACCTTTCCTGACACAGCCTCATGCCATTCCATTGCCTCCAGTCACTTCATGAATGGATGGGATCATTTCAGAACAGAGTTAGAGAAATATGACACAAAAGCAGGACTATACTGAACCTCACATCCTGTGGACATCATCCATACCATAGGGAAAGCAACTCATTACCTCATATATGCTAGTGAAAAACCAATATAAAACCAACCACAACTGACCAGGACTAACAGAAAATACAGGAATTAAAATTTGAAAGAAAACAAAAAGTGTCAGTTCAAACTTTATAGATTTATAAATTCCCTCTGCCCCACCACCATCAGCACAAGCAACCCTTCTCCAGAAGATGCCAAATACACATTTGCATTTTCACCTGCTATGCCACTTCTGTTCCTGCTCAGGAATACAAGTGCAGGGTTTAAGGAAGGATCATACTGGAACAAGTTGGTTACTGTTGTTGACTTGTACCCAAAAATCAGTGTCACATGGACAGCAGCATCTTCTGCCCCCTAGGAAGAGAGAGGAAGAAAATCTCAGAGATAAGAATGAACCACATTTTAACAAAAAGTTTTTTTCCTATGTTCCTGCATCTCCCATACAAAAGTCAGGCACATGGCACTGATGAAACTTTCACATGCACCAGACTCTACTTAAATATTTACAGTTATGTTCACTTTAAAGAGCATCTACGGAGATTTAGAAACCTTAAAATAACACCAAACTGTGCAGATTTGGATTTGCTATATCCATGCAAGTACATTAAACTAGTAAATAAAATCCCAGACTAGCTATAAAATTTTTAATTTGCAACATTCTTACTAAATTAAGGAGATTGCTTTTTTCACTGGTTTTCTTATAGCTCCTATTCATCTATTTTTAACTAAGCTGGTCTAATCTGTAGAGTCCACAGTAAACTGCCCACAGACAAGATTTGGCTGAGGGACTACTCTTTGCCCTTCCCTAGTGTAGCTCAGGCCAGGAACACATAGGAAGTCACATTGGATTCTGGCTGCTCCCCAAAGTGTGGTTTCTTACCCGAGAAGGAACTTTGCATTGAATTCTTGTTGAATTTCTACCCTCCTCCACAATTGGGCAAGGCTGGGATCCAAACAACACTGCATTTACCCCTTCCAGATTGGTGCCCCTGAGAGTCACTCTAAGTCCTCCTAAAACAAACAATTATTCAGTGATATTCAATGTGTAGGATGTTTTAATAAACAAAATATTCTTTGTTTACAGATGACTACAAAAGCCTCTCAGCTGAGCTGCTGATGATCTGTTCCACCTTGCTGTGCCTGGCTCCCTCTCTTGCACCAGAGATGCTTCTTGCCTTATTTGAATTATTTGAATTTGAATTATTTGAATTCTGCTCCACAATACAGGACTGGGTTTTTTTTTTCTCGATTTATTTTTTAATGACATACTTATTTAAACCAGCAAGCCCTGGCCTGTGATCTCCCCCTTAGACAGATCCCCGGCCCAAGAATGAAATAAGGAAGGAAGGAAGAAGCACTAAGAATGGAAAATGAGCTTAACGCAGCAGGTGCTCTCACAGTTCAAACAGCTGCCAAGCTCCCTGCTGTCAGAAAAGCCTGTAGCATGTGTCTAGGAAGCTTGGGATAGAAAGGGGACTTGGCAGGGCTGGAGACTCGGAGCTGTGAGGGAAGTCATGGAGGGATTCGTTCCGTGGAGCGCTGAGCAAGCTCAGCTCTCCCCCGTGCCAGACTGAGCCTCTCCAATCCCACGCAGGATCACGCCCAGCACGAGTCAGACTTGGGCTTGATCTTTCTTCAGCGTCCAATTCCAAAGAGCCAAGGTGCCCCTTTGCTTTTCCAAGTGATTAGAAGACTCAGGGATATTTCAAAGAGAAACAGGAAAGAGAACAGGTAGTGGGCATTAATGGCAATTCTAAGCTGGAGTTTGTGCTTTGATGCAATCCAAAGAAACTTTCAAAAAAAGAGGAAACGTTGCTTGAATCTTAGAGGTTTTTCTTTAGGTCTCAGCACTGCAGAGTTTTAGGATTAGGGCTGAACAGACTGCTCAAACTGGCTAATTAATGCAGTGTTTATTTGTATTTTTTAGCATGGCTATATTGTAAACCTACTGAGCTTTTATCCCTCTTTTCACACATGATGTAAGCAATTTTCTATGTTAAAGTAATTATATATTAATGGAAAATTCCCTTGAAAGCTTTCCTGAAATTACCTATTCCTGCTAATTCCTTAAACCACCAGAGAGTTATAGAAGTTTAGTCTTGATTTCCTGTGACTGGCAGCAAATCCAGGCCAACAAGAGCAATCAGATACATTAACAGCAAGCTCCTGCTATTCACTGGAACATGGGAGTATCTTTAGAAAGGCATTCCATGCTTCTAGAGTTAGGTCATGGGGATCTCCCAGCATGGCACCACTGACACCAGAGATATTTTGACAAGAGGGAGCTGAAGCAGTAAATTACAAGGTGCTTTGTTGCCTTTCCATTCTATAACATTAAATTTGCAGAGTCAGAGCAAGTGAAAACTGAAGCCACTGGCTAATGAAAGAGTTGTCAGATAAGGAGCGTCAGATTTAGAGTTCAAAATCCATGAGTGTTGTGTAAAGACTGATGCTGTTAAGTTTTGATATCTACATTATATCTATATGCAGTGAAATACTGCCTGTGTGCACTTTACAATGAGATTGCAGAGAGGTATTTGAAATGGGAGAAATTAAAAACACAGATGGAAGCTGTAATTCTTTCCAATTATGAGCATTCCAGGCACATGTAATGTAAGATAGTGTTATTCTTGCTTTCTTTATAATGAGTGACAGATCACTGTAATTGGGAGGAGTGGATTTGCCAGCAAAGGAAAGGAGAAGCAAAGCCCAAGCACTAAAATTTGCCATTGCTGAATTGTTTTAGAGTCATTTGGAGGTGTTTGGGTTTTCTATGAATTAAAAGTGATTCTTAAATTTAGTATGCCATGACCCTCTCATTAGGGAAAAAATGGTAGTAAAAGAGTCAGAATAGTTTTCTTCCATGCAACCAAAAAAAAAACCCCAAACAACCCAAAAAAATCAACAGCAGAAAAAATAATACAAAAAAAACCCCCCCCCCCCCCCCCCAAAAAAAAAAAAAAACCAAACAAAAAGTCTCCAAAACCAAAAGCACACTAAAAGGTGGCCATAACTTCTAGCTTAGGAACGCTGTGTTATTCCAAGTCCATTCCATGCTCATCCATGGAGAGATTTACAGGCCAGCATTCCTTTCCTCTGGCTGCTCCAAAGTGGCCAAGCAAGGCACAGTCACATCTCCAAGCCACGTGTCTGAGCTGCACTGAGAGCAGTACTACTCTCAGTGGTGATTGCTGCCATGATCTCAGAAATAAAATGAAGAGACTTACAGAGAAATGACTGGGTAACTTTACTGTCAGAGTAGACCTGGTTCATGCTGTTTCTGCTGCATTCCTTGCTGCTTGAAAACAAAGGACAATCTGAGACTGTCCTTCACTGCACAGCCCAGGTGTGTCAAGAGTGTTTTCTACATTTCTCATTGGGTTGAGGAGACTCTTTCCTCTCAAAACAAAAAAAATTCTTTGAAGCGCTTGTCTTCAGGTATGGAATTTATCACCCTCTATTTCCTCTTCTGTTTCAAGGAGAGGAGGTATAATGGGAAGAGAAGGAGATTCAGTTTAGCTTTAGCTTCTCTAAGTTTCTTAGCTTTGTACCTAAACACAGGTGACTTTTCCATTTTATTCCTCAGAACAAGAATTTGCTTCAATGAGGCTGGGATTAACCAGAGTTCAGCCATTTCATAATCACAGAATAATACGATCATTTAGTTTTGAAAAACCCTCTAAGATCAATAAGTCCAGCCAGTAATCCAGCATTGCCAGGCCCACCACTAACCCATGTCCCCGGGTGACAGATCTACACATCTTTCAAAGCCCTCTAGGGATGGTGACTCCACCAATGCCCTGAGCAAGCTGTTCCAGGGATTGGCAACCATTCCAGTAAAGAAATTTTCCCTAATACCCACTCTAATTAGGCCAGATTAATTCAAATACTACAAAGCTACATGTCAAATGGATATGGAAGGATGAAAGACTAATGATTTGCTGAAATGAATATATGTGCACTTGAATATATAATTCCCAAACAAAACTACTCAGGAAACTGGTTGCCTGAACGAAGAGCTGAAGTGATTCTGTCAGTCTTTAGGTCATTTTAGACTGTGCTTTGGAGCACACACAGTGTGTCCAGCCATAAAGTTTTGTCTTCATCAGGTGAAAATCTTGGCAGTGAAAGTACAGGAGAACCAAAACATGCCACGACAAGGAAGAAGCAGGAAGCAGCTCCCCTGGAGGGTTCACACCTACCAAGCTCTGAAGCTGAAGGAGGTTCAACAGCTCCCAGTGCTGGCTGGACTGTGAGGAAGATCCCTTGTGCTGTGGTGCCACCAAGAGCAAAGCCATGAGGAGTCACCAGCAGCGTCACCGGGTAGATCCCGACCGGCAGCCTCGGCACCTGGCAAACCACTCGGGTTTCATTCAGAGATGTGACACGGCAGCTCCTCCTGTCCACCTCCACCTGCAGGGCCAGCTGCTCCTCACCAAAGCCAGCTCCCCTGAGAACCACTGTGGCCTGGGACCCCTCACCTGAAGGAATAGAATCATCAAGGTGACTCACGAATTTTGGCCTAGCAATGCCCAGAATTTAAATTTAGCCAACAGTGAAAAGTTTCTAACAGCTTCAACGGGATATCCTAAAAACTACGCCAGTGGTTATATCTCACTGCTCCACATAACAGCAATTCCTGCCTGTCCCTGTCCAGCTGTTACATTGTTTCTTAAATTTTTATTAAAAATAACTTGAGCCAAGAGCTGTTTTTTGCTTTAGGCATCAAATCTGCCATTGCTTCTCTCCCCTTTATGCTTCTACCATAGAATCACAGAGTAGTTAAGGTTGGAAAAGACCTCCAAGATCACCTCTGTGTTCACCACTCAAACCATGTCTCCAAATGCCACATCTACAATCCCTTTGAACCCTTCCAGGGGTGGTGACTCCACCCCTGTCCTGAGCAGCCTGTTCCAGAGCCTGAGAATCCATTAGATAAGGAAATTTTTCCTGATTACTATTCTAAACTTCTCCTGATGTAAAGGTCATTTCCTATCATCCCATTTCTTCAACCCTAGAAAAAGAGACCAAGCCCACCTGGCTGCACCCTCCTATCAAGGAGTTGTGCAGAGTGAGAGGGTCACCCTGAACCTCCTATTCTCCAGGCTGAGCCTCCCCAGTTGCTCCTCCTCACACCTGTGCCCCAGACCCTTCCCAGCTCCTCTGCCCTTCTCAGGTCAAACTTGTGCACTCAGCATATCTGGAGCTGGAGCTGATCAGAAGCGACCCATAAAAGTGCAGTTTCCATAAAATCAAAAATTTACAAAAGTATATGGATATCCATTAAATCACTGGCAGATTTTTTTCACAGAATTTTTTGCCCTTGTGCTCAGACACCAGACCCTGTTACCTGATGAATACTCCACATCTCTGACTATGGGTGTCAAATCCCGGCTGAACTGGAAAGAACAGGAGCCAGAACAGTTTGCAAGGACATCATTCACCATCACCACCACCTGGAGGAAAACCAGAGAGTTACCTTAAAGTTGGTAAGGAAACAGAGGTGTTTTCTAGAGCCACAACTGACTTATAGATGCTGGCAGCCACTCTAATGAGAGCACTCAATGCTAGAACAGGGTACAAACAGAGAGCCCCTGCTGCAGTCCCATTGCAAATTTAATTGCAAATTTAAATTTAATTGCAAATTGATAGGGCTCATCCAAGGCACTGCTTTGGATGCTGCATCTCCAGCCTATCTCCCACCATTCTGGGACCCACCTCTCCTCAAACTCCTGATCTTCCAGTCAGCCATTGAAGTCTGTTCTTGCCTTCCCCCAGTTCTTCTCACTTTGCCTTGGGAATAAATTTATTATGTTTAAAGCACCCTGGAGGACTAATTAAAATTAAACCCACAATGTGTCTTCTCAACACGCAGCCCTCAATTTTATTTTTTGCCTCTTGTTGCTCAAGCTGAAGGAAAAAAACTGGGCTGTGACCTTGATTATCTAAAAGAGATATCAAGAAATATCCCTCCTGAGATCTTGATATTTTTGAGGAGTCAACTGGCAAAGAATAGGGCATAAAAGAGCCCCTCTTTATCCCTCTCTAGGTGTTAAGGGTGTGCCTGCAAAAAGCAAAGCATCTGTCCCAAAGAAATGCAAGGAGCACAGAGCTTCAAAGCAGAGACACAATAATTAGGGGGACAATTTTACACTGCCAAAATAAAGCTTCAAAAACTATCAGAAAATCTGTTTGCTGTTTGCTGCTGTTGTTGTTGTTTCACTTGGGCTGTTTGGGGGTTTGTGCAGCACAGATGGAAAAGATACTATAGGTGGCTGAGTCACTGGAAGAAGAGCAATTTTCATGGCTGGAAATCTGGCCCGTGAAAAATGCAGGGTGACTTGGCCCCAGATGTTGCACATCTGGGCTTGGAGCCCATCCAGCATCAGCCTGTTATGGCCACGGTGCCTGTGAGTCTGCTGGAAGCAAAGCCAGCAATAGCCACTGTTCTGCAACATCCGAGGGCAGAGCTGGAAACACATTTGTCCACCCAGCAGACTGGAATGATCCCTCCTTCAGCCTGAAGCTTCCCTGTCTCTCTCTTCCCTCTTGAGGAATTGAGATCCAGAGAGGTTCAGGATTTGCCAAACTCACAGAGGAGTATCCCAGCCACCAACTCATTTACTTTTCCCATCAGTGTCAGAGAGTGTTGCAGGTGAATTGTGTAATTCCCAGTTTGGTGTCCAGCACCACAGGACCCACCAAGGGTGGGAGTTCGGATATTTTTATCCCTTGGTCACTACTACCAAAAAATTATATATTGTCTTCCATCACCCATGATCATCATTCTTCTTACCTGCAACAGCTCTTGGAGGAAAGTCCTGCTCCATACACCAGGCAGCAGAATATGAGAAATTTATGGCAAAGAACATCAGATCTCTGAAAGGATTTATTGGCAGAACAAGGTACCCAAATACCTGTGAGATGCCTGGAGCTAGACAACCCTGCTGAATCAGTGACAGGTGTGAGAGCACATCAACTCACCTGTGTTTGGTTATGGAGGGTGGCAAGCATATCCCCAAATATTGGTCCAATAAACACACCCCCATCATAAACCACACGAGTAGAAACAGTTGGATTCAGGCCAGTGAGGTTTTCAGCAGAGACCTGGCAAAGATCAAGGAATTCAAGTTTCTCATCCTTTTCTGTCCTGTGATGTTAAATTAAAACAGAATCTTTACAAGCAATAACTCCTGGAAGCTTCTCACCCTTCTTCCATGAATCATATCTGCACCTCTAAATCTTCATTACTCAAGGTTTCACTATACCTCCCTGTTCCCACCTTCACCTTGCAGTCAAAGAGACAACAAAGGAGTTCAGGAGTCAGGCTGGTAAATAAACTTCTAATACCCAATAACATAATTTGGATTTAGGCATGGAAAGATCTTCTCAAAGACATGACTTTAGGTGAAACAAGGGCCTGTACAAGAGCTGAAGATGCAGCTCCAACTTTTTTCACCCTCCAGGCCAACATCTTGAGCACTGGAATTTGTTGAAAATAACATCACACTTTTAGGAGCTGAATATCCAAAGAAATAGTTTTTCCTTTTGAGGTAGGAAGCATCTCAGTTTGAGTCCTTACTCAAAAAGACCCTTCTGCTTGAAGCAAAACTAGTAGGACAAATCTTGGGATGGGAGAGTGTAAAGTGGACCTTCACCTGGGACTTATGAGGACCAGATACAAAACCAGACAAAACAGTTCTCAGAAAAATACCTTCTTGGCAAATAAATGGTGTCACAAATCTGTGATGAGCTCCAGTTACTGTACTGAAACACTTATGTAAATATAATTAATAAAGACTTCTTTGTGGTATACCAGCCCCTTTGCTGTGCAAAAATCACACTCAAATCTCCTGGTTTTGATTCACAGATTCAATATAATTTCTTCTTCTAGAATTATTTTTTTTAAAATAATTGAATCTGAAATTTGCTAAAGGTGCTGCTCCAAATAGGAAGATTGCCTAAATTTCCACGGTGTTTTCATAAAAACAGCCATTGTGAGAGTGAATCAGCCAAGACCAAAGACATAAATGGGGATCAAAGTGGGGATTAGTAAAAGAAATTACTGTACACTGATAACATTGGGCAAGTCCCCAGCTGTTTTTTTCCAAGTCAGTGTCCAGACACTTTCATAGCACGAGCTGGAGTCTTTGGTCACAGTGAAGTCACTGGTGTTGAAGAAGGGAGCTGTAAAGTTGTCCACATTGTCCTGCAAAAGCCTGCGCAGCTGGTGGGCAGAGATGTGCACTGAAACATCTGCAAAAGAGGTTAGGGAGCAGTGGATATCTCCATTTCCAGGAAACCACATCTGCCTGCTATTAGGAAAGGAAGGGGTTTCATTATTGGTGCAAGGCTGTCATGGTTCAAACCTCTGCAGCTGCCAAAAGAGTGACATTTATTGGATCCTAAATACCAGAATAAACATAGAATTATAGAATAGAATCATAGAAGGATTTGGGCTGGAAAGGACTTTTAAAGGTCACCTAATTCCAGCAATGAACCCTAGACCAGGTTGCTCAAAGCCTCATCCAACTGAGCTCAAATGGTTCCAGGGATGGGGCATCCACCACCTCTGTGGGCAGCCTCTGCCACTGTTTCCCCAACCTCATCATGAAAAATGTCTTCCTTATGTCTAATTTGAAGATCATCCACACTATTTAATAACAACCAACCTGGCCCTGAGCACACCCAGGGACAGGGCAGCCAAAACTTCTCTGGTAATTAATTCTTCCCTTGGCTTCCTGCTCAGGAAATCCAGCTCCTGACCTGCATCTTCCCTTACCTGGAATCACTGTGTTGGCCAAGAGGATGTGGAAGGTTCCTCCAAGGGGTGGGGATGACTTCTGCAGCCTCTGGATGGTGAGGCTGACTCTCACATCCTCCACAGACACGTACAGGGGTCCAAATTCCTCAGAGCCCTCCCCAAGCACTGCACCTCTGTGGGACAGAGAGGGGGTCACAGGAAGGCATCAGCAGTGGGGACCCTCACTGCTGACACCCCCAAGTCAACCAACAGCTCAGGGACACCTATGGGAACAACATTCCAGAAGGATTTAAGGGGAAGATGCCCAGACCTCGAACAAAACTGGATATTCCCAGCTTCTAACTTCTTATCACTCACTAGAACTCCCTGAAAGGTGGTGGGTCTCTTTATCCAGGCAACAACTGAGAGAACCAGAGGACAAAGTCTTCAGCTGTGCCAAGGGAAATATAGGTTGGATATTAGGAAAAAGTTTTTTTAAGGAAAGAGTGACAAAGTACTGGCTGGAATGATCTGCCCAGGGAGGTTGTGGAGTCACCATCCCTGGATGTGTTTAAAAAAGATTGGATGTGGCACTCTGTGCCAGGGTTAGTTGAGGTGTTAGGGCTGGGGTGGACTCATTGATCTTAAAGGTCTCCTCTAACCCAGTGATTCTGTGAATTATGCACGCAATGCACACAGCAGAAAACTATGGGAAACAACATTTTTAAATTTATGATAGAAGAAATAATTAATACACCATCAAGCACCCGGGAGTGCTACTCCAGTACTGGTGTTTCTAAAGAACCAGCTCAGTGCAGCCTGGACAGCATCTGCAACAGCAAAGCAAAAAATATTTCCTGCTTCACACTGTAATCTCCTCGAGCCCATGAAAATCCCAAGTCCCCTGAATTACAATGAGATTTCATATTGTACAATCATTTAGGTTGGAGAAGACGCCTAAGATGGAGCCCAGTCCTCAACCCAGCATTACCAGGTCCCCCATTAAACCATACCCCCAGACACCACATCTGGATTGGAGTAATTAAATTTCATCCAAAGCCCAATTTCTAAAAGTTAAAAGGCTGTTCTCCTTAGCCACTAAAATTCTCGTGTTTCAAAGGAAAATGAGCCTCTCTGTGGTACAACGATGCCACCGTGTGTTAAATGTCTGGATAACAAAAGGCTTCTGCAGAGAAAATTTCCACCAAACAAAACCAAAAGGATCACAGAGCCCTTTGTACAGCTGCTAGAAGATTTTAGCCAATATTCCTGTTCTGACAGGGGTAGGAGTTGTAGTGGATTAGATCACAGCCTGTGTTCAGCAAAGAGAAAGAGCCAGTTTCTTTTGAAGTTGTCTGAAGACAGTGCTCAGCTCACCCATTTTTAAAGCTTGTGATGATTCCTGCTTTTCTCTGATAGCTTCCTCAGTGAGATGGAAAAGTCTACCTGTGCTAGCACCTTTTTTTATCCTGGTGAGAGGTATTGTGATCAAACTGCTTCTTAATCCTTTTTTTGAATTAGCTAAACAGATGGAGCATCTTAAATCCTCCTCTTCTAGGCATTCTCCTCAGCTCCATAATGATGCTTACGGCATTTTCCCCTATTTTTTCTAAATTTATTTGGAAAATACAGTTATCAGTGTTATTTGCAGCATTCCAATGTCAGTCTTCTGGCTCCACATAGGAGTAAAAATTTTCCCTCTTCCTATTAGTTACACCTCTGGTTATGCATCTCAACCACCACAATCCCCCTGTATTTTCATTCCTGCCCTTACCCCTGGTGGTTTGTGTTAAGATACTACCTTTGATTTAGCTGGATACAACCCAACCTTTACAGGATTTATTTTCTGCCAGTACAAACCTTTAATGTTACAGTTTATTTTCTAATAAACCAAGAATATCAATATTTTGGCAATTCCTTCTTGACTGCTGTCACACAAAAAAAAAAATATAAGTTCAAGGAAAAAATAGTATTTTTGTGCCTATTGTGAAATTTCACATTGAAAAGTTTCATCCATCTTTATTGCTATAGATCTGATCTAGTTATAGCCCATGGCTCCAATTCCTGTCGTTATTGGGAGGAACAGAAACCTCATCTCAGCAAACAAGGACACCCAAGGTGGACTTCCAGTGCCTAATGTGGGAATTGGTGTCATTAACAGTGTTTTGGAGACACCTTTGGATGATTTTCATCCTCTGCTCCAGAAGGGTTTAGATTTCCTTCCAATCCCACATCACACCTTGGTGACCCACAGACATCTGACACGCCGAGTTATCTCAAACTTCTTAAGCACCTCTTGTTTTCAGCAGCTGAACCCAGCTGGCAGCCAGCTCCAGATGCTCTGGGGGAACTCTAAGAGGTGTTACAGGGTATTGAGATGAGCTGCTCACTGTGCCTACCTTGGAGAGAGAAGGGGCAGACTGGCACCACAGCCAGACACCCCCCAGGACACGTTGTAGGTGGGAGGAGACCCCACCACAGACACTGCTTCAATGATCCTCCCCCCTGGCCAGGGGGGTCTGGGGTCTCTCTGAGAAACTGAAAGAAAAAACATAAACATTCATCAGAGCAAGGAGAGCAGAGGTGACTATGCCATGGTATTGTCATTTCATAGCTGGAAACACCTGCTTGGTGTTTTTGTTTTGTTTTGTTTTGTGTTATATTTCATAGAATCATTAAGGTTGGAAAAAGATTCTAAATTCACTGAGTCAAACTATTCTGCAGCACTGCCCAGTCCACCACTAACTCATGTCCCCAAGTGCCACATCTACACATTTTTGAACTTTTCCATGGATGGGCATTTCACCACAGTCTGTTCCATTTGTAGAACCACATTTTAAAATAAACCAAGAATATTGATATTTTGGCAATTCCTTCTCCACTGCTATCACAAAAAAAAAAAATAAATATAAGTTTAAAAAAAATTAGTGTCTGTTGTGAAATTTCCCTTTGAAAAAGTTCCATCTATCTTTATTGCTATAGATTTAACAGAATGTCCTGGGGGGAAAACAAAACCCAAAAGAGATGCTTTTACCAATCACAGCTCTGTCAGCGATGATGAGCTCATCAAGATAAAATGATCCAGGTGTTTCTTTTTGCAGCACAGGGCTCTGCAAGTCTATCTGATGCACAAATACTGGGGAATTGGCTGGGAGGTCCTGGAGAAGCACTGAGAGATTCACACACCTCTTCCAGAGGTTGGTGCAGGTAAATGTCCAGCTGGAAGACACCAAGGTTGGGACAATAAACAAATTTGAGGTGATTGTGAAAATTCCAGGTAATATCAGGCACTGTTTTTGTTACTATTGGTATTTAGCACAAGCTACATGCACAGTTTGTCATTACTCACCATGTCCTTGTTTCATTCCCCAGAGTGAGAAATGAGGATTTAGGTTTCTCCTTATTTTTTCCCCTCTGAATCACTAGAGTGGGATATGGGAATGATTACACCTGCTTTATTTTTGGCACACAAAAATGATTATGGGAATGATTACACCTGATTTATTTTTACCACAACTGCATCAGTGACCTCAACAGGGGTCAATCCAGAATTCAAACCCTCAGCTCTCTTCATTTTTTTACACTCCTTATTTTTTTTTTAAGTCTGCCTACCCTAAGATTTATGTCTGCTACCAAATGTTTTCTACTCATTGAATTTTAAGTGAATAAAGAAAATCAAGGGCTACACCAGTTTCCAAAGCTTTCAAAGGGTGGAGTAAAAACAAGCAATTCTCTCTCTTACTGCAGAAGATCAACCAGGAAAGAAACTGGGGAATTTATGTTCTCAAAAATCTTCAAGAACACCTGTGTGTCACTGAGGTGAGATAGTGCATGTAGCAAGAAACATGGAAATTTACTCATTAAATCCAAAAAGCATGGAAACACATTCCAGCAGTGACTCTGTAGAGACAGAGCTTTTGTCAGATTACTCCAAGTGACAAATTGTTCCTATATAAATAAGAACTTCCCTCAGTTTTCCTACTGCACCTTCTTACTATGGAAAATGCAGTCTCTGATAACTGTAATTGTCTGGATACCTTTTAGAGTCAGTTTCATTGAAGTCCCACTGGCAGGTGAGGTTTCTCCTCACTGGACATGAAGAGACATTGGAGTAGGACACAGAGAGATGAAGGATGTTGCTCATATGTCCTTTATGTGCAAAACACACCTGCAAAAATGGGGGAAAGATTTTCACAAATCAAAACACAGGTAATTCATATATAATGTACATGGAACATAAAAGAATAGATTCTATTTCAATTCTGGTTTAACACTGTGTTGTTTGTTGTGGAGAAGGAAAGACTCCGGGGAGACCTTAAAGCCTCTTCCAGTGCCTAAAGGGGCTCCAAGAGAGCTGGAGATGGAATAAGAGCTGCAGAAGACAGTTTTGGCACCCAGGTGTGACAAACATGGCATCAAAGTGACTCTTTGAGCTTCCCTGAAGTTTTGGGTTTATTCCTTTTAAAAGTAGGAGAAGATGAGCAGAAAAGTGAGCAATGGACCACCAAACAATAAAGGTTTTTTTCCTTTTGTCAAGAAATGTTCATCCTTGTCCTTTCCACCTTTCTCCAACACCATCCCACT
This sequence comes from Chloebia gouldiae, assembly GCA_003676055.1. Lineage (NCBI taxonomy): Eukaryota > Metazoa > Chordata > Aves > Passeriformes > Passeridae > Chloebia > Chloebia gouldiae. Next base: position 172,550 of record QUSF01000002.1, on the reverse strand, counting down.
TCTTCTTTTCCCGCAGCAAGGGTTGTATCCCCAGGATCAGTTAACAGCCAGCTGTGTTAAAAAAAATTTACATCTCTGAGATCCAAAACCACTCTCAAACCAAATAAAAGATGCTCTGCTCTGTGCTAAGACACGATGCTTGATAGATCTGGGAGATTTGTAAGCTGACCAGACTTTATGTTGCTTATTAGGCTCTGAACATTCAGTGCCCAGTGCAAGCTGCTCGTGAAGAGCTGCCACTCACATGTGGGTATTTAGTAATGTCATATCTTGGTAGTGTAGATGGGGAAGTTTTCACCAGCTGGCTTGGTCTGTGGATACTGAACCTCCCACAGAAAGGCTCTGTTCTACTGACAATGTGTCCTGTGGTGATGATGTTCTTCATATCTGACAGATAAATAAAAAAGAAAAGAGGCAATGAGATGTTTCAAAGTGATTCAGAAGACACCAGTACAGTCAAGATTCATGAAAATACAACAAATGGGCATCCCGATACTGTCAAACAGTTCTACTCAGAGAATTCTCCTGCCAGAGTTCAGTAAGTGTTTGTACACTACTCTCAGGAACAGGTTCCTGGAGCTGTCCTGTACAGGCCCAGGAGTTGGATTTGGTGCTTCTTGTGGGTCCCTTCCAGCCCTGGAGATTCTATCACTGTGATTATTATATTGATCATGGTTTTTTTAGTGCATACACACAATGAATAGATGATAAACATGAATATGTACTTATAGCCATTAAAAGTGTAAATTTCCTACCAGCAAAAGTTTAAAGAATATTTATGTCATAAAAGCAGATCAAGTCTCACAATAAATACTGCTTATGTGCCACAGAAGTTCCCTACCTTCTTTCTCAAAACCACAGTGGAAAAGGATTTTAGCAGAAGTTGGTTCAGTTTCACATCCTACTGAAAGGAGTTCTTCTATTGCTGCTTGCACCTTTAAAAGAAATTAAGAAAATGGAAAGCAGTCAGTTACAATCATTTCCGCAGAGACTTCAACACACACATCATCACTTCGTTTTTCGTCAGCCAGGGATCAGTGGCACAGCAGCTCTGAACAAGCAAGTAGCCAAATATTAAATGAATAAATACGTTAAATAATAATATACCAAAATTTATCTCAACAGAGTGTAAACTTTTATGTTTATGTAAAAGTTTTCAGGGGCCTGAGACATCCTCAGTCTAATGACTGTCATGGAGCCACCACTCAGGGTCACTTCAATGTTGACAAATTAACAATCAAGACATCAAGAGCCTATGGGCTGCTGAAGAAGCCAGAGCCATACGAGAGCCAGGGCTCATCTGGCCTTAGAGAAGAAGTCCAAGGATCTGGATCAGTGAAAGTCCAAGATATCTGGATGTTGTGATAAGCTTAGAATCCACCTCCGAGTCAACACTCAAGAAAAATAAAAAATCCCACTCTATGACATTCTCAGTAAAAAACAAAAACAAACAACAACAAAACAACAAAAACAAAACAAACAAACAAAAAAAAACCACAAAAAATCACCTCTACATCACGTAAACTTAAACTTTATCTCAGCTTCAGGGCCAGATCTTAACTTCTATCAAGCACCAGCGCTCCAACAATTCCCAGCAGAGGACCTTGTGTCTGTGTTTAATGGCACCTACCTGGTGAGCTGTAGCATTTGTGGGAATCATTCTCAGTGTGTTGTTCCAGGAGATACTGAAATAACCTGTACCAGACACAGTCAACATCTGGGAAAAAAAAAAAAAAAAAAGAGAAGCAAATCAAGAAAGGAAAACAGATGCAAACTGCATGAGACACACACACTTCAAACCTGCCATCTTCTACTGAGGAGGATTTTACTACCAGCACTTTGCCTTTTATGGCCTCTGTGAGCCAGGGATCCCTTCCAAGAGCCACTTCAGCTACTCTTAAACTGCCCTGGTCCTACAAGGAACAGGATTCTTACATTAACAGGAGAACAGGGGATGCATGACCTGTGCAGCTGCAGATGGTCCTAAAAGCTCCTGACCTGCAGGAATTTAACCATTAGGAAAAAACTTCCCTCATTCCTGAGTGTTTACACACACCCACTAATGCATGTAAAAACCACAGACAACTTCAGCTCACTATGCTAGCTCACCATCTACCTCAGGAGGTTGTAAACAAGGTGGAAACACACATTTTTCACAGCTGGCACCAGCAAGGCAGTTGCAGGCAGCACTGACCTGCACTTCTGGGAGATGCAGGGCACGAGCCCGAATTTCATGCCTCTCAGTGTAGTAGCTGTTCACCACACGGGGGTCCAGCCACGTGTTGTGCATCTGGACTCCAACTCTCATCCCCTTGCTGGGTGTCTTTGCGTGATGCAGTGCTTCCAGGTAGTACCTTGAGCCAGCAGTTAGCTCAAATTTCTGGGATTTTGGCTGCCAAAGTTCACTCCAGTTCTTCACCCAGTTCTCAGACCACTCTGAATTGCCAGCAGGGAGAGAAGCAATTCTCACCTGCGTGCAGAACAACCAAATAACAGAATCACAGAATGCTTTGGGCTGGAAGGAACAACAAAAATCATTTTATTCCACACCCTGCTATGGGCAGGGACACCTTCCACTAGCCCAGGTTGCTCCAAGCCCTGTCCAGCCTGGCCTTGGAGTCCAGGGACAGCCACAGCTTCTCTGGACAACCTGTGCCAGGGTCTCACCACTCTCTCAAGGAAGAATTTCTTCCTCATATCCAATATAAACCAACTCTCTTTCAGTTTGAAGCCATTAAACCAGTTAGTGACTTTTTTCCAGCTCCATATAACATTTAGTCCAAAGACTCAGCTCCAAACAAACAAACAAAATATTTGTATTTATAACTGATATCTGTGCATTGATGGCTCACAAATTCCTTCCTATTATATAACAAAAAGCCACAGTGTCAAAAAACTTTGGTTTAAGGTTCAATACCATAAAGAATGTAAATCCTATGGCTTACTCTAGCATTATTAATAGTTCCCCAAATAACTTTTCATGGATGCCTTCAGTTCAGACAGACAACCAACAAAAAAGTCTTCTGGAAAAGATAATCAATTATGCTGGTTGCAAGAGTGATTTTTTTTTTAATGAGCTGTATAATGAACAGGGCTGATGTACAATATCAAAAATAATCCCACAGTTTTGACTCTGCAAAAGATTCATAAAAGAAAACAAACCAGTCCACAGTGGGGACTTGTTATCACCCCTTGTTATCACCTTAATTAAAACCCTTTCCATCCTCATTTTTAATTTTCATTTCTCTCATTTTTCTCTACCAATAATAATACCTTCTGTTTTGGATCTTGGGACAAACTTAAGTAGAGAGATGCTTCACCATCTGCCTGAATCCAGAAGGTGTAATTGTTGGTCTGAGGAGCCACAAAAAACCCACGGAGTCTGGAGCTAAGCAAAAATAGAGCATCCACAATATGCAAAATAGTTACGGGGGAAAAAAAACAAACCAAAAAAAACCAACAAATCATCCCAACACCCCACCTTCACATGTACTCTGAGTAAAAACAAAACATCTTTAAACCATTTTAACAAAACAAATCTTGTTATTATAAAGCTGAAGTAACCTCAAAATGACCCAATTTCACATTAAATGTCAATTATGCTTTACAAAAGTTTCAAAAAGGAAAGAAAAAATAGCTCTATGAAGCCAAGCATGATTTTGTTGGAAGCCACTTCAGTGCATTTCTTCTCAAACAAAGTCTTAACCTTAAACATGCAGGAAAAAGCCAAAACCAGAATGTTCAGAATCAAACAACAAAAACCAGAGAAGTGGTAGAAAAATGTAAGAATGCATGCACATTGCACAGTTTTCAAGGTCATGTGTGAAGAGGCAATGAGAACCAAGACAATTCAGGAATTTATTTATTTATATTAATGCCACCTTTCCTGCCAACATCAGCTGAGAATCTGCCCCTCCACATCTGGACAGAGCTCCAGCCCAAATTAGCCTCAAACTGGAGCTCCTTCCACTTCCAGAGCATTTTTTTTTTGGGTGGTATTTCAGCATATCTAGGCCAGGTAGAGCAGGGAAGGCAAAAGGAGGAAAAAATAAAGCACTTCACTGCATATTTTAAGCTTCAAAAGGACCTCGGAGCAAAGGGTTTGCTTTGATTTATGGGAGCTATGCAGTGAGGCTCTGCTATAAAGAGCTGTCAGGTGTTTTTGCTGCACCTTACACTGCTAAAGGTGATTGCCATGGCTTCGTCTCTTTTTAAGATCACTGAGTACCTGAAGGACTTCTTTGCCCCAGACAGAAACCTTACTGGGGAGCTGGCATTAGGTACAAACTGCCATCTGTATCCAGGACCTGCTTCTGTCAGATCAGAGGCATCATCCCAGACTTCAAAGAGAAGCCCTCTGTTTCCTAGAAAGTTAAAACAAAAGTATTCTCAGCAGAAGCCAGCAGAAATCCCAGAGCACATGCTGGAATCGGTGCTGTAGGAGGCAGGCCAGAGAGAAAATTTTAATAATAAATTGGCTCTGTTTGTGGGGTATTTTGCAGTCTAAGGCAGAACACAGATCTCGCCATAGGGAATTTGTTTTACCTTTAAACCCTCCAACAGAAATAACAAAAATTTGCAGAGAGAAGAACATCCAACGTGTTCACATGTCTGCTCTTGCAGGAAAAAGCACTGAGGCTACCCACAGTCAAAGTTAAGCCTCATTTTATACACTAAAATCTCCTACTGCAATGCTCCACTCAAAGAGTGTCCCCAGAAGCCTCTGCAGTAATTCCAGTTCAGGCATCCTCCCTCTAAATATTTTCCATGCCTTTTTCCACTCATTTTCCACAGCACAGCAGTCTGACCTTCCTCCCACCATCTCCAATCTGCTTGTGGTGGGCTGAGCTCTCCACCCTGGTTTTCCTGGCTACACAATCACAGAATTATTTGGAAGGAACCATTTGAGTTTAACCTCCTTCCATGAGCAGGGACACCTCCAACCAGAGCAGGTTGGTCAGAGCTGCACCCCAAACTGGCCTTGAATGTCTCCAGGGATGGAACATCCACCAGCTTTCTGGGCAACTTGTGCCATGGCCTCACCCCCCTCATTGTCAAAAAATACCTTCCTTAGAAACAATTTAAATAGAAACTATTTAAATAGATGGTTTTAATTTAAAACCATCACCCCCTGTCCTATTACAAATAAAAGTCCCTAATAAAAGTTTATCCTTATGTCTGTGAAAGCCCCCTTTAGGCACTGGAAGGGACTCTCAGGTCTCCCTGGAGCCTTCTCTTCTCCAGGCTGGATAATCCCAGCTCTCTCCTCAGTCTTTCCTCACAGCAGAGGCACTCCAGCCTGTGGATTATTTGCAGCCCACTTCCCTACCACCCCAAAAGAAACTGATAGTGCAGACAGTGCTTTGGAAAGCCCTGTTTCTCGATTGTATTCATCACCAAAGGGATTCTGCCCTGCATTTCTGTGTGTGTTTGCTTATTTGGAGCTCCAGGAGCAGCTCACCTGGCTGGGGGGCACCAAGCCTCCTGCCCTCACCAACAGGCTCCGTGGTGCATCTGATTTCCCGGGGAGAGACGTGCTTGACTTTACAGGGAACACCTGCCAGCAGGGAAAGGAGACAAATGTGCTGTGGGAGACTTGCAGACACAGCTGAGCTGCAGCATAAACACATCTCAGAGTCATGGAGTGGTTTGGGTAGGATGGGACCTTACAAATATGTGGTTCCAAGCACATTCCACTAGACCAGGTTGCTCTGTTGGAGCTCCTCTAGGAACTGGGAAATGCTCCAAGGTCTCCTTGGGGCCTTTTTTTCTCCAGTCTGAACAGCCCCATCTCTTTCAACCTTTCTTTATAGTATAAGTGTTCTATCCCTCTGATCACTTTTGGGTCCCACCTCTGGATTCATTCCAACAGGTCCATGATTTTCCCACGCTGAGGACCCTGGATCAGAATAACTGGAGCTTCCTGGAGATTTGTAGTGGTTTAAGTTTGCTACTTGGAGATTTTTTTGGTTAATGTATTCATGAGTGTGGTGGGTTTAGTGCTGGCTAACTACTAGTGTATTTACTCATTTCCTGCTGTGAGGTAGGACTAGGAGAAAGGTAAAGTAGGTCTAAAACTTCAAAAGGGTATAAAAAGAAACTATTAATAGCAAATAAAAGAAAAAGTAATAGGAATTTAAAACCTTTAGGCTATTTCTCCTCCCTCTACAACTTCTTGTTTTCTTAATAAAAATGTAAAGAAACAAAACCTAAAATTTTAGTTAGTTTACTACTTCTAGATTAGTTTTTTTTCAGTTTATTTAGGGAGCAAAGTATCTCTTTTATGGAGATTTCTCTACAAGAAAATAGTTTCTCTGTGTCTCTATGAATAGCAGCTGACTGGGGAAATATGCAATCAGGAACTTATTTATCTATAAGCTTTTGTCACAGTTGTGTTTATAGGTTGCATTGACTTATGGGGTATTCTTTCAAAGATTTGTTGTTTAAAGGGAAAGGTTCTTATTATCTATTTGTATCACATCTGTAAATGCCTCTCATGCAAAACAAGCATGGGAACAAGGCGAGTCCTACAATTCCCACACTGGTATCCCTGAACATCTCTTGAATTTTGCAGTCAGGGTCAAATTGTATTTAAAAAAAATAGAATTCACATGTCTCTGCTGTTACCTGCAGCAGTGACCTGCACTGGCTCCTCAAAGAAATCCCCGGTGACCGTGAGATCAGTGCCCCCTGCCAGGCTCCCTCCAGCTGGGAATACGGAGAATATCTCTGCAGGGGAAGGAAAAGAGGGATCTGAGCACAAGCCCTGCAGAAGTTAACCCCAGCCCTATTTCTGGGACAGCCTTCAGTGATCTTGCTTCCAGCCAGAGCAGGCTCCTGTGAATGAAACCAGCTTCTCACTGATCCCTGTTTTTGGCAGCCTCTGGGATGACACCAGGAATGAGCAGCATGGAGAGTTTGGCCACATGGCAGGGGGAACACTGCAGTGCTTGGGCTGTCACTTAGCAGTAGCTGCATCTGTCATGCTCAGATTGCAAACTGCTCTGTTCTGTGCTATTGAGGATCTCTGGGGGGAAAAAAAAGCAGAATTAAAACTATTTTAATCCTCTTGACCTTCTCTGACTCACATCTCAACTTAGTCCTTAGGTTTAAATGTTACCACTCTTTCCAATAATCCCTCAGACTTCAGGGACAAATTGAGGGAACAGAATATTTGAGTATCCACATGACCATGAGGTCCTTTCAGGACTTTATCTGTTACAAGTGTGCCATTCCACAGGAAATCTATTTTTCTGTTTCATGACAATTACCCTCTTTGCACTCATATTGGTGTTAAACCACCCAGTTCTACTTGTTTTGCTCTGAAAAAAAAGTCTAATAAGAAAAAGATGAGGGATTTTGGTCTATACCTGCATCTTTTTTGCTAATTCATCTGGTACTTAAACACTAATTGTACAGTATTGGCTACTGACTAGCACAGTACTGTCTACAGGATAATCTAGAAGATCTTTCTGCTCATGCTCTGCCCACAGCCAACTTCGTGAATGGTTATTTCATTTTACTCTGCTTTCAGTTGTGAATAGAGGCATAAAATTAGCCTTCTTAACAAAGAGTTGTCTACAATACAGCTTGAAACATCACATGCATATAACAATACAGCATAACATCACACTAATGTACCTTAAATAATTTTTTTTAACTAAAGGTGCAGTACCCTGCCATTCACTTCCTATCCAGAACTCAATTCTTGGAGTAGCTGAACACCACCTTCTGTCTGTAGCCAGTGTGGGAGTTCTTATCCTGAGATCTGCATTTCCAAAATTTCAGCCTCAACAAATACAGAGTGATTTAAGAGGGGAAAGTTTCTCTATGAGCAACACCTCAACTCTGATCTGACAGGTCAAGGAACAACATAAATCTGCTTGTCTCGTAATCTTTATCTGCAGCTTTTGGCTTAGTCAAGCCCATACCAGGGGAGTGGAACACCAAAATTAGGACAAAACAGAATTACATCTCAGGGTAAAGCAAGTGAGAGGTCTTTTCTTACATCACACTGAGACTGATGGAGGACAGTGCTAATGAGGTGGATCAGTGAATACCTGGATGAGCCTGGTACAGGAAAAGCTCCTGTTTGGCACTGATGAGCCAAGCACCTTTGTGCACTGCTGACCTGCAAGAGAGAAAATGCCTGAGAGATCCTGGGCCATGTAAATAAAAGTAAACCTTCATTTGGCAGGGCTGGAAACTCGCTCGCCAGAGGAACAGTGGAACATTTCTGCAAGCTCCTTGCACCAGCACATTGAAGCATTGATCCATGAGGCCCCATTAAATGGCTGAAACACTTTATTAGAAGTACTAGCACATTGTAAAGTATGCTTTGACACAGTCAGAACCTGTTTTCACCCCTTTAATGGTTAAATTCTTTCCCATTTGGATGAGTAGTTAAAAGCAAGGCGGAAGGTTTTAATTCAGCTAGATTTAACGGATCACAGAATGGTTTGGATGGGAAGAGATATTAAAGAGCATCCAGTTCCACCCCCTGCCATGGGCAGGGACACCTTCCACTATCCCAGATTGCTCCAAGCCCTGCCCAGCCTGGCCTTGGACACTTCCAGGGATCCAGGGGCAGCCACAGCTTCTCTGGGCACCCTGTGCCAGGGCCTCATCTTCCTCACAGGGAAGATTTTCTCCCTGATATCCAATCTGAATCCATCCTCCTTCAGCCATTCCCCCTTGTCCAAGATAAGATTTTTCATGTTCTGGTCACTGAGGCAAAGTATAAAACACCAAAGTGGAAATACTTTGGGGAGAAACATTCTCCCATGTTATTCCAAATCTGACTACCATCAGGTAACAAGCCTTATTTCTAAGCAATGAAACACACAATAAGGTAGAAGCATAATTAACTCATCCTGGACTCAAATGCAGCTCTATTCCTATGCAAAACCAGAGAAAAATAGAGAAAATATTCTTTTACTTACTTTCCTTTGTTAAACACTGAGAAGCTGATGTTGTGGGACCCTGGGGGAGAGAAAAGTGACAATGCTTTCAGGTAGAAGTATGAAGTAAATCCTACCAAAGGCTGTCCAGGTTCTCTGGGCCCAATTCTCCCTTCCTTATACATTCCTTACAACAGTAAGGAAAATCTATTTTACATATTTCACTCACAATATTTTTCCCAAACAGGAAGGCTGGAGCTCAAAGCCTCCACAAGAAATTAAAAATTTCATCAGGGTGCTTGGAAGTGAGGAAAAATGAGAGGGATCCCACCTGCTACTGGAGACTGTGACTAGAAGGGAACAGTCAATTTATTCCTCTAATAAAGCACTAAAGGGAAGGCACACCACAGACAAGAAAGATTAAAGTAGAAAACCCAGCAAGGACCCCAAATCCCACTGTTGGCTGTCAGCAATGCCCACATCACTTCATGATTTTCCTTCATGTCCTTCCAGGCTTTGCAGAGGACAAAACCATGGCAGGGGCTGTGCTGAAGGTTGGCAAGCCTTGATCTGAAGCTGCTTTTATGGACTCAGCCCTGAGCTACATTCTGGCTTTGGAGACAGAACAGAAACTCATGACAGACACCCTCCTCCCTCCATCCTCTGGAGCTGCAGGAATGACAGAAACCCATGGGTTTTACCCCTTTTCACCAACCTATGTGATTCCCTTCCACCCGGCACTGCAGGGTCCCCAGTCCATCCTTCACCTGAATGGGGTAACTGTGGAGAGACAAAGGACTTCACTGAGCCTTGGGAGGAAAAAAAAAAAAGCAAAATATAATAGAATCAATTAACTATAGAAGTTGTGGGCTTATACACCCGAGATAGTCATGGTTTGCTGTCTTTAGAAACATGGGAGTGAGAAGCAGGTGAGATGGGATAAGAACAACCCATCTTGCCACTAAAGATCAAGAGCTCAGCAGCTTAGGAGGATGTCTTCCAGTGGGAGTGCTCCAGCTTGGCTCCTTTACACCTATTTCTAGAGGCTGATGCTGTTGATGGCCTTCAGAACACTCCCCCACCCCAGCCTTGAAATCAAAATTTGAGCAGGATAAGTGCAAGCACAAGGGGAGGGTGAATAGAAGGACAAAAATGTTTCCCCTCTACTTGCTCCTCTGCAGGTTCCTAATCTTTGAGAATGAGCAGGTAGCAATTAAAACAGATATGCTGGAACTACATCAAGCCTCTGGAGTCATGGAATGACACAATTCCCATCATTACCTCACATTTATGTTTAAGTAGTTGAAGCTGCAGAAAGCCAGCAGTCCTCACCCACCCCTCACAGACCATAACTCCCCAGGGTCTGTCTCTATTTTAAGCCAAAGCAGAAGAGTTTCTCCAAAAGCCACAAATACTTTCATGCACAAGTTGTGCTGAACCCTTGCACCAACACAAACCCAAATTAAACCAGAACTGACGAGCTTCCAGCTCTCCTGTCAGCAAAAGAGCAGAGACTGGTCCATCCATCTCCTGATGTAAGAACAGCTGGCCTGGGCAAAAAATGAACAGGAAAGAGATGTGATGCAAATGAAAACCTGATCCTGTTAAAATCAGCAGCCAATATTTTCTCAAGGGACAGGAATTCTCTCCCACTTGTAGCTAACATTTATTAACCTTCTATAAAATGGGACAAGCCCTAATCTCTCATCTCTGCACCTGCAAATTGCATTCCCCAAATAGTGTGGGAGCTGCAGCTCTGTGAGAGTGCAGCAGGGCCCTCTTGGGGACACCCCATACCAGCCTGAATGATCCAATCCCTCCTCCCTGAGGGCCAGGCTGAACTCCAGGAGGGAAAGACCCACCCACACCTTCCCAACCAGCAGGCAGAATCAACTACAGCAAGTACAATCAAGATGCAGCTCAGACATTTCTTGATTTCTTTGAGGAAAAACACTACAAACAACTTCCAGCAGAAATCACCCAAGCTCCTAATAAAAAAATATAAATATCTGTTCCTTAAAGGATCAGAATGGGACAACATCCACTGGAGAGGAGAAAGAAGGTGGGAGGAATAAATTCTGAGTAATTAGCAGAGTAAGCAAGTGCCGGCAATGACTCTTTGAGAATTAACAGGCAATTAAAGGAAATAGGTAATTAAAACCTGTAATGCAAACAATTTGTGATGACCCACCCCTCACCAGGCAGTTTTCTATGGCCCATGTTTCAGAATGCAGTTTTATGAGGTTTTTCTAAAAGAGGTTGCTTTTATTAATACAGGTGGCTGATACTGAGAACCTTTCCTTTTAAGGAAAACTGGAAAAACATCAGTGCTGCCAAATGTTTGTTCAGCATCATTGGACCAGTGCATCCCATACAAAGCATGGAAAAAGGTGCAGAACACACTTGGAAGCATAAAAAACATTCCCTTTTTTTTTTTTTGCTCCAAATCCTGAATCAGCGTGACTGAGTGACGGACTGCTCTGGTCAAGTCCAAGTCCCCACCTGGTACCTATTTCCTAACACACCAAAAATGGGCAAATTATTCATGTGAAGCTACAAAGAGAACCTGTCTGGTATGCTGGGATTTTGAGCCAATTTCCTTTTGGTGAGGCTGAGCTGTAAATGAGTAATCTGGCAGCAGAGCACTGCAGGCACATCCAGCCTCAGACAGAGCAGCCTTTCTTCCCTCTCATCAAAGGTTCCAGGGCTCCACCAGCGGCAGGTAAAACAATCATTGATCCCAAACAAAGGATGATGATGTGCACAGTGTAGGGATGGCATGGCAGGAATCTGCACTGGGCTTTCCTTCATGCAAGCAGGGAGTTTAATCACTTAACAAGGGATATTTCCAATCAGCTTGAGAAGTCATTAAAAAGTATGTCAGTGTTAAATATCTGATGGCTCAATTAAAATTTCTGACTACTGAGAATACACACCTTTCCTGGCTCCTGAAATGATCCTTAAACTGCCAGCAGAGTAACTATGGATTAATAGTTTATCTTTAAAATACTTACCTGGGCTTAGTTCCTCACTGCCACTGGCACAGAAATCATAAATTAACATCTGAAAACATATCCATACATATGGAAATACATATGACACACAGCAGGAGAGTGTTGATGCTCACTTTGGATTCACTGTGTTTAAAGGGGCTGCTGTCCTAAAGTAAGGGTTTTTTTAAACCTCGGTGCTTTTCTCTGTTGCATGTAACTACAGAAGCAACATTAAAAAAAATCAAACCTCTGAGAACAAGAAAACAATTACAGAGTGTTTAAAGCAATGAACAACAAAGCCTTTTGTCTCAAAATACTTCTCTTTAGTCTTCTGGTTCACCAGAGCATCTGCTTCAAACTAATAGTTTTTTGCCTTTAAAAAAATGCAAATGGAAAGGGGAAAATTTATTTAACTTTTCAACTCTGACATTATTTTAATTAGTTAAATTTTAATTTGCTAGCCAAAATAAAATCTACAGCAGCCAGCTGCAATTACAGTACAATTCACACTGAGCTGTGATTGACTGTGCTGCCAGTAAACAAACCAACCAGCTTAATGGACCAGTTGCAATTAGATTAACAAAGTTTGCTGGAGCCCAAATCATGAGCTGCAATAAACCACAAAGGAAGTAAATGGCAATTCTGGGCCAACTGGTTGCAATTTATTGCTGTCAAGGAGGCTGATGGAAGAAATGTCAATTTACAGGGACTGCAGCAGATAGCTGAGTGTTCATAATTACCCATCAATATAATCCACGTTGAAGTCCAGAGTCTCATATCTGCCAGCAATTGTCTTCCCATGAATCTGTATTAAATTTCCTGTTTAAGAGGAAATGGAAATTGAAGAGTCTTTTAAAAGCAAAGAACTTATTTGCAGATTTTCTGAGCTGAACAAAAGGAATTAATGGTCTTTATAGATTTTGCAGAGGTTCCTGCCCTGAATGTAGTCTCATGGCTCAAGATGATTTTGCACGTAATTCACTTTTCTCAAAGCACATCTTTATTTCCCACCAAAAAAAAAAAAACCCAAATTCATTCCAAAATTTTTTTGCAGATCTCTATTTGCACAAAGCTGACAAATTTTCCTCAACTATTGTTAACTAAACCCCACTTTCTAACCCAATTCCACTGTAGAACCTCATGAAAAAACCAAAATTACATCATTTGTACACCAGACAGGGTGAAGGTCTAAAGAAGGGTCTTGGCATATCTGTGACCACATTATTCTCCTGCTCTACACTCACACTGAAAGGTGAAACATCCATCCAGCTAATACAGAGAAATCTCCATAATGACACCTGTGCAGGGCATGAAAATCTAGAGCTTAATTACACCTGAAAACAGTTGGAAATTAGGGATTTATTTTTTAGACTGAGACTCATCTGTGTGATATAATCATCCATGTGACTGTCTGAACGCTTGAGAGACCAAAATATTTTGAGTAATCTTGACTTTGAGGATCAAACTTTTAATTTTCTCCAAAGAAACCTGAAAATACGGAAATAATAGAAATAGAGGGGAAAAGAATCTCCCATATTGCAGTTAATTTTTCAGACCAAAATCACTGAATGACTTCTCATGTCACTTTAAAGTCTGATTAAAACCCCAATAAGCAAAAGGTCTGTATGGCATTAGAGATTAAAGAAAGGTCCCATACCTGGGGTGCCAGATGATGGATTAATTTGGTAAACCACAGGTGTCTGCTCAGCTGAGAACTGTAAAGAGAGATTGGCACTAAATGTCAGCTATTTCTGCAGCAGTCCAACCCCACCTAACCGTGCACTGCTCACAACCAGCCAGCAGCTGCATTTCAGAGATCCACACTCCACATCTGATCTTTCAGATTCCTGCTCCAGGAAAGGAGTAAGGAGAATTATTCCTTTCTTACTCCCTCTCCATCCAGAGTCTGGATTAGTGATATTTTTACATCTTCTTTTGTGCCAAAACTGCCCACCCTGGCTTGATCCAATGTCAGGAGACACATTTTCATACACTATCAAATTTCTAAATCATGCTTTAGCTGAAGTTAAAACCTGCATTTCATCTTGAATGGTGACACCATTTTCCTTCCCAATAATATATCCTTTAGAACAATTCCATCATCATAGATGTGAAATACTTCCAGCCACTCTTTGGCAAGTTTGTTGGATACCTTAAAGCAGTGGAGCAAAGACTTTGTCTTGGCCCATCTTACATCAATACAACAGAGACTTTTGGGGGAAAGGACCACCTTTGCCTCTGAGGAAAAAAACCTTGAAAATCACCAAGTACAACCATTAATCCAACACTGCTAAATCCAGTAAAACATATCCCCAAATGCCACATCTGCATGGCTTTTCAATCCCTCCAGGGCTGGTGACTCCACCATTTCCCTGGTGTTTGACAATCTTTTGGGGAAGAAATTTTCCCTGATAGCCAATCTAAACCTCCCCTGGTGCAACTTGAGGTAATTTTCTCATCCTGTATCTTGCAACTTGGGAGAAGAGGCCAACCCACATCTGGCTTCATCCTCCTGTCAAGGAGTTGTGGAGAGTGAGAAGATCCTCCCTGAGCCTCCTTTTCTCCAGGCTGAGCCCCCTCCAGCTCCCTGAGCTGCTCCTCATCAGACCTATGCTCCAGACCCTTCCCCACCCTATTTGGACACGCTCATCTTCCTCATCTCCTTTATGATACCCTCAAGACCTCATTGGCACTTATAGATGCTGCTCACAGCCCAATAAACATAACAAAAAAAAATTATGTTACATTAATTCAAAGATACCATTGCATATATCATTTTTTTCCCTAAGTTTTCCTTGAAGCCCATTCCCTTTCAGAGCTCAGACTTTGCCTTCTCTCCTATTTCTGGTCATGTTAAAAATGAATGAGCAGCTACAAACTTCCACCAGGAATGGCCACTTCTGGAGAGCAAAGGCAACATCAAACCATACCCCAGGCTGCAGAAGATGTGGAGAAAGAAGCCAAAAGCAGCAGGAAACTGGGGCCACTGGCTGATAAGAGTCTTGTGAGCTGCTCAGACTTGTTGCTGCCTGCAGCAGCTTTTCCAATCTAACACAGAGGCAAAATTAATTTTAATATGTGTAGCTCCCAGGGCCCAGCCCCATAACAAAGAGACACATTGTGGTTTATTTAGCTTGGAATGTGCCTCATTAACAGCATCCCCTGGTGATTTTTCATCAGCTCTCTAAGCTAGCTGAACCACCCAATGACTCTTCAGCTTTAATGTGCAATTTACTGAAAATGCTGGGGTTTTTGCTCAAAGTTAGCACAGAGGTGGGATGTGACTTTCAAAAACACCAGGCCTCATCCTAAAGCCCACAGTCATCATTAAGGATTCTGCTCTGCAAGAGATCACAGAATCCCAGAATGGTTTGGGTTGGAAGGGATCCTAAAGATCTCATTCCATGCCCCTGCCATAGGCAGGGACACCTTCCACTGTCCCGGGTTTCTCCAAGCTCTGTCCTACCTGGCCTGGAACACTTCCAGGGATGGGGCAGCCACAGCTTCTTTGGACAACCTGTGCCAGTGCCTCTCATTAAAGAGATTTTTTTCAAACATCCAATCTAAACCTACTGACTTTCAGTTTGAAACCATTCCCCCTGGTTCTGTCTCTAACATGCCTGTGCAAAAAGTCTCTCCTCATCTTTCACTAGCTTAGGGTTGCAATTGAATGGTCTTAGAGGTCCCTTCCAGCCCAAACCATTCCATAATTCCATCCATTTCAACGTATTTCCTGTGACACAATGTTGAAGCTTCGCTCCCTTCAATACCTTGAATTCTTTATCCTCACTTCTGCACTTGGTGATTACCTTGAAAGAATAGTTCTCTTTCTCCACCTCAGTCAGGTTGTTAATCACATGTCCTTTAAAGATCACCTCCACATAGTACACACCCTCCTGTGGTGAAGACCTAGGTGGAAGAAAATATGTAATACTATGTATTTTTAAACAAATTGTGTTTAGGAAATGCCAAGTCCTTTACAGAGTCTCCATTCACAGCAAGTCCACTGAGACATCCATAGAGCAAAAAAGCTTTACATGTCAACCCAAACTTCACACATATGAAGCCAAACTTCAAAATAACAATTTAAAAGAAATGTGGAAGTGCAGCAAAAAAAATCACAGTTAAGAGCAGAAGGTGACAGGGCTGCATTGGAATTCCACCTAAATTACTGTTAATGCAAAACACAAACATTCTCATTAGGCATGCACAGAAAATAATTGTTATTCATTAATAATAGAATGATCCAGGGCTGTCTGGATCTGCAGGGCATCTTGATCCTGGTCCATAAATTAATGCTGCATCCTTGTTTCACACAGTTTCCCAGCACAGCACCCAGCAGAATTAATTCCCAGCCAAATCATAGTAGCAAAATATGGAAGAGCCCCATTAGGTCCTTTTTCAGACACCCCAGTCTTCCAGTCCAACAGCCTGTGTTAAAGCTATGACAGGATAAAAACAGGCAGCTCAAGCTGCCCACCAGGTGCTTGGAACCATATTTATTTCCTGTTCTGTTCATAACCCCTCTCTATCGCCTTGGACAGGTCGAGGACACCAAAAGCTGGTAGAGTCTCCTCCAAGATTTCCTTGGGAGTTTTGCATCTGAGAGGTAGATGTCTACAAACCTTTGAATGTCTGAGTCTGGACTGCCCAAGAAGCCTCACTGTGACCCTCAGGCCTCAAGGTATCCTTGTGCTTCATGAAGTTAAAACAAAAATCAATCAGCCCTGGTTAGGAGGTGCTCAGCGAGGCCACAGCATGAGGATTTGTGAAGGAATTTTGAATGAGTTAGAGACAGGATTTCTGAATTATTTTAAATAATGTGATTTATTTGTCTTATGTTCTACATAAGCAAGAAAGGTGAGTTCAACTCCCATCTTCACCACATGGCTCAGAAGGTCACAAGACCTCCAGTAACAAGACTTATAAAAATGTATTAACCAATAAAACACTATCAGCAAGGATATTTATACTTTTAACCCACTTTAAATATTTTGTCTTATAGACTCATAATACAGAGTAAGTTTTCTTAGTCAATCATGTTATAACACAAAAACCTACAGTACAATTCTCTAAATCATGTTATAACACACAAACCTACAGTACAATTCTCTAAAACTCTGAACGCTACTTTAACTTAATGTATCTCTGTTTTAGACTATAAATCCACATTCTCACTTCTAATACCTACATTTGGAAGCCTTTTCCAAAGTCTCAGATCAAATCCTGTGCTTAATTCTAAACTTGGCTTACAGGCCCAAAGTTCTGAGAACTCCCTACATTTCAGATTCCAACACCACAGGAATCCTTTCAACTCCCAAACTTCCTGTGCAGACACGTAAGGAAAATGAGGATCCTGCTTGACAAAGGGCAAGGTCTCACCCACAGTGTAACTATGGATCATACCTTGTTCTGCACCTTATGGTGGGCAAGTCCAAATACAGAGGAGAGGCATCACACGGCAGCCTGGGCAGGTCTGGATGCACCAGGGACACCTCCAGCTGGGATGGACTGCCTGGAGAGACAGATTCTACCTGGTGGGATGTTGAACCTAAGCAATAAAAGTCAATCAGAAGAGCTCTGTGAGGACAGGATCACTCCCAGTCACACAATGAGCATTTTTGGAGGTACAACCCAGCTTCTCTAGGAAAAATGCTTAGAACCCTTGATCAGGCTTTTTAAAACCACGTTTGTGTAATTTCATGTTGTGGTGGTTTAACCCCAGCTGTCAATTCAGCCCCACACAGCCACTCACCCCACACAGCCACTCACTCTCTTTCTCCCCAGAGGCATAGGGGAGAGGATTGGAAGGGTAAAAACCACATCCCGAAGTGCATTTTAACACATTTTTTAAATCCCCCTGGTGACTCTACCCCTGCACTGGCAGCCTGTGCCAGGTAGTGACCATGCTCAGCTGATTCAGAAACCAACTTTCCTCACAATGGATAAATATTCATCACTGTAGAAAATCAGACCTGGCTTTGTACATTTGGTTTGGGGCCAAAATGGACATGACATATAACTTTCTGAAATTTTTACTCAGATCTCATGTTTATCATAGCGTTTTAAAATACTCCAGCATCACAGGACATATGAAGAGGGCAGATTGTTAGCTTTTCTTCAATAAAAGGGCAGGAGCAGGGAAGAAATTTCTAGCCCTACATCTGAAAAAATAAAGTTAACATTTTTACTTCTGCTGCTTAGAAATAAACCTTCAGCAATAGCTTATAAAGTCATCATTTCAAGCTCGTTTCATGCTATGAGTGCCATAGCCTATGGCTCTGTGGGGTAGGGTTTGTCACTCCAACCATAAACCTGAGAAGGAAGCTGATTATCTGTTATTTTTACATCCGTGGAAGTGTTCAAGACCAGATTGGACAGGGCTTGGAGCAACCTGGAATAGTGGAAGGTGTCCCTGCCCATGGCAGGGAGTGAAATAAGATGATTTTAAATCTCTTTCAATCATTTCTATGATTCTATTTCAACACACACTTCCAAAGAATTTAAAGCTCACCATCCAGAGTGATGGCAATCCATGTTCCTCCAGCAATGCTGCCTTCATGGGGCTTGACAAGTGATCCTGAGGCTGTCCCTGCAAAAACAAACCAGCTCCATCAGGCTGAAGGGAAAGGCAAATATCTAAAAAAACCTTATTAAGGATGAGACACAGTGACCTGAGATCTGTCTTCCTGTGATCCCACCCTTAATCCCATTTCTCCTTCTCAAGCTTCCAGATTAATCATGTTTCCCATCCTTTTCCCCCACCCCTGTCCCCCATTTACAGCTCCCCTCAGGGAGGTGTTGATGCCTTTAGGGCTTGGTGAACCGAGCTACAGCCTGAGCCTCCTGTCATCCTCAAGAATTAAAGATGATAAACCTCATTTTTATTCCTTCATCTCTCAAAGAAATGTGTTTGCTGACTTTTGTGCACCATACCAAAATTAAGGCTGCCTACGAAATACATCTTTTTCTGGCTCCCAGACATCCTGTCCAGCTATTTCCTTCTGAAGTCCTTAGGAGAGACAGAGAGGCCTGGAAAAGAGCTCCTGCTTCATGATGTTAATCACCTATAACCTGCTATGCCATGCCTTTCATAAGGCACCAAATTCCTTAGATAATTTAGGATTTATTTTAGGTACCCTCATTCTCTGAAGCTGAGAGGTTAACCAATATATTGCTTCTTTTTATGCAGCCACTGACCAGAATTTTCCAGAAGTCATTTCATGGTGATATCCACTTTCCTGATTAACATTTTAGGAGATTTCTTAGCTATGTTTGGATGCAATCTGATCAAACATCAGTATTGATTGCCAAAGCCATATATTGGACACTTTTGTATCATGAACCCTTAATATCAACATGCAAAGAGATATAATTAAATCAAGTAAACAAAAAACAATAGGTATGATATGAAATCAGGTAGAACACAGAGAATTAAAAATTAATCCAGAAATCTCCTCTATGGCTATGGAAATAATGCCATGGAAAACAAATAATAGGGTGGATAATGTCCAATGTGTAGCAGTCAATATCCCATAGTTTTCAACACCTTTTAGCCATTCCTCTCCACTCTCACAGGCAGTCTATGTCCAATCCCCACTAGATTTTGCAGGTTTGGGTGGAGGTAACACCTCTCCATCACCCACCTGCCAAGAATATCAGCCCAGCACTCAGCAGGAATGTTCTCCAAAGGTTCATCTTGAACACTGAATGAGGAATTCACAACAGTCTCATTCCAGGACCTTTCCTGTAACCTAAAAAAAAAAAAATCTGTATTCTTTCTTCTCACTGCAAATCTGTGGGAGCAATAGCTGTGAAATCATCTAATAATTTAAGAATATAAACATTTGAGTACTTGCAGACCAGGTCTAACTTGCTGTCATAGCCAGAGATATCACACATTTCCTTTTTAATGTCCAGGTCAGGAACTGTTCTAACATTTAAAGACAGACTGTCAACTTCTCCTGCTTTCACCCTCGGTATGGAAAAAGCATGGGTGCATTAATTTAGCCACATTTTTAAATCATAAAATGGTTTTGGTTCAACAATGACCCAGTTCCAGCCCCCTGCCATGGGCACAGACACCTTCCATCAGACCAGGTTGCTCCAAGCCCCATCCAACCTGGTTTCTAACTTATGGACCACAAGACCTACTGTAACCACTTTGTATTTCTTGCACTTTTTAACACACTGAAAAGTGCATGGGGCAGAGTCTGGCACCCTGGTGCAAGTGAATGCTGCATTCCAATGTAGGTGAAAAAAATATCATTTGGATTTGATTTTGTTATTCTTTTCAGGAGTCTTTCTGGCTTTACTTACCTTATTCAATTTGCTCTTCCTCCATTCCTCTGATGAGTGAAGTGCAGGGGCTCTGATACCAGCACAAGAGCTCCATCCCTTTGGCACCAGCTCTGTCACAGGTTTCAGGCTGAGGCTGTGTCAGTCATTCTGCCCAGTGCTGAAACCCACCAGACAAGCTTCCCAAAAGGCTCAAATCCTGTCACAGACAGCTCAGAGCTGTCTACTGAGGGTGTTTAATTATTAACTTAAGCTACTTGCTGCTATTAACTGTTTTGTTCCAAGACTTTAATAACCATAACAAAAATAAACTGGGATTGTTCTTCCACTGCTATATGGTTAGGTCCTCCAATAGGAGGACAATTAATCCATTTTATCCTCTTTTTTTTCCCCTCCTACAACATGATGGAAAAATTGTTTCTTGATATGCTGATATTCAATCTGGGACTGACTTTCACAGCAAGTGGACTTCAAGATTCCCTTACATATTATTAATTCAAATTTTCCATGGTATTCCAAACAGCATCTGCTGGGAATTCTGCCCAAAGAGTGTTTAGATCCTTTATCACTTCTCAAGTAGTTTTAACCCTGCAGGCCTTTTTGCCTGTGGAAAAGAGGGCAGTGGAGTTTCACAGTGTTTTCATTCATGCCCTGGAGAGCCTTGGCTCCTGGGAAGATGCAATCCAGCCTCCCTCAGACACTGAACAGCACCTCTACTCCCACCTCTGCCCTCCTCTCTTTGAAGTCCAGACGGATTTTGATGGAGTCCCTCAATGGGCTGCTGAGCCCCTGCCCTGGTATGGAAACCTTCATGGAAGTTTCCACTGAAATTTGAAGGAAGTTCCCAGACCTCACAGCCCAACTGAGGTTTAATGAGTTACCACACACCAAACAGCAGCAGAATGTGCTCATGCTCTCACCTCAGCCCCAAAGGGAGGTGGAACAGGCTTGCTCAGCCTCAATTCAGAGACTCAGTGGCACAAAGTCACAGGCAATCAACCCTCAGGGGAGCTCTGGAGCTCTGCCCAGCAGTGGAACCAGTCGTGCTTGGTTTATTCTTAGGCCAAGCCACAGTGTCTCAGCCTCAAAAAGCAATGATTACAGGAACCTCGTGTGAGTTAACCCCATCAGTGATCTACACTCAGTTTACTTATTAGCAGAATTACACTGGAAATGTGGTCAGAAGGAAGACTAAACTAGTGGGCTCTCAGACAAAAAACTATTGCTACAGAAGAGGCTGTTCAAGGATGACAATTTGAACCCAGCAGACAGAAAGAGGTGCTGGTAACAGGGTCCACTCACAGCCCCAAATAAAGGGATGGACCCAGTGCAAGGTTCCTTCAAGAAACCCCCTCAGAAACAAGAGGAGACAGGGCAGGGTGCTCAGCTGCAACACAAGTCCATGATCCAGATAAAAGGCAGGACCAGAGCAGGGATTACAGAACATTTCTACAGCACAGCTCAGGGAGGGGGCCCAGGGCCACAGATGAGGTTAAATCGTGCTCTTGAACCATGGCCAGGCTGGGGAGGGTGGTCCCAGGTGAGGCTGATCAGGGCCATTATGGTTTTTTGCTGCTCCCAACACACTCTGTCACTCAAATTCTGTCACTCAAACTCTGTCACTCAAACTACGACCTCGTCAGCAAAAAAAGATTAGTATTAATATCCATAACACTTTGTGATCCAGTCCTAAGGAAATGTTTTATCCAGGAAATCTGAACCAAATGTCCGAGGTTTGCAGATCAGAAGGATTTGGCTGGGGTGAGGAGTTTATTCTTTGCAGAAAGTCACAGATTGAGTAAAACAATGCACAGGGAGCCCTACCTATGAAGGAGCTGGAACGTGAAAGGAAAGAGGGAAAGGGCCAGTCCAGAGGAGGCCACCAAGATGATTGCAATGATGGAGCAACTCTCCTGCAGGAAGAGGCTGAGATAATTGGGAATATTCAGCTTGAAAAGAGAAGGTTTTGGAGTGACCTAATTGCACCCACCCTGTACCTGCGGGAAGCCTACAAGAAAGATGGACAGAAACAATTTACAAGGGCCTGGAGGGACAAGGGGAAAGGATTCCCACTGCCAGAGGGCAGGGTTAGGTGGGATATTTGGAAGAAGATTTGTCTGTGAGGGTGGTGAGGCCCTGGCACAGGGTGCCCAGAGAAGCTGTGGGTGCCCCTGGATCCCTGGAACTGTTCCAGACCAGGTTGGACAGGGCTTGGAGCACCCTGGGATAGTGGAAGGTGTCCTTGCCCATGGCAGGGGGGTGGAACTGGATAAGCTTTAAGATTCCTTTCAACCCAAACCTTTCTGTGATTCCACAGTTCTATGAAAAACACTGTCACTACTAACCAGAAGCCCAGGCCTAGAATTCAGATCAGGAGAGGAATGGCAGAGTCACACAGGAGCTGCAGGAAATACTTTGTCACCACAGGCTGATGCCTGTTTTTAGGGTCATTACCCACTAAAGAGGAAATCAGCATATTTTGATCAACAAGTGCATGTTTATATATATGTGCAAGCCACTTTTTTTCTGCCAAAGGACAATTCTGCTCAAAAACTTCACCCCTGGTTTTATTTGTTTGGAGTTTCTGATTTAGGGGTTTAGATTTTGAGTAAATAAATGGAAATATCCCTATGGACAGACTCAGCATCCAGAATTTGAGTGATTCTTGCAGTGAACCAGAAAGGAGGCAGAGCCAAGCAGGAGGGGCGAGCAGTGGCTTTTTGTCACTAGATGGAAGCATGGAGCCACCAAAGGCCTGTCTGACACTTGAAATACAACCCACAAGTGGCCAGGCTGCCACTGCTCTGCCTGGCACAGGTCCAGGAGTGTTCTGTGTTAGTTCCCTGTGCTGGAGGAAATGCCCAGCTTCAAGCAGGCAGCACAGGAAAAGGAGATGTGGGATCTACTCCCAGCTCTTGCACTCGCCAGTGCATGATTTGGGCTAAACAGCTTCACTGCCAAGTCACTGTGTGTAAGACAGGGATGACACTGCCCATGAGGCCTTTTTCAGAGGCAGCAGCACAGAAAGGCTCCATTTCCCCAGGACTTGGAGCATTTCTGGGATGGAAGAGCCTCGCAGGAGCCAAATGAGGGGTCCCCTCACGCTCCCCACTCCGTCTCACAGCGGCCACCTCGCGACAGGACCGTGGCAGTTGTTGGACACCACATGGCACCTCCCAGAGGAACAGCTGAGGGGAGGATCGTGTGGGATAAGGAGAGGTTTAACAATTTTGTCTGCAACCACTGCAATCCCCTCCTCCCTCCCAGCCCTGCTGATGTATCCCAAGGGCAGCAGCCTTCCCTGCCTCCTGCTTGCCAAAGTCAGGCCCTGGCACAAGGAAATGAGGTGGGGATGCACAGTTCCTGCACCTACACCTGTAAAGAGAGAAAAATTAATCCCAGGGAAAAACCAGACTAACGGAGCTCATTCTTAGAGCATAAAATGATAGAATCATAAAATCACAGAATGGTTTGGGTTGAAAGGGACCAAAAAGCTCATTGATTCCAGCCCCCTGTTCTGGGTAGGGGTGTCATTCCCTAGAGCAGGTTTCTAGGGCACTGATGCCACTTAGTGGCCAGAAGCACTGTGTTTCTTTTGGATTTACTTATGGACAAGTTGTGAACTCATCTAATAATTTAAGAATATAAACATTTGAGTACTTGCAGACCAGGTCTAACTTGCTGTCATAGCCAGAGATATCAAACATTTCCTTTTTAAAGTCCATGTCAGGAACTGTTCTAACATTTAAAGACAGACTGTCAACTTCTCCTGCCTTTGGACAAGCAGTTTCCCCTCCAATGCAGGATGTGCCATGCTGGACACACAGTAAATAAAACAGCTTGAAACTGCTTGAACTGAGTGACTGTGCCCAGAGCCTACTTTCCAGACACAGGAAGAGATCTCTGCTTTCCAGCTTGGCATTATCATAGGATCCCAGAATGGTCCAGGTTGGAAGGGACCCTACAGCTCATCTCGTTCTACCACTTGCCATGGGCAGGGACAACTTCCACTATCCCAGATTTCTCCAAACCCTGCCCAGCCTGGCCTTGGACACTTCGAGGGATTCAGGGGAAGCCACAGCTTCTCTGGGCAACCTGTGCCAAGGCCTCACCATCCTTGAAGGAAAGAATTCCCTCCTCATATCTAATTTAAATCTACCATTTACGTGTGAAATTATAATCCCTCTCCTGGAAAGATGGGTTACCAGTAGCCTTGAAGTGTTCCACTGGCCGTGCTGCTCCGTGCTGAGTTCTTACAGCTGTTCTTTCTTTCTATTAATACTTCACTTTTCCTGTATTGACACCAACTTCCTAGCAACCAAGGTCACAGAGAAGGTGTTAAGAAGCTGCGTTGATTAATAATAAATCCTGGGGTTTGATGTCTTTTTTTCTTGAGAGGCTCGTTAGACACCAGCAGGCAGGGTGCTGAGCTGGGATTTCCAAAGGAACCTAGGGGATTTGGAAAACCTTCTCTGATCAAATTTCCCTTTGAATCCCAGTCTTCCTCCTGCTGGCCCTCAGAATCCAGCTGGGTGAGGCTACTGTCCCTGGGGAGGTGAGATGAGGCAGGGCAGTGGTGCTAAGCAGAGATCTGAGTACTGGAATGCCAATACAGCTTGTTCATGATCATTCCCAAAACAGAAGAAAGAGCCCCTGAACAAGAATCCTAGAATCACAGAATAATTTGGGTTGAAAGGGATCCTAAAAATAACCTAGATCCAGCCCTCTACCATGGGTAGGCACACCTTCCACAATCCCAGGTTGCTCCAAGCCCTATCCAGCCTGACCTCGGACACTTCCAGGGATGGGGAATTGACAATATCTCCTGGTAGGAACAGCATTCAAGCATCTTCTCCATTTTTTACTGTTCCTTTACAAAGGAAAAGAAAAGCATTTTCTTCCTTGGAAATCTTAATATTCACATTATTAGGTTTTTTTGGTTTTGTTTTGTTTTTTTTTAATTTTAAAATATTTTCTTATCATTACTTCTACTTACATTTGCAGCCTGTAAATGAACTGCCTGACTTGCCTGGCCCGTTTTTCTACCCAATTTTTAAGGGATTCAACTCTTTCCTTTGAGAGGAAAAATGCTTGTGCTTCAAGAAGACTTCCACATCTCTACAGGGTCTCTTTCCAGCAGGATAAAACTCTGTTGAGCTTGTTCCCATAGCTACTCTTGCTGCATTTTAAACAGGCACTGAACTTCTTTAAATTCTAAATTTATTGCTGGTGCAGCTGCTTTAATGACAGGTTTGAGGCTTCTTTGGTTTCAAGGTTGGGTTTGTTTGTGCTCACGTCTCCCGTGGGTCACAGAGGGGATGTGGGGTCCCCCCAGCCTCTTGCCCCTGGAATTTTCTGGAGCCTGGGGATGCACAAGGCAACTGGGCCAGGAGAAACCAGCACCTTGCAGGGGATTTGTCTGTTCAGCTTTGCTCTTCTCCCAGCCACACAGAGGATGCTCCCCTGCTCCCTTGGGGTCTGCAAGCACGTGTGATTGCCAGGGAAAGCCGAGGTCAAGGCTGGCTCCCAGACCCATCATAGAATCACCAAGACTGGAAAAGACATCCAAGATCATCAAGTCCAACCTTTGATCAAATATTCCCGTGCTCACTCAGCCATGTCACAGACTGCCACATCTGCTCATTTTTTTGAACACTTCCAGGGATGGTAACTCCACCAGTTCCCTGGGCAACCCCTCTTTCAGTGGAGAAATTTTCCCTGATATCCAATCTGGCACCAGGTAAGATCACTTCTCCTTCTCCTATCACTTGATATGTGGGAGAAAAGACCAAACCCAAACTGGCTGCACCCTCCTTTCAGGTGTAGGAGCAAAAAGGTTCCCCTGAGCCACCTTTTCTCCAGACTAAACACCCCCAGCACCTGACAGGTACAGAAATCCTCCTAAGGCAAAATCACAGTCACAAAGGAAAAAAAAAAGAAGCAACTTCAAAACTTCAAATAAAGCACTAGCTGCTTTTGCACTGTGAAAAACATCCTGGTGTTGAGGTTCTTCCCAGGGATTTTCCTCTGCTGGGCTGTTCACAGACCCATCTACACTCCCCTTTGGTGTGATGGACCATCACTCCTCCAGTCTCTGTGTTACTTTTTGGCACCTCTGTGTGGGCTTTTTGACACCCACAAAAGGCTCCATGTCTGTTGTGCTGGGCTGTCTGGAGCCACAGAGTACCAGAGAGTGTCCAACCCTAAAGCAGCTTTCAGTTTAAACAGGAGCAAAGATACACAGTCCAGAGTGTCTGTGGGAAAAGATGCCTGCTGCAGGTTTTGCAAAGTAGGTGACAGCAGCCCCAAAATAAACCTGCACAGGTTGGACCCTGGAGAGAAGGATAAAACCATTCTTCTGTCATTTGGACAGAAGAAATCTCTCAGGGAAGTCTTGGCAGGCGCTGCTGTGGAGTGAACCTCGGCATTTGCTTAAGCAAACAGCTGGTGGAGGATTGGGTTTCGGAATCAAACTGCAACCCAGCACCTACTGAGCTTCATCCATCATTAGTCTTTCATTAGGAAACTTGTTCTTGGCCTGCTCCCCAGTTCTCAGAGAAGTGATTCAGGCAAATGCCAGCCCTGCTGTGTCCTGCAGCTTCTCTCCTTCCACCTCTGTAGCAAATGCCCACTTTCTTCTCACTTAAAAAAAGGAATTCCTTCCCTTCCAGGAGTTTTCACTGTGAATGCTGCCGCTGCCCCATCCCCTCCATCCATCCCTGCTCCCCATGTCTAAGCAGGAGGAACAGGTGGGACAGCTGACCCTGCTGAATGAAAGGAGAGCACAGTTTGGCTCCCCTCACCCCTTTCTCACAGCCTGTCCCTGCTGTCAGTGATCCCTCAGCCCCCAGGGATGGGGGATTTGTGTGTATTAGTCACATGAAAGGAAAGACCCTGCAGCAGGCTGCTCCCGGGCTTTGCTTCACCTCCAGCAGAGGGGATGGCTTGCCACTGTGTTCCTCAGGGCTGGACTCAAATGACACTTTTTTTTTTTTTTAACCAATTGGCTTCTATGTAAGACATGCCACAGCCCTGATTAAAAAAAAAAAGAAAAAAAAGAAAAAAAAATTAAGAACAACTTACAATGATCCCAGCTGTGCAGGAAGATGTGTAAAGCCAGACACTGGATATAAACTGGATATAAGATCTTTTTAAGATCTTTTTCCATTATCAAATCCCTGGGGTGGGATTTGGTCTCGTTGGCCAGGTGTGGAGCTCCACAGCCTGTTACCACCCAGAGGGCTCAAGCAGAGCATGAATGGCCCCTCTCTGCCCAAACTCTGTTGGTCTGGTGCCACACACAGCAGACTCCCAGGTGGACCTGCTGAGGTGGACTCACTGCTCAGGGAGTCATGTCCCAGGGATATTATCCTCTCAGGAGTAAAAACCAGAAATTCACGGAAATCACACAGATGAACACCAAAACCTGTCACTCCAGGAGAAAGCAATCAGAGATCACCGAACGGTTTGGGTTGGAAGGGACTTTAAAGTCACTTAGTTCCAAACCCCTTGCCATAAGCAGCACCAGTTTGAGATAAATGTGATGACTTTGTATCACTTTTCTCCTCAGTGAAAATTACAGGGTTGTTGGAAGCCTCAGATAGGTTGAGCACTGCCCAGCACATCTATTTATTATTAGTGCTGTGAGTCTGAATTAATTTTCTCACTCAAAACAAACTCTTCCACACTTTCCTCTCTTTTTCTGCTTACCTTCGTTGCCTGAATACAGCAAAAAGTCACTTCCCACCCAGTCTTAAAAAACCACTTGAGTTGAACCACAGCAAGATTTTTTTCACCCCAGATTTTCAGTACTGCCAGTGATCTGAATAACTGGTTATTCCCACATGTCTAATTGAGATATCCTTGTGCCTGCTGCTGCACAGACCCATCGACCCAGCCATGAAGAGAAAAACAAAAGTAGAGAGAAAAAGAGCCTATGGGTGGGATGAGGAAGGACCTCTTGATTACAGCCTGCTCAATACATTTTAAGTCTAAATTAATGCTTTAATTCAGAATGGGTTTGCATGCATTAAAATGTGAATTGAATGAATATTCAACCCCCAAACCCAAGATGATTCCCTTATTTAAGGGCAGGAGGCCTGTTCAGTCCAGCCAGATGCATTTCACAGTCATTTCCAGCACCGTGTGTGCAGGGGGGAGGGCCATTAAAAATAAAAGTGCCAGTGTTTCAAATGCCAGCCCTGTACCCACCTGTTCCTCTTTGAGCCCAAACGTGGCAACCTCTGACCCCGCTGTGGGTCTGAGGCACTTGGGAGGCTGCACCTCCCACCCCAAGCCCCGTTCCCCACGGCAGCTGTGCAAACCTCAAGGGCACAAGGGATGCTGCCTCCAGCTCCTGGGTGGAGGGACAGCAAAGGGCATCTGCAAGGGCTCCAAATCACTGACCTGGCAGTGGGGACTCAATTTATTTAAGTCACACAAAGTTTGGTACTGTTCCCATCTGAACCACCCCCTGCCCATAAATCCAGCTCAATTAGCGCTCAAGGGTTCTCACTGCAAGGTGTTAATTTGGTAATTGCCTGCCCTGGGGGACTGCAGGATGGGATTTTGGGTTCAGGGTCTGCTCAGCTCTGCTGGGACCTCAAGGGCATCCTGAGGAACTCTTGCTTTTTTGTAGCAGCAAGGATGGAGAGGGAAGAGAGGAAAACTGTGAAGAAACTCTTCTCAGCAGTGCTGGATGAAGCCTTGAAGTTACCCGGAAACTGCAGGAAGGATTTTTCCATCCTGTGGCAGCCAGGGACAATAAGTTTCACATCCTGACCTCAGAAAGACAAATCTGCACTGGGTGATGCATCCAGTGTGTGGATATCTGCAGGCTGTTTTCCAAAAGCTTGATATGGAATTGGACCTTGAGATCTTCCTTAAGCTGCTTAATTGTGAAAACACCAGTGGGATGAGATTGAAACTCTACCCTAGGGCATCCCTTTTCTTTTTTTTTTCTTTTAATCCTGTCTAAATACATGTCAGAACTCAACAATCCTTCTTCAGAATCTTTTCTTCTGCCTTGAAGGCAGATGGAACTGTCAAAGAATCATAGAATGGTTGAAGAAGGAAGTGATCTTAAAGTTCATCTATTCTTAATCCCCCTGCCATGGAAATACACCCTTGTACGTAGGAGAAGGCAAGAATTCTGTTCCTATTCTAACAGCAATAAATTAGGATAGCCACAGGCTGGAACTCCATAGCTGACACTGGGTGACCTTAAAAGATGGAGCTGCCTAGAAGAGAGGTGCACTTGCCAGCTCTGTTCCATACTTAGTGGAATCAGGGAAATTAGTTTTTTATCTATCAGTAATGATAACAGCAGGAGTAATGTGAGATCAATGGCATGTTGGACCCTCAGACAATGAATTTGCAAAGGTAATAAATAAATAAATTCAATATATGAATAAACTCAACAATGGGAATTTTAGAGAATGCAAAGGTTCAGGAGATATTTTTACAAGATTTGTTGAATATTGGGTGCAAACCAGGCTAATTCTCACTCTTTTTCTTGAGATGGTTGTGTCCTCCCACTTTTGCTGTCCCCAGTTATGGTTGGAATGAAACTCCAAGGGATTGGACTGATGGTAGCTGTTGGCTTTCTCTGTATCAATCCAAGGCGGAGGAGTCTGACAACCTGACCTTCCCATCACCTAACCCAGAAAATACATCCACAATCCAGCATGGACTTCTAGGCTGGGTGTCTCCCAAGGGAAGAGCAATGAATTTCCTCTTCCAGGACATAAATATTCCAGGTTCAAACAACCTTTTCCCTTTTCATTCCAGAGTCTACACCAACTTCCACCTCCCTTCCCCATCACCAGCTCTCCCAGGCCATGAGCAGGCACCAAAACCCCCTCCCACCCCCATCCAAACCCCCTCCAGCTCAATCAGCTGTCACAGGCCCCACATTCCTGCAGGACTCCCAGAATTGGCAGCTCTGGACATCTGCTCTTTTCCACCCCCACAAATATGCAAGCAGGTGTGAGGCACCACCACTTGCCTTGCTCCTGGCCACTTTTACCCAGGCACTGGGAATGAGGGCACAGCCAGAGCAGCAGATGATCTGCTCCCCTCCATCCTCCCCACTCTGGGGAATGCATAGAAAAAATTCAATCTTCTTACTGGAATTGAACAGCCTGGAAATGGTGAAAGTTAAGTGTCTGAATTTAATTCCTCTCTACCTCGCTCTAACAGGGACTTTATACCAATGGTGACAAAACCCAACTCATTCCAACCCCAGCCATGGGCAGGGACACCTTCCACTGTCCCAGGGTGCTCCAAGCCCTGTCCAGCCTGGACTTGGACACTCCAGGGATCCAGGGGCAGCCACAGCTTCTCTGGGCAATGACGTGCCCAGAGAATATAGAAATAGAGAGAGTACAGAAATTCCTTCCAATAGTGAGTTTATACTTATCCGGCATATCCAAAATTTTATGGATGACAATCAGCATGGAGCTCTGTACAGTGCTGGGTTTATCTACATCCCAATGAAACTGAAAGTAATGAATAAAAATAAACTAAAAATGAAGCAAATGTAGTTTGTGCAGTTTATGCAGTTTATGCATTACAGGTTCTTAACTGGGATTAAAAGTAAATATTAATTTAGCACATTCAACTTTTTTGTTGTTGCTATTTTTCAGACAAGTAGAAAATTAAAATAAAGTAAAATACAATAAAATACAATGAAATAAAATAAAATAAAATAATAAAATAAAATACAATGAAATAAAATAAAATACAATCAATTCTGTACTGAAAATTTCATTTCCAAGGGCCAAGGTTGTGGTTTTTGAGGGACAACCTCCTTTCTTTCCTGGGGGAATGGGGTGATACCTTATAGGAAATACAGAGTTCATCTCATGACTGCATGGGATAATGTGAGGTCCCTGGGTCAAACTGCTGCTCTCAACAATCC
The DNA here is from genome assembly GCA_003676055.1 of Chloebia gouldiae. NCBI lineage: Eukaryota > Metazoa > Chordata > Aves > Passeriformes > Passeridae > Chloebia > Chloebia gouldiae. The sequence goes on along the minus strand of QUSF01000002.1, from coordinate 141,438 downwards.
TTACAAGGTGTATCAGTAGCTCCAAATAGAAAAGGTTCATTTTTTACAGCTTCCAGGTGCCCAGTTTGTTCCATCCCCACATCCTTGTGAAACCTGGCACTCCCTGCAAGCACCAGCACATTCCAGTGACACCAAACCCCTCTGTCAGCCTCAGTTTGCCTGGGACACTTCCAGGGATGGAACAGCCACAGCCTCTCTGGGAAACCTGTGCCAGGACCTCGCCAGCCTCACAGCCAAGAATTAATGGGATGTCTGAGTGCCCCAGAGGGACTCTTAGGTCCTCATCCAACACTGGGAGAGGGCAACACTCTCAAAATGTTGTTTATGGTTGAGAAAGTGAGGCACGAGATGGTGTGCCCAGGGTCTTGGGAGAAGTTTATGGCACAGGAAGTAATTTTTTAAAAAATCACACTTTCCCCTGCATCTGAAATAGTAAATACAATATGACTGGCACAGCTGGCCGTGAAGCCAGATGGCCCACACTGGTATTATTGAAGCCTTTCAACATCCAAATTAGGATTGCTGCATGCAGCTGCCTGTTGGGATGTGTCTTATCCAATGCAAACTCCTGAACTGTGTTTAGAAAAGGATGGGAGAGAGAAATCATCTCAGCCAAAACCATGCTGAGGGTGTTCCTGCAGTGAGGATGGTGGAGTTCCTGCACCCAGCAGCATTGCCAGGGCCTGTTTCATTTACTTTTGGTCATTGCTCTCTCAAATAATCCTATTACAGCCCATCTTTCATCACAGATCCTGCTCCCTGCCTTTTGTCCCCATCCTAAAAATTCATTTTAGGTGAGCATTCAAACCTCTGGAAGTGATTGCAGGGTTGTATGGTCACTCTGATTTTAACACAAAAGTAATTCCCTCCCAAAATAATGCTGAGAATGTTTCAAAAGTATTTTTCCCCTATGAAGAAAGATTACACTAAACATTGAGATTTTGACAGAAGATGGAGGGGAAATGATAGAAAATTTTAGAGGGCATTTTGGTTTATATGTGGTTTATAGGAGTCTGGTAAGGAGTAGAATGACACATTTATTTGCAATTTGCTTCTTTAACTCTGAGAAAGCTGAAGATGTTTCCAAATTCCTACATAATGAAAAAAAAAAAAAAAAAAAAAAAAAAAAAAAAGCAAGTGTTCAAGGCTAGGTTTGATGGGGTTTGGATCAATCTGTTCTAGTGAAAGGTGTCCCTGCTCATGGGTGGACCAAGATGATCTTTAAGGTCCATTTCAACCCAAACCATTCTAGGACTCCATGATTCTGTGGTTAATATTATTTGCCAGTTAAAAAATTTCTGCAAACTTTTAGCCACGCCAATGGATTCATTTCCAGTCTCCCAGGGGACACTATTAAAAAAAAAAACATATCTGATGGGGAAGAGGTGGAAAGGCACACTTTTGACAGCACCTGGGTTGGTCCTGGCTGTCCTGATTGTGGCTCATGGAACTGGTTGGGCTCAGCCCCTGCTGTCTGACCCCAGCTCTTGCCAAAGTCCAGCTCCTCTGACCACTTCCAAGCAAAGAGCCCATCAGCATTTTGGACCAGCTCCAAATCCAGCTCCCTCCTCCTCCTCCTGCACTTTATTAAGAGATATAACCGCTGTACCTGCAGTAAGTGGCTTTATTCTGGAAGTCTTTGGTGGGATTTTTTTTATTCCCCCTGACAGGACTGAGTTACAGCATCGGGAAAAGGGATGAAATGCCGAAACGGGACAGCTGAAGCGGTGCCGCTCCAGACGCCGCTGCCAGCGGGGTGATTGAGGCGGACAGGAGGGACACGGGCCCTAAAGGACACGGGCAGGTGCGGGGACGGGCCCTGGGGTGGGCTGGCCCCGGGGCTGGGCGACACAAAAGGGCCGGTGACAGCCGGGCAGGGACCAGGCGGGGATGGCAGCAGCATCCTCGGGGACAGCAGAGCAGCGGAGAGCCAGCCCCGGGCCAGGGCGGCTGGAGGATGCTCTGCCCTGAGCAGGATGGAAAAACTTGATAAGGGAGTCGAGAGGATGCTGAAGCGAGGTGGGGGGAAGGGATGAGCTCAGGGGGTAGAAAACTGAGGGAAGGGAGGGGAATTTAATATGGTTATTACTAGGGAAAAGGGGCAGGGGGGAAAGGAGACAGTGCTGTAGAGGAATGTAGGAGAGGGGGAAATGCTCAAATCCCCAAACACACTCACACACACACACAGAGGTCAGTAGGATCAGCTGCTTCAAGAGACTTTTGGGCAGCCCCATGTGTAGGCTGCTTGCTGGAAAGCATTTTTGACCACCCCAGCTCCTGCTTCCTTGGGGAAACCTTGAAAAGGATGAACCCCACCCCTTGCTGGAGATGCCAGCCCAGACAACACCCCTGGGGTACCACAAAGCCACAAATGTCCCAGGAGAGGAGGATGAAGGGATCGACTGCTCCTTTGCTGAAGGTAATGTCTGTAATTTCCTTTTTTTTCTCATGTAATACCTCCTGTGTGTGAGATTTATAGAATGCAACAGCTAGTGCCTCACATCCAGGGCTGTGGAAAACACAGTGGTCAGGGTAAATGATGCCATGGATGGAAAAGGGAAAGGAGGCGAGGTGGTGTCCTCATGGGCCCCAGACTCATTAGCAAATTCCCAGGAATCAGACCACTCTGCCTGGATGTCATCTATGGCTGTGGCACTGGAATGTCCTTTCAAAGTGGGTGTGTTCAGGCTCTTAGCTGTGGACAGATCACCCCCAGGGATGTGTTTGATTTTCAGAGCATCTTCATTCCTGGGGTTTTGTTCTCAAGGACAGCAGGGTTGGTGTTTGGAGCCCTGTTGGCCTGGTCTCTCCTCTCAGAAGTCAGCCCTTCATGGATCCAGGGGGTAGAGGGACTGCTGGGGAGGGGCTGTGGGGTGGGGGGGACAATTTAATCCCTGGGAAGCTCTGAAATGGCAGATTGTTGCCAAGGAGCCTCCTTTGACAATAAAGGGTGCCCAGATGATGAACACCTTCCAGGGGAAGAGTCCTGTTTTTAATTCTCACCTTGAAATAAGTGGTGACCACCCACTAGTGCCTCCCTGTCACCATGCGCAGCTGTTAAATTATGCTATCCCCGCACTATTTTTGGTTTATTTAATGCTCCAGAATAATTACTGGCCAATGAGGTGGTTTCCCCATTTCACCAAGGAAAACCAGGAGTACAGACATCCATAGGTCCAAATCCATCCCTATTACCCTCAGACCCTTCAGCAAGGAGTTTAAATGATGAGCACAGTCACCCCTGGCTCCTTCTGGAGTCACCAGAGAGAGGCAGCCCCCTCTAGACACACTCCTGGACCCTGTCTCTGAGTCCTTGCTCCCCATGGGTGGTAGTTCCCAGTTTTTCCAGCCTACTGGAATTACTGCTTAATTTACCTGGGAATGAATGACTGATGCTGTCAAAGCCCAGTGTGGGTTTATCCTGCTCTTGTGTCAGCTCATTTCCTCATTTCCCTCTTCTTGGATCACATGTAGAGTAAAAAACAAACAAAAAACAAATAGAGGAAAAGGGCACTGTGCTCTTTCCCAAGGCTGTACAAGAGGCCTCCTGCCCTCCAGGAACTCCAGCCTGGGGAGGGGTTTGTGACATGAGGAGACCCAAAAATCTCCAGATAAACAGTCTTAGGTGCAGTAAAAACACAAGGATGATTCTCCTCTTTTTCATGCCAGTGGCAAAAATCCTACTGGGCTTCTTGAAGGACAGTTACCATAAATTGCATTGTTAAATTAATTTGCATTCAAGATATGGGGCAGAAGGAAAAACCAAGGAGGAAGGGAGGGCATAGTGAATATGTATGGGCATTTCTACAGGCACTCCAGTTTGTTCCAGGCAAATTATTGCACCTTTGTGTCTCAGTTTCCCCATCCAAAATCTGGGGATGTTGATGGGCTTAGTTCAAGGGCAGTTACTCTTGTCTGGTGCAAAGAATCAGGCTGCTTAAATAAAACATGATGGGGCTAAACCAACCCAAAAATCTCAGTTTAAAATCATCAAATACAACAGAAAGTATAACTTAGAGAAATGTGATATAAATATCTTTTTATAGTGAAACAAAAATGATAGAAAGTCTAACAAGGAAATGAGCAGGACAGACAGGCACCTTACAAGGACTGGTGGTGATTCTGACACAGCCTTTCTAAACAGCCTAGGGCAACTCACTTATTTTCTCCTTTATGCCTCCCCTTTTTAAGGAATTTAATGTCAGCACACTGGGACTGGGTGATGTTTCAGAGGTGCTCACTGAGGCCTTACTCCCACTGATCCAGAGAGCTCATCACCCCAGTTTATGGAGCAAACTCAATAAACTTTGAGACAGTCCCATTAAACCCCACCAGAGTTTTGAGTTAAAAAAAAAAAAAAAGCTCTTGAAACTTCTCCAAAACCCAAGGGCCTAAATAAAGTCTCTGGTTAAATATAGGCAATATTTTGCAGACAGAGGCAAACTTGATTTCTTGATTTTTAAACTTCCTGGAGGCTGTGGTTAAGATAGGGTCAAGATGAAACTCTGCTTCAAAAAAAATCTCCCCTGAGATAACTAATTTGGCTCACAAGGCTAAAATGTTAACCTGACTGACTTGCCCACAGAAAAGTTGCAAAAGAGCCAAGAAAAGGCTCTACACGAGTTTTTGCCTCATGTGAGGTGCCTTTTGGTGCAGACGGGGAAAATGAGGTGGTCAATTCCAAACATGCAATAGTTTGGACTCAAATATTTCCTTTGGAGAAGGTCAGAGCACTAGGAATTGACTTTAAATCAATGGGATCACTCCTATTTATCCTGTCTTTTTTTGCACTGCTGTCACATCCATGTACCTTTCTGTGCATGTGGGTATAGAGAGGAAAACCAAAGGCTGAGCAGCCTCCCTCCTTCCAGTAACAACTGCTCCCAGGAAAGCATTCATCCTGCAATCCAGGCTGGAAAAAGAGACTTGACAGAGAGCCCAGAGGAGGGACTGCCCGGATGCCAGGGGAAGCAGAAAGTCCATTTTGGGAGTATCGCCTCCCCTCTCACCCTGGGACAAACCCTCCCAGCACAGGGACCCTTGGAGGACAGCTGCCCCATTCTTTCCTCCTCCTTTTCCTCACGCCAGCCAGGGACAGATGTGGCTCTGGATCTGCCTCAGATGATTGGGTTACTCCAAGTGGCTCCAAAGGGCATGGACTGTTGGCTCTTAGTTTGCATATCTGCTGTTCACAAGGAATGTAATATTCCAGGGCAGGCAAAAAGAGAGATGCTGGTTGTAAATGGATGCATTTATATTCTACTGACTTCCTTCTTTTCCTTCCTGGCTTTTATGGCCATTTCTGCCAATCTTTTGTACTCAAGTATCTGTACCAGTCAGCTCTTTAATTTCTAACTATTTAGCTATAATTTCCTAATCCACAATTCTTCATTCTGCCTAGTTTGGGTTTCATAAATCTTGGAACACTGGGGTCTGGACATCCAACTTACTGAGTCTTTACTTCAACAGTCCCACCTGATTCCAGTCAATGTATTTAATACAAATCTTGCTCCAATTAGATTTTAACATCATCAATAAATTCCCATTTATACCAACATAAGATTTCAAAATCCTGGTCCACAAATTGGACCAGACTAGCGAACATAAATAAGAAATATTTACCTACCTACATGGTTGGGATCGAGGATCTTCCCCGTAACTAAGTCTGTTTCCTCATTAATCACTCTGAATCCATTATCTGATCCCAGAATTTCCATGGTACTTTGATACAAGCCTATGAGAAATTTATGAAAATGCCACCGGTAAGAACCAGTAATGGTTTTAAACTGAGGGCTAATAAGGCTAAGAAGAAATATCTCTTCATTCATTTTTGTTGATAACTGATGTAAACAGATTTATGCACTCAAAAGCCTGGGAATCCACAGCCTGTGTCATGGCTCTGCTGATATCTCTTGATGTTTAACCTGATGTCAGCAGGGCTTATCTTCCTTACCTCCTCTGAGTCAAAGGCCTTCCTCTAACTGGGAAGTAAATATTACACTGAGATCTTAATCTCAAAATGTAGTTGAACACTCCTATAACATTGATCTGACTTACATTTAGGGAAAAAAAATGGGAATGCTTTGCTGTGGATATTTTTAACATCTCTGTTGTGCTTGGTGTAAAAATAATAGAAATTCAGACACCACTCCTGAGTCTGGGAACTTTTAAACAATATAATTGCCTGTGTCACTGAATGACTAATCTCTTTCTTTAGAATTTGCATTTATTTGTTTGATCAGGTACTGAAGTTATTGCAATAATGACTACGTGAAATTCCCTGCCATTAATTTCTCTAGAAATCACAGAAAAGTCTTCATCTGGCTTTAAGACAAACAAACATCTTCCTCCAAAAGCCATTCATCCCTTCACTGCAGTCAATAGGGAGTTTTGTACAACCAAAATTACTTAGAGCAGCACGTACAATATCAGAATCATGAAGTTTTTACGTGAAAATAAATTTGAACCACTTTTACACTCTTCACTTTGTAAATCCATTGCCCCAGCTGAGCATTAAGAAGAGCAATGCCATGGGGTGAATTTCCACCCTAAAACCTTTTGCAGGCATCATTACATCAGGTACTGACACAGGTTTGAACAGCTGACGGGGAAATTATAGGGGCAGAGAAACTGAGGTGTTTGTGTGTGAGATGTGAAAAATCAGCTATGTCAGACACTGGGGGACAATGCAAAATTGGTATTTCCTGGAGTAGCATCATTCAGGGGAGCACCTCTGCCACAGGGGAGGATGGAGAGCCCTGCAGGCATGGAGAGAGCTCTGACCCAGCTTCTCCACCACAATAAAATGCCTGGGGAGTGACAGCAAAGTTGTGGAGGGGGAACCATGCTCCAGGCTGGAGCCTCTGAGGAGTGTGTGCAGTGCTGCTCTGTGCTCTGGAGGATGTGCTGGGCCTGACTTTAAAGAGGATTTATGTTTCCTTCAAAGCTTGGGGTTATTTTCACGCTGATTTTAGTGCTTCTCATCACTCGAGATCATTCCTTGGTCTTTGGGCTCTTTAGGAGGAGAAAACATGAGAGAAAGGTTTATTTTCTTTTCCTGTCTTATATACTTGTGTGGACTGGTTATGTATTAGAAACTTGGGTATTCCCTCCCCTTTTCCATCCTCAGAGAAGGTTCCACTTAGAAATAAATCATATTCATGAATCTGCTCCATGAACAAATTGATTCCAACCAGTTTTTTTTCCAAACATGTCCATAACTCCCTTTGAGCATCCCTGAGGATGCCAGCCCTACTGAGGATGAGAGTGCAACGACACCAAATCAAGGATTAGCATAGGAGGGGACACCAGAAGACTTTGATTTTCACCTCTGATGAGCACTTCTATCACTAAATGCAGAAATCCATCTGTATGTCCTGCCCTCCATGCCATGACAGGCTCCTCTCAAAGGGGCACCAGGGCACTGCATAAATTGGAAGACAGGAAATTACAATTAGATATCACCAAACAAGATTTTCATCATCATCTTGGTCAAACTCCAGGAAACAAACCCCAGAAAAACTGAGAGAACTCCATCCTTGGGGGGATTCAAGCTCGACTAGACATGGTGCTGAGCAACCTGATCTAAGCTGCTCCTGCTTTGAGCCCTCCAGATCTGTCTGACCCAAAACACTGTGTGTGACCCCTGGACTTAAACTTGTTTCTGATCAGCCAGGGCAGGTTCTGGTGAGCGGCTGTCTGGTTGGCCAGGCAGGTCTCCAGGGCAGGGACCACATCCCTGAGTGTGTATGAGCAACTCCTCTGCTCAGGCAGGTCCTCCAGGTCCTGCCTCAATACAAATAATAATGATAAAGTGAAAGGAAAGAGCACAGTCTATCACCTCTCACTCATGTGACTTTTTTTTTCACAGCACGCTTTAGTTTTTGAGGATTTCAGGGCTGTAAAAAAAGTCCAGGACCTTCTCCAACATGCACTTCCATGAGATTCCAGCCTTCAGTACTGTGCAGAGGCACACACAGGAATATTTGCTGACCCACAGGCACTGGAAAAAATCAGCACCACCTGAAAACATCCCTCCAAAACATCCCAGAGCTCTCCAGGGCACCAGGGAAGTTACAAGGGTTGTGCTGTCACTGCTTTTCCAAGGAGGAAGCAGACTGTTGGCTCTGAAGCACATCTGAGGAGCAGCATTACCCCTTCAGGAGGGGAGGATGGAGAGCTGTCCTGCTGGCCAGAAGGCACAATCCAGGCTTCTCTTATGAGATGACATGCTTCTTTATATCCCCATATGGATTAGGCTGCTATGGAATGTAAGGAAGTGTGTGGTTTCAGGGAGACATCGCCCGTGTCCTCTGCTCCCAGCGGCTGCCAGGAGTCCAAAGATTTCCTGTAACTGCATTTTATTTGAATTTGACTTCGTCAAATAGAGCCAGGCAGTTTATATTCACTCTACAATGCCCTCAGCACCCACAGAGGGCACATAGGGATCTGAACATCTAAAAAGGTTGCAAATTCCTGAATCCATGTAGACTTGAGAACTAGGATGTACTCTGTACACCTTTCACTGGAAAAAAGCATGGACTGTGGGTTTCACCTAATCCAAATAATATTCGCACTATAGTGAAAGTGCTTTTCAAGGGCTTTCTGAAAATCACTACATCCCAAGGAGCATCAATAATTCATAGAATCTTAGAATGGTTTGGGGACCTTGAAGCTCATCAACTTCCAACACCTTTCTCTATCCCGGGTTGCTCCAAGCCCTGTCCAGCCTTGCCTTGGACATTGCCAGGGATCCAGGGGCAGCCACAGCTTCTCTGGGAAACCTGTGCCAGGGCCTCACCACCCTCACAGCAAGAAATTTCTTCCCAATATCTGACCTAGATGTACCCTATTTCATGTTGCCATCCATTCTCAAATGGTGGAAAACGTTTTGGATTAAGTGACACAGAAGAAGAATTAAAAAGCACTGAGTAGGACTGACTTGTGAGGAGCAGAACTGAGATCCAGATGTCACAAAATTCTCCTCTTTACTCCCAGTCATTCATAACAAGATCATCTTTAATGGGATTAAATGAATGCTACAGGCACAGGAGTTGCTGTAATGCACTGTTGAAGGTTAATTCATTGCACTGCCTCAGTACAGTAAGAGGACAGGCTGCAGGAAGTCACCTCCTAATTTATATGACACTGTGGAGCTAAGCAGGCACACAGCCTTGTCAAAAACACTGGGAATTTTTCCCCAAATCTGTATTATCATAACTCAGGACAGTCCTGCCATGTCACAAATGTCCCTTTCTCCTTTGAGCACTGTTTGATATTTTGTGCTAATAACATTGTCTAGCAACAAGCTCAGTGTAAATATATATATATATATATATATATATATGATTGTATATCTCCTTTTTTTTTTTTTTTTTTGCAAATAGTGGACTAGTTGCCTTCAACATCTCCAGGACAGCCTGGAGATATCCTGGATGTCTCCAGGATATCCTCAAGATTCTGTGACACAGAGCTGAAGAGTTCAAACCATTTCTCATTAATTACTTTCTTCCACTATAGGCCAAATATTCAAAACTCAAGGCACTTTTCAGTCAGTCTTAACTTATTTTAAGAAAGAATTTAGAAAATCTTTTGAAGCAACTGTTCTTATCATTAAGGCCTAGGTCTGAAAGGTTTTCAGACCTTCACTTCCCATGGGAAATTTTAGGAATTCCACCCCAAAGTACCCTTAACAAACCTGATCTAGTTAGAATCTTAAAAACCATATGTATGTTTCAGTGATTAATGATCACAACTTAATCATCTTCAAACTCCTGGCTGGCCAAGGAATGGCCCTTGACCAGTTCTAATAGCAAAGCTGAGCTTAGGAGCTGTTAGGGTCAGTCCCTGTTGACACAGGTCAAAACTGTGCCAGCAACTGTGCAAAACACAGCAGAAACCACTGAGTTCCTGTGCCTGCACGTCAGCCCTATAAAATCTACCAATATAGGCCCTGAAACCAATGGCATTTATGTTCCTCAGACACCAAGATGCTTTGCAAAATTTCAGTCTGAATCAAAGCCAGGGCTGCTGCATCTGACCCAGGCCCTGCGGTCTCCTAGATGTAATTCAGGAAAGCATTTGTCAAACAATTATTTCATCCTGTCCTCCTTGTACAGAAATAACTCCTAGGTTATGATAATTCCGAAGAGAAATTTAGCAGAGAAAAATTATCCTTTCTTTTCCTTCTGAGCTGCACCTAAGGAAGAATGGCCAGCAAGCCAAGGGAGGGGATTCTGCCCCTCTGCCCTGCTCAGGTGAGACCCCACCTGCAGAGCTGCCTCCAGCCCTGAAGTTCAGCATCAGAAGGATGTGGAGCTGCTGGAGAAACTCCAGAGGAGGCCACAAAGCTGCTCCAAGGGCTGAAACCACTCTGTTCTGAAGCCAGGCTGGGAGAGCTGGAATTGTTCACCTGGAGAAGGCTCCAGGGAGAGCTCTGAGCCCCTTCCAGAGCCTAAAGGGGCTCCAGAAGAGCTGGAGAGGGACTTGGGAAAAAGGATGGAGGAAACATGACACAGGGAATGGCTTCCCACTGCCAGAAGGCAGGGATAGATGGGATTTTGGCAAGGAATTGTCGGCTGTGAGGGTGATGAGGCTCTGGCACAGGGTGCCCAGAGAAGCTGTGGCTGCCCCTGGATCCCTGGAAGTGTCCAAGGCCAGGTTGGGCAGGGCTTGGAGCAGCCTGGGATAGTGAAAGGTGTCTCTGTCCATGTCAGGGGCTTGGAATTGAATGGTCCTTAATGTCCCTTCTAACCCAAACCATTCCATGGTTCTAATCATAAAAACTAGGCAAGACAAAAAGGCTCCCAACAGAATGAGCAGGCAGGGGTGTGAATCTTGGCAGGGCTGTGAATCCTGACACGTGTTCCCTCCCTGGCTTTGCTGAGTAATTCATTTTCCATGTGTCAGTCCCAACACTTCCCTTTCTGCACCTGGTGGTCTCTTCATCTCTATGGTGAAGAAAACTTGTTGCAGTCTGTGGTGCTGTGGACTTTATTTAGTTGCCAAAAAGTTGTCTCCCAGTGCCCTTGGAGACAGCCTAAGAATGGCTCCCAGTGGCTTTCTTCAGCTCTGTGCTGTGCCACACCTGCACATCACACGTGGCTGTCCCAGACAACCTCTGGCTCCTTGGATGGTGCCAGATGCTCACATGTTGGCAAATGAAGCCAAACTTCTGGCTGGCCAGCTGAGCCTGTCCCCAGCCTTGGCTGACTGCATAAATTTGGGGTTTAACCCTGGAATCACATCCATTATTTACTCTCTGCAGCTGTTCCCAGCTCGTTCTGCTGGAGCCTGGGATCAGCAGTGACTCTTCCTGCACAGCACGGGCCAGGATTGAGTTACAGGCACACGCACACCGGCAAGGAAACAGGAGAAGAAATAACCTAGACATGGGGCTAAGGTTTGGGAAAACCTACAGCCTGCCTGGGGGGTCAAGGCCACTGTTTTCACTCTGTTCTTTCCTCCCTCCTCTACTTGTGTAACCACACCCAGACCATGACAGAAGCTAAAAAAAACTCTAATTCTTCCCAAATTTTGTCAATCTTGCAATATTCTAGTGCTGAAGGGGCAAAGTATGAAAAGAATTTTGTAACTGGAAGCTTGCAGGAGGTGTTTCTTTGGCAGTAAGGTAGATGTTTCCATTGGGAATATCAAATTTAAGTTGCTGATGCTTCCCTTGCTAATGAATACCCCAATGAGCAAGTATGAAGCAAGCACAGGAGTCCAGAGGTTACTCAAATTAATATTCCTCCAAAGTGAGAAGACAAAAGGGAATTAAAACAAAAAGAAAATGAAAAAAAAAACCCGAAAATAAAAATAGGGAAAACCCCCTCATAATCAAAATGTTTTTCAGAGAAAAATCAAAATGTTTTTCAGAGAAAA